>CM076584.1:1304005122-1304390827 GCA_034641835.2 Pinus albicaulis | reverse complement strand
TCGATCATCAGGAACAGGGCATGGGAGATTGTCCCAAGACCGGTTGGGAAATCAGTTGTAGGTTCGCGATGGATCTACAAGGTGAAGCAGGCGGCTGACGGGAGTGTGGAGAAGTACAAGGCGAGATTTGTCGCCCGTGGCTTCTCACACATCGAGGGGATTGACTATGAGGAGACTTTTGCACCTGTCGCAAGGTACTCTTCCATACGGACGATCCTTGCTCTCTCAGCGCAGATGGGGTGGCACATTCATCAGATGGATGTGAAGACTGCGTTCCTCAACGGATTCATTGAGGAGGAGGTGTACATAGAGCAGCCTGAAGGTTTCGAGATCTTCAGCAGTGAGTCGCATGTGTGCCGACTCAAGAGAGCACTGTACGGGCTGAAGCAAGCACCTCGTGCTTGGTACACTCGGATAGACAGCTACTTCACCGGGCTTGGATTCTCCAAGAGTGAGGCGGATCCAAACCCGTACCAGATTGTGGTGGAGGGGAAGCTGTTGATCATCGTACTGTATGTAGATGATCTGATTTTGACTGGCGACGAGCAGTTGATACTTTCCTGCAAGGAGGATCTTGCACGAGAGTTTGAGATGAAGGACCTGGGCATCCTTCATTATTTCCTGGGATTGGAGATTTGGCAGCGCAGTGGAGGACTGTTTGTTTCTCAGGGCAAGTATGCCCGGGAGATTCTGGAGAGGTTCAACATGCAAGGCTGCAAGCCTGTTGATACCCCTCTTCCTTGAGGTTGGAGGAAGGGAGATGCTACTTCGGAGGAGGTAGTGGATGCCACTGTCTATCGACAGTTGGTGGGGTCGTTGATGTATCTGGTCAATACTCGACCCGATATATGCTATGCAGTTAACCAGCTTTCGCAAGCTATGGTTAAGCCTACCAAGCTCTTTTGGAAGGCATGCAAGCATGTATTGCGCTATATTAGAGGCACATCGGGATATGGTTCATGGTACAGACAGGAGGATCAGTTGAGGCGGCATGGCTCTTGGTACACTCGGATAGACAGCTACTTCACCGGGCTTGGATTCTCCAAGAGTGAGGCGGATCCAAACCTGTACCAGATTGTGGTGGAGGGGAAGCTGTTGATCATCGTACTGTATGTAGATGATCTGATTTTGACTGGCGATGAGCAGTAGATACTTTCATGCAAGGAGGATCTTGCACGAGAGTTTGAGATGAAGGACTTGGGCATCCTTCATTATTTCCTGGGATTGGAGATTTGGCAGCGCAGCGGAGGACTGTTTGTTTCTCATGGCAAGTATGCCCGGGAGATTCTGGAGAGGTTCAACATGCAAGGCTGCAAGCCTGTTGACACTCCTCTTCCTGGTGGTTGGAGGAAGGAGGATGCTACTTCAGCGGAGGAAGTGGATGCCACTGTCTATCGACAGTTGGTGGGGTCGCTTATGTATCTGGTCAATACACGACCCGATATATGCTATGCAGTTAACCAGCTTTCGCAAGCTATGGTTAAGCCTACCAAGCTCTTTTGGAAGGCAGGCAAGCATGTATTGCGCTATATCAGAGGCACATCGGGATATGGTTCATGGTACAGACAGGAGGATAAGTTGAGGCAGCATGGCTTCACAGATTGGTATCATCATATCAAATATTGTGTTCAGCGGAGAATCATGATGCTTTCATATGTTCCCACGGAGGATCAGGATGCCGACATCCTGACGAAGGCGCTCACCAGGAGCAAGTTCGAATTCCACAGAGGCAGGATAGGGGTTGCAGATAATCCATATCTTGCCGAGAGGGAGTGTTGAGAATGCAGCAAGATGATGGAGCTTAGTGAAATGAAGTCGCCTTCACTAAGTGGGCCCGCAGGCAAATTCTGGCGCAAAGTCTATTTTTGGACTATGTCTATTTTTAGACATACGGAGCATAATTTGGGAATTCTACTTGGAGATTCTTGAAGTATGCGACATGTCGGTAAAAATAGATGAGACCCTAATTTTTAGGACCCATGCTATTTTTAGACTGATCTCCTAAAAATATGGAAGTCAAATATTATTTACCCTTAATAATATTTTGACTATAAACAGCAGTTTACTCTCTTGGCGCACTTCAGCTTGAGTCATGGAGGTGACTCATGCAACTGACACAAGGAATCACGTGGTTCCTAGGGTTTGATGGCATCTTGCATGGTTGGCTTCAGTTAGACTTCAGTGGCAGGAGTTTTGGAGGAGTTAACGGGACAAGTAGTGGAGTTTTGTTCTGTTTGTTTTAGTTGAACTAGTTGGGATTAGTTAACTAACTAATCAACTAGATATGAGTGGAGTAAATTAAATAATATTTAATTTACTAAATATTAACTCATTAGTCAACTCAAGAACACTTCAGTTCACTACAATGCATGATCAGTTCAGTGGAGACCAGTGGAAGAGGTAGATGAAAGGGTGAGTAAAGCTATCAGTTGGTAGATTGGTTTTGCATGAGATTTGCATTACACTTGGAGGAATTGTCCATGACAATTACGCAATCAAGGCAAGGGGATTCGAACCTGAAACCTCTTCATATACAGGCCATGATTGCGCAATAGAGGCAGACATGGGAGTTTTGAACTCCGACTTGCCCAAAACTCAGGGCCGACAGAGTAACTTCATGAGAGAGTACTGAAAGTACTTGTAGAGGAGTATTGTACTTGTTTGGTTACTTGATTTCTCCATTATAATATACACAATAGCCGCTGGTTTCAGCTACAGAAGCTCTCATACATACTGAGTTAATGTGTGATTGAATTGATGTGAGATTGCTTCGTTATTTCCGCATGTGACAATTAATTGTAGAAGAAGGTTATAGGTTATGTATGCAATCTGAAATTGATATATGACTGTTAATCTTCAAGAATAAGTGATTTATTCAAATTAATTTCTACAGCTTGCCTACCAAGCTCTTTTGGAAGGCAGGCAAGCATGTATTGCGCTATATTAGTGGCACATCGGGATATGGTCTATGGTACAGACAGGAGGATGGAGCGAAGCTTTCTGGCTTCACTGATGCAGATTGGGCAGGGAGCCCAACGGACCGGAAGAGCACATCTGGAGGAGTTTTCAGCATTGGGTCGACAGCAGTTTCCTGGTACAGCAGGAAGCAGAGATCCGTGGCACTCAGTTCAGCAGAGGCCGAGTACATGGCATCAAGCTTGGCTGCATGTGAGGCTATTTGGATGAGGAAGATCCTCGCAGGTTTGTTCAGGTTGCATTTGGAGCCTACAGTGATCTACTGTGATAACCAGAGCTGCATCAAGCTCTCAGCTAATCCAGTATTTCATGATAGGTCCAAACATATCGACATCAGGTACCATCATATCAGAGATTGTGTTCAGCGGAGAATCATGATGCTTTCATATGTTCCCACGGAGGATTAGGATGCTGACATCCTGACGAAGGCGCTCACCAGGAGCAAGTTCGAATTCCACGGAGGCAGGATAGGGGTTGCAGATAATCCATATCTTGCTGAGAGGGAGTGTTGAAAATGCAGCAAGATGATGGAGCTTAGTGAAATGAAGTCGCCTTCACTAAGTGGGCCCGCAGGCAAATTTTGGCGCAAAGTCTATTTTTAGACTATGTCTATTTTAGACATATGGAGCATGGTCCAGGGGTTGTAGTATGTTATTCTTGGAGTATTGGTCATGTTGGTAAAAATAGATGGACCTCTATTTTTTTGACCTATAGGTCGAAGTCTATTTTTAGACTGCCTATCCTAAAAATAGGGAAGTCAAATATTATTTACCCTTAATAATATTTGGACTATAAACTTCAGTTTACTCTCTTGGAGCACTTCAGTTCGAGCCTTGGAAGTGGCTCATGCATATGACAGAGGAATTACGCTATTCCTAAGGGTTTGGTGAGCTCATGCATGGTTGACTTCAGTTAGGACTTCAGTGGCAGAAGTTTGGTGGAGTTAATGAGACAGATGGTGGAGTTGTGTTCGGTTTAACTTAGTTGAAGTAGTTGAGATTAGTTTAACTAGCTAATCAACTAGTAATGAGTGGAGTGAATTAAATATTATTTAATTCATTAATTAGTAACTCATTATTCAACTCAAGAACACATCAGTTCACTACAGTGCATGGACAGTTCAGTGGAGACCAGTGGAAGAGGTAGCTGAAAGGGTGAGTACAGCTATCAATTGTGACATTAGTTGTGCATGAGATTTGCACCACACTTGGAGGCAATTGCCAATGATGATTGCATTGTCAAGCCAAGGAGATTCAAACCTTGGATCTCTCATTAGGCCAGCAGTGATTGCGCAATAGAGGCAGGCAATTAGTGGATGTGTTTTGAACCTGTGACTTGTTCAAAACCAAGCTAGTTTGTGTGTAACTTCATGAGACAGTACTGAGTACTTGTGAGGAGTATTGTACTGAGTTTGTTACATGTTCTCTCCATTATATTATACAAAATAGCTGGGGGTTTTCAGCTATAAGCTTTCCCCATACATACTGTGTTAATGTGTATGATGATTTGATGTGCTATCGCTTGTTTTATTTCCGCATGTGTGATGATATGAGTGGAAGAGATTATGTGTTGCATATGAATTCGAATTGATATGTGATCAGGATAATCTCGGTGGATAAATCTTCATTATTCAGCAAATTTCTACAATTTACTTCTAGCACAAACAACCAAATTTGCAACCACAACATGGCATTTTGAAACAAATCTAGCACGTGCTAAATTTCCTTCTAGCTCAAACCCAAACATAATAGCATTGTAGGGTTAAATAAATCTAACGCATGCAAAATTTACTTCTAGCACAACCTAAAGCACATTTCCAATAACAACATTGCAAGAAAATAAATTTAACATGTGCTAAATTTCCTTCTAACATAGTCACATGCATATTTCCAATAACAACATTGCAAGGTCAAAGAATCTAGCATATTTCCTTCTAGCACAAACAACCAGATTTCCAACCACAACATGGCATTCTGAAACAAATCTAGCGCGTGCTAAATTTCTTTCTAGCTCAAACCCAAACATAACAACATTATAGGGTTAAATAAATCTAACACATGCAAAATTTACTTCTAGCACAAGCTAAAGCACATTGACAATAACAACATTGCAAGAAAAGAAATCTAACATGTGCTAAATTTCCTTCTAACATAGTCAATGTGAACACAAATCTAACATTTCTACCACAAATACAAACATGTTTCCAACAACAACATTGTAGAGTATAATAAATCTACCTTGTTATTAATTTTCTTCCAACAGAAACACAAACATGTTTCAAATTGAAATAAATATAACACGTGCTATATTTCCTTCTAGCGCATAACAACATTGAAGGACAGAAGAAATCTAGTGCATGCTATAGATTTATTTATATCACAAACACAATGACATTCAAAGTTGAGGGAAGCATAATGTGTGCTATATTTCCTTCTAGCCCCACCATAAGCGTGTTTCCAATAACAAAATTATAAGGTGAAAGAAATCTAATTTTTGTAAGATTTCCTTCTAGCATAAAGGCAAGCACACAAACCCATTATAAGGTGAAAGAATTTTAGTGTGTGCTAGATTTACTTCTAGCAAAAAAACAAGTATGTTGACAACAACAACATTATAGGGCAAAGGAAATCTAACATGTGCTAGATTTCCTTACAATGCAACACAAGCACATTATAAGATGAAACAAATCTAGGACGTGCTAGATTTCCTTCTAGCACAGACATAAGAACATAACAATATTATAGGGTTAAATAAATCTAACACATGCAAAATTTACTTCTAGCACAAGCTAAAGCACATTGCCAATGGAAACATTGCAAGAAAAGAAATCTAACATGTGCTAAATTTCCTTCTAACATAGTCACATGCATATTTCCAATAACAACATTGCAAGGTCAAAGAATCTAGCATATTTCCTTCCACAACAAACAACCAGATTGCCAACCACAACATGGCATTCTAAAACAAATCTAGCGTGTGCTAAATTTCCTTCTAGCTCAAAGCCAAACACATTGTCAATAAAAAAATTTCAAGTTGAATTCTTACGCATGCTAAATTTCCTTGTAGCACAAACACAAGCACATAACAAACATCGTAAGGCAAAAAATATCTAGCATGTGCTATATTTACTTTTAGTAAAAACTCAAGCTTATTTCTAACAACAAAATTATCAAGCAAAAGAAATTTAACACGTGCTAGATTTCATTCTGTCATTACAACATTGTAAGATGAAAAAAGTATAATGAGTGATATATTTCCTTCTAGCATAAATAAGCGCACATTGTCGATAACACCATTTCAAGGTGAAGGAAATCTAACCCATGCTAAGTTTTCCTACAGCAAAAACATAAGCACATAACAACATGGCAGGGATAAAGAAATCTAGCTCATGCTAGATTTACTTTTAGCAAAAACACAAGTATATTTCCAAAAGCAATATTGCAGGGCAAAAAAAAAATTATTTTGTGCTAGATTTTCTTCTATCATAGACACAAGGCATTCTCAATAGCAACATTGAAAGGTGAAATAAATCTAACATGTGCTAGATTTACTTTTAGTAGAAAGACAAGCATATTACCAGAAACAAAGGTGCATGCCAAAAGAAAACTAGGCCCTGTTAAATTTTCTTCTAGGACAAACACAAACACAATGGAAATAATAACATTACAAGGGGAATGAAATCTAACGTGTGCTACATTTCATTTTAGCACAAACAACTAGATTGTCAACAACAATATGAAATTAGAAAACTTTCCAGGCTTTGTGGATTTTTCTCCATGAAGCCGCATAGAAAATGTAGTAACAATTGTTTTGAAAAGGCAACCAACCATGCCAATTTACTCGCATGTAACTCGGGGTTAGGTTCTAGTGGCTTGGTAGAGCACTAACTCATTTAACACAGGGGTCTGGCCAGATAATGTTGGACCGCTTTCATGGATGTCTAAATCTGATCTTGAGAGGACAATGTAAATATTCTGCATTTAGTAAAAAAATTGAACCAACATAATATAAAGTTGGAGCAGGTGCTTGTATATTTAACACTGGTTTTGTTGGGTAGAAGTGTAGTGCAGATAAGCCCTTGTTAATATGGCTTGCTTGAGTATGCAGAGCTATTGCTTCTCCATTTTGGCTCTGTGCATCTCAAATTCCAGAGAGGTGAATACATTTCAGCTATGGGAAGTGGTTGATGTAAAGGAAGATGGATAAACATGTCGGTATATTGGTCTTACATTATTGTTGCATATAATGGTAATTTGATACCTATAATACTAATGGCCCAAATAATATTTTAGCTACTTCAAATAATTAGTAACTATTGGGTGGCGTGGGCAACCCCTAGAAAAGAAAATGAGAGTTCCCCTGTTAGAAACTCCCTTCTCATTCTCGTTTATGTTGCTTTGAAATTAAGTAGATCTTCATGTGTTTTGTGAGCTTTGTGCTTCTTTCACTAGTTGGACTTAAAATCGGCAATCAGCTTTTCAGCAATCTGCACAATTGATGCAACTCCATTTGGGTGAATACTGAATCAGGCATCAACTAATCAGAGTGCAATGGACACACTAATTCCTACACAACTAGGAGCTTTGGTTTTTGCATTTATACAACTTTTGGGGATCATTGCAGTCCTGTCTCATATTTCTTGGAAGGTATTCATTATGTTTATACCAATGGGTTCAACTTGTATATGGTATCATTAATATTACATATCATCAACTAGAGAAGTGGCTCAGTTTTCATTAGTTTCTAGAGCTCCAATCGCACAAAATTTTGGAGAATCAATCTCTGGAGCAGCCACCATTAGAAGTTTTGAACAGGAGTCTTGGCTCATGGAGAGAAATCTCTAGTTGATTGATATGTATACTAGACCTAATCTCCACAATGTTGGGGCCAATGCATGGATTTGCATTCTCTATAATATTCCTAATGGAAATTTACAATGATAAGAAAAGCATGTATAGTAAAAAAAACAAACACACAAAATTTACAACACATTAAACACACAAAAAACTCCATAAACTGTGTGAGTTGAGCCATTATATTAATATAAATGTAGGGTACAAAGGTAAGATGAAAAAACATGCACCTAGGCTTGCCCAAGGCAAGCTAACAATGCCCCAAGCGATGAAATCGACTACTCTAACATGCAATGTGGTTGTCCCCCACAATCTCTCTGCTAAGTGAAAAATTTCATTGTTGGCTGCAAAAAATGGTTGTTAGGGTCTCCTCTGGTGCTCAGAAAATTCCCGAAAATTAACCTTAGGCTCTCCTCCAATAACCCACAAAAACCCACGAAATAATCGGCTAAATGTTGACCTCGGAATTTCAGCCCAATTTCCCCCTAGCTCCTCTGGTTGTTCGCTGAGTTGGGACCCCTATTTGACCAAGCGAATATACCCAAAAAATTATGCCAAATTATTTATGAGCTCCTTGTCAAAAACCCATAAAAAAACCAAAAAGGGATTGCTCTAGTTTTGACGCTCCAAAATTGACCTCGAAATGCTTGGCCCTCCTCCACAACCAGATGCTCAGCTTGCTCCTCCACCAAAATGTTGGGAAATCACCCATGATTTCCGCCAACCCTATTTCAAACAACCCCAACTCCTCAATCCCTTTCACAAGCCAATTATTGGATTTGCCTCGGAATTTCGGCCCAAATTCCCCCTAACTCCTCCAGTTGTTGGCTGAGTTGTGACCCCTGTTTGACCCCGCGAATCTACCCAAAAAATTGTACCAAATTATTTCTAAGATCCTTGTCAAAAACCCAGAAAAAACCCAGAAAGGGCTTGCTCTAGTTTTGTCGCTCCAAAATTGACCTCAAAATGCTTAGCCCTCCTCCACAAGCATAAACTGTAACTTGTAGCAGATGTTGGGCTTGCTCCTCCAACAAAATGCTAGAAAATCACCTATGATTTCCCCCAATCTAATTCCAAACAACCCCAGCTCTTCAATCCCTTTCACAAGCTAATTGTTGGCTTTGCCTCATCAACTCCTCCAGGAATCCTTGTGTACTTTCCTCTTTTTGCATCATTGGAGTGTCTATAAGCTCACCAATCACTGTGCATGTGAGTCTAACACCTTCATGATCTTGCTAGCTTCCCCATCGCTGGCCAAGATTATTCTTTGATACCATTGTAATATTCCTAATGGAAATTTACAATGATAAGAAAACCAAGCATAGTAAAAAAAACAAACACGCATAATTTACAACACATTAAACACCAAGAAATATCCATTAATTGAGCTGAGCTGAGCCATTTTATTAATATAAATGTTGGGTACAAAGGTAAGATCAAAAAGCATGCACTTGGTCTTGCCCAAGGAAACCTAACAATGCCCATTTGATGAAATTTGCTACTCTAACATGCAATGTGGTTGTCCCCAACAATCTCTACGTTGACCCAGTGAAAAAATGCACTGCTGACTGTGAACAATGGTTGTTAGGGCCTCATTTGGTGCCCAGAAAATTTTGGGAAATTAACCTCGGGTTCTGCTCCAATAACCCACAAAAACCCACGAAGGAATTGGCCAAATGTTGACCTCAGACATTTTGGCCCAATTTCCCCTTAGCTCCTCCAGCTCTAGGCTGAGTTGGCACCAAAATGGTAGAAAATCCCCCACAATTTCCTTTCCTGCGTCCCAGCTGAACCGTAAATGTGTGGTATCCTCCCAGCTACCAAATATGAGTATAATTTTCCTCCCTGGTGTGGCACTCGTGGTCCACCGAAGAAGAGGGTGACTTGGCCCCCACGAAAGACTGCGTATTTCTTGGGCAAGATGATGCAAGCCCCTACTCCAAAAATTCGTATTGTCATGGAAATACCTCCTGCTCTTGTAAATCCTTCTCTTTTTTCTTGGAATTTGGTCAAGGAATGCTTCAACAATAGTGTAGCCCCTATCTTCGACACCACTCTCCAACAAGAACTGTGTGGGTCATTTCCTACATCCTAGCTAAACCTGAAATGTGTGGTATCCTCCCAACTACCAAAGATTAGTAAAATTTGCCTCCCTAGAGTGGCACTTGTGGTTCGCTGAAGAAGATGGTGAGATTTCCCTTTGGAAACCTTTGGTGCTAAACAGCACCTGTGACTCAGTTGAACAGCTTGAGCAACAATGTGTAAAATGAAAAATTATCAAAAGGTACTCAATGTTGCCTTCAACCCTCTATTTATAATTGTTTCTTCGCCTTTCCTTGGGGGTCCCTCATCAAAATATTTTGATCTCCTTTCCACAAAATCAATTATTCCTTGAGGGGTGGCCCCCACATTCCACAAAGGTTGATATTTTATATTTCTACTAAGTCCCATGTACCAAAAATGTCTCAAATGCCCAGTTTACAAAATTGTGCTATGCTTGGCACTCCCATAGTAAACTTCATTAATTCTTTTAAATGAAAAATCAAAATTGGTGATATTACATTCTCTTTGGTGTTCCTCATTTGCTTCCCTGGAGATGTAATTAGACCAAGCATTGCAAGGTTGACAATAACATATGGTCTAAATCTGAACATGATACAAACCTGGGTAACATGATGTCTTTGTTTTGTGGAGACCAAGATTATCTCAATGGAGAGAATAATGAAATATTCACGTATTCCCACCAAGCCACCAGTGATCATGGAGAATTGTAGAACAAATCCAATTGTCAATCTAGAGGAACAATAGATCTATCTGATTTGCAGGTGCATTATGGGCCACATCTTATGTTTCTCTTGAAAGGCCTTACATGCACTTTCCCTGGAGGTACAAAGGAGGCAGTTGTGGGGCAGACAGAAAGTGGAAAATCTACTCTCATTCAATCCATTTTTGGCATTGTGGAACCAACAAAGGGATTGATGGAGTCAACATCTCAACAATAGGCCTCCATGAGCTAAGATCCAAAATTAAGCATTATTCCCTAAGAACCAACAATGTTTGGGGCAATATAAGAAATCATTTGGATCCTTAGGAAGACTGCTCAGATGATGAGATTTGGGAGGCTTTGGAAAAGTGCCAATTTGGTGAAATTATACAATAAATTTGATTCCTCGGTGCTTGAGAATGGAGGAAACTAGAGTGTGGGTTAATGCTAGCTTGTCTGTTTGTTTTATTATGGCGGAGGTGGGTCCCCTGTCCCACAAACAAGGAAGTCTCATACACCAATTTGGTGTCTAGTTTAGTCATGACCTTAAAATTGGATAATAATAATAATAATTTACATGCTTCAAATCACCAATTCATCCAATAAAATTTTCCAAAACCTTTTATCTTTTGAACACATAAATAACCATGAAAATTTTAATCCACTCTTACATAAACCCATTAGAAGCAGCCCCTCTTCCAAAAAGTAACTCTGTTATCCATCCATCTATAAAATTCAAATCCACATGTTTTAATCCATTGCAATTGAAATATCTCAGCGAGAGGTTACAACCTTGGACATACTTTACAATGTGATATGTTTATCCATCCCCAAAAGAACTTTTGTAAACTCTGTGACACCATAAATGTCTTCTCCAACCAGCTCTAGAAATTATTCTCTTACTTAGAGGACACAATATTGTTTCAAATGCTATTGCAATTACATTTTTGAAAACTATCTGGAATTGTTTGTGGTATGGGAGGCAAGTGATTCTTAATCCATAGCTTCAATAAATTGCATGTATTCATCCTCAAATCCTGCAAGGACTATCCTCATTCTTCTTGCAAAATGGTGTTGTATTGCCTTAGATGGTAGTGCTTTAATTGTTGGGGACAAAATGATTTATAAAAATGAATCTTTAAAGCCTGTATGTGCTGATATACATACAATGTTGTTGTTGGAAGAATTAATTTCATACCTTATTCACCATGCCATATACCTATGACTTCAGCCTTTTTAAAAACTCGCATTCCAAACTCTTTCTACTAGCAGTTTGTAGGACGAGACCAAATTCTTGTGGCCATGCATAATAGTTCTATAGTTATTTCCTATCTTCCTTAGCATACTCACAGCAATATCCATATTTATGCACCTTATCAAACAATGGAAATCCAGGATGATGTGTGATAGGAAACTTGTCCATCATTACTCAACACCAGTCTATCCAAGAACATTTCATTATCTCAACCAGACCAATTGTTATGAATTGGATGGTGTGAGTGATGCTGAAGAGTAAATTTTAACAAGAAGGGCCATGGAGGTGGTGGGAATCAGTTCTGAAGAGCAAGAGGTGATATTTCGAGTTGTGGCAGCTATTCTCCATCTAGGTAATGTGGATTTTTCCAAGGGGAACGATACAGACTCATCTAAAACTAAAGATGAGAAAGCTTTGTTTCATCTGAAAATGGCAGCTGAACTTTTCTATTTGCACTTTTATTACTGTTAATCCCCATTTGGGATATTAAATTTTTGTATTGATCATGGACAATTTATTGATGCATTCAACCAAATGTAAAGAGACGTACAGTCATGTAAAATAATCAATGGAAAATACCAATAAAGATAAATTGTGTTAGCTAATTTACCATCCCATAATCACCATCAAAGCGAATGGAAAAACCCAAATGCAATGACAATTAGATATAAGAAAGTCTACCATTCTTCTATAGTGTATTCAATTTTACGATGTGAAATGATAAGCAGTTCCCTGAATAGGTTCATCAAGCTTTAATGATCTCAAACAAGTATGATGGAAAACAATGAAAAACTATAAACATGAACCTCATCATAAATACAAGTGACAAGGTTATGGTAATGGAACAAATCTGGTTTCAGAGACAAAGGAAGTTTGAGACCATGCCTGACAAAAAAAAAATAGAGGATGCACTCAAGGAGATTTTAATCAGGAAAGCTTGAAAATGGTTATGCTAACTTTATTGGTGGTCAGATGAGAAAGTGTCATGATAGGCATGGCATTTGCCAATTATATTCCATCTGTTTTCTTTCTATTTTTGGTCCTTAAGATCTTTCCATGAATCTCATAACGTGGGAGGTTTCCCCATTTAGAGAATTCACATTGTTTTCTTTATTTGGAGATTTAATTGGTTGTAAACTAACTGTTGAAAGCATACATGCATGTGTTTAACATTTCCTTGAATATTATGGTATGGAAGCAGCTATAGGATAGCCCTTGAAAGCAGCTACAAGAGGAGTGAGCAACAAGGCAAATGGACTGAATAACTCCCCAAATTAGTAATGAGTTGACTTATTCTTATTAGTGAGGTTAAAAGGCAGGATTTTACAACAAGATTCCATCTAAATAGCATATCATAATACACTTGGCAAGCATGAAGACCTTACCAAGATAAGCATGTTTTCTTTCATCTTCCACAAGCAACTAAGGTGAAATACTCTTCATGCTTTGGGCCTCTGTATAGGCAAAGTTGAGGGGATGTAGAAAGGTTGAAGAATATTCTTTAAGCAATTTTACAACAACATAATTCTTCATTCTCTCACCTACCAATTCCAACGATCCACTCCACCAGTGCATGCTACTAGGATTATTGCAGCATGTCATGTGTTGCCACTATGATGTAATTTGATCCCTTGAGTAAAAAATTGATTTGGTTCAACCAAGCCTTGACTTTGTCTCTTCAAATATTCTAGTTGAAGAGTTGTTAACTATATTTAAATGTTTGGTTAGCTTTAATGCACTTACAATATATCAATAAGCGACATATTTTTGCCATAATAGAAAATATTATACCCTCTAACCAAATGGCCAACTTCATATCTGACCACCACCAAATTCATTATCTGAGTATAAAGATGAGAAAGCTTTGTTTCATCTGAAAATGGCAGCTGAAATTTTCATGTGTGATGCTAAAGGTCTTGAAGACTCTCTTTGTAAACTTGTCATTGTGACACGTGATGAAAGCATTACAAAATCACTAGATCCAGTTGCCGCAGCTACCAACCAGGATGCATTGGCAAAAACAGTATATTCACGATTATTTGTGAATAAAATAAATATTTCAATCGGCCAGGATCCTAATTCAAAGATGTTAATTGGGGTTCTGGATATCTATGGTTTTGAAAGCTTTGAGACCAACAGCTTTGAACAGTTGTGTATCAATCTCACAAATTAGAAGCTGCAGCAGCATTTCAATCAGCATGTGTTTAAGATGGAACAAGAAGAATACACAAGAGAAGAAATTGATTGGAGTTACATTGAATTCGTTAATAATAAAGATATATTGGATCTCATTGAGAAGAAACCTAGAGGAATTATTTCTCTTCTGGATGAAGCCTATATGTTTCCAAGATCAACTCATGAAACATTTTCACAAAAGCTTTATCAAACATTTAGGAATCATAAACGTTTCAGTAAACCAAAAATTTCTCGTACAGAATTCATTATTGGTCATTATGCTGGTGATGTTACTTATCAGACCGATTTGTTCATTGCCAAGAATAAAGATTATGTTGTTGCAGAACATCAAGCTCTGTTAAGTGCTTCAAATTGTTCTTTTGTTGCGGGTCTCTTTCCTCCTCTCCCTGAGGAGTCTTCTAAGTCATCTAAATTCTCATCTATTGGTACTTGTTTTAAGCAACAACTGCAATCTCTTCTGGAAACACTGAGCTCAACAGAGCCTCATTACATAAGATGTGTTAAACCAAATAGTTTACTGAAGCTCGACATTTTTGAGAATCAAAATGTCTTGCAACAACTATGTTGTGGAGGTGTTATGGAGGCAATCAGAATCAGTTGTGCTGGTTATCCCACAAGACGAACATTTGATGAATTTCTTGATCGTTTTGGTATTCTTGCTCCAGGGGTGCTAGATGGGAGATATGATGTGAAGACTGCAAACAAGAAGATGCTGGACCAAATGGGTTTTCAAGGTTATCAGATAGGGAAAACAAAGGTTTTCCTCAGAGCAGGACAAATGGCTGAATTAGATGCTAGAAGATCTGAGGTACTGGGAAATTCAGCAAAAATTATCCAGCGCAAAGTTCGTTCATACATTGCTCGGAAATAATTTCTTTCTTTACGCAATGCTGCCATTCATCTTCAGGCCTTATGGAGAGGTAACCTTTCACGAAATCTTTATAGCATCATGAGGAGGGAGGCTGTTGCATTGTGGATACAAAAGCATGTGCGCAGATATCAAGCTCAGAAATCTTACACGCAACTCTGATTGTCAGCTATTGTTATTCAAGCAGGTTTACGTGCAATGGATGCTCATAATGAATTTCGGTTTAGGCGGAAAACTAAAGCTGAAATCATTATATAGGCTCAATGGCAATGATATAATGCTTTTTTATACTACAAGAAACTGAATAGGGCAGATAATATTTTCCAGTGTGCTTGGAGAGGAAAGGTTGCTAGGAAGGAACTAATGAAACTTAAGATGGCTGCCCAGGAGACTGGAGCACTCCAAGAAGCTAAAACCAAGTTGGAGAAGCAAGTTGAGGAGCTTACATGGCGTTTGCAGTTGGAGAAGCGTACGAGGGCTGACTTGGAAGAAGCCAAAGGACAGGAGACTACGAAACTCCAATATGCTTTACAAGAGATGCATGCCCAAGTGAAAGAAGCCAATGACTTATTGGCAAAGGAGTGAGAAGCAGCTACAAAGGCAATGGAACAGATAAAGCCAGTTATAAAAGAGACTCCAGTTTTTGTTGTGGATACTGCAAAGCTAGAAATTCTCACAAAGGAGAATGAGAAATTGAAGGATTTGGTAAATTCACTCGAGAAAAAAGTAGATGAGGCTGAGAAAAAATATGTTGAATCCAAAAAGCTGAGTGAAAAAAGGCTGAAAAAGGCAAAGGAGGCAGAGAGAAAATTTGAGCAACTAAAGGGCTCTTTGCAGAGGCTTGAAGAAAAGCTTTCAAACTTGGAATTAGAGGATAAAGTCCTTCGTCAGCAGATTTTGGTGAAGTCTCCTATAAAGACTTTCTCAGAAAGTGTCATAACTAGAGTTACTCAGACTATGGATAATGGCCACCATGAACCTACTGAAGTTACTCCCGTAAAATATATACCAAGTGATGTGCTTACAATCAAGGAACAAGCTGAAATAGAAAATAAGCCACCAAAACCTCTGCATGATAGACACGAAATAATAGCCACACTTATCAAGTGTGTCTCACAAGATATTGGCTTCAGTCAAGGAAGGCCTGTTACTGCATGCATTATATACAAGTCACTTTTTCATTGGCGGTCTTTTGAAGCTGATAAGACCAGTGTGTTTGACTGTATTATTCAGATGATTGGCTCAGCGATTGAGAATCAGGAGAACAACGATGTGATGGCTTATTAGTTTTCAAATACATCTACCTTATTATTATTCTTTCAGCGTATGTTGAAAGCAACAGGTGCAGCTGGAATAACTCCCCAACGTCGAAGATGTAGGTTTTAACCCTGAACAGAAATTATCTACACACGAATATTATAACATAAAATAAACAATAGCAAGAGCATAAAACATAAAACAGATAAACATAGAGATTTTCCCCTGGATCCCAAATCGGGATGACAAACTTGATATTTCATTATATTCCTTTTAGTGTTACAACACATATATGTACATGCCGAAGCATACATAAAACCTAATCCATTAACCCTGGATTAGAACACAACTGTAGTTCCTTTGACCAGATCTACAAAAATACCAGGGGCCGAAAACCATCGTACCCCAAAACCATGTGCAAAACCATGGGCGCGGACCGCCCACCGGAAATTAAGGACCAAAAATGTTTCGTCGGCCCGCTGCCCCGGACCCCGACAGGGGGGGCCGTTGCCCCCCCTATGACCCCCCAATTGTTCCCAGTGCAAAGGGGGGGCGCATTATTTGTTGTGGAAAGAATATAACACATACCCAACAAAAGATCATCTTCAACTTTATTTGGAATGATGACACAAGGTTTTCGATCACCATCTTCCTAAATGGTTTTAAGAACACATTTAAGAATTGCATCTCTTGAGGTCCACCTTTATTTCTTAAAGATTGAAATCTGTTACTTTGAAGAACTATTGAAGAAAGAGTGCATAAGGTGGCAAGCATGGGAATTTGAGGAAACTCTCTAGCAGTCATTTATACACATGATCACCATTGTTGTATATTGCAGAAGAGGATTCAAAGAATCCTGCATTTCACATACCACTTTACATGGCACAGCAAATGACATACCTATTTTATGGCATGTTTAAATGGAATGATCTCATGATAAGCAGGTTGTCTGATAGACACTGCACACCCTGGAAAGACAAGTTTAGGTTGTGATCTCTTTGAGTAAGAGGGAGTAAGATCAGTGAAATATTATCTTTATCAAGAGATGCAAGAAGCAGAGGGATTGTTGAGTGCTGCTAAAGATCTATGTTAGTAGATATGTTGAGAGGAGCTATTGAGGCCTCCAACAAACTTCAATGATGCCCAAAATTACCCTAAGAGGTGTGACTGTCTCTCAAAAGACTCTCGGCCCTGTGACAGAAGAGAACCGAAACAATTAAACAATCCTTGAAGACCTCGGCTGCCTCATACACATATTCAAGCAAGTGGATGTGTGTAAAATGAGCGAGAAAACACCTCTATATATACCATTCGGTGGGGGTCAAGAGACGTGACCATTGGACTAGGTGAGCCGACATATAGGTGAGGCCAACCTTGATAATTTACATGTGAGAAAACATAAATTAAAAAACCCACTTTTCCTTATCCAAATATGACGATCTTTAGGTCGATTTTGGTCCTCTTGAAAAAAGGAATTCAATGCCATAATTATATTCTCCAAAGGAGTTTTCCAAAGTGGAATTTTGACCTAATTGCCTATTTTAACAATTGTCCTTCTTGAGTTTAGGACAATTACTTTTGAAATGCCCATATTCATTACATTCATAACATAGAATCTTAGACATGTTGATTTTCTTTTGAAATTTTTTTCGAGACTTCCCTTTCTTCCTTGCCATTGCTACATATGCTTGAGTTTGTTCACTTGATCCAACGTCATTCTTTGCCTTCAATCTGGTTTCTTCAATTTTTCATAATGACCATAGATCATTGAATGGAGTAGTTTCTTTCTTTCCATAGATACTTGATACAAAGTTGCCCAATTCATCAGGTAGTGCACTGAGCACAATGGTGGTCATCTCTCGACCAGACATTACTTCTCCACCGCCCAACTACCGCCCTCTTTGAGAGACCCTCAACTCGCTCCCAAAGAATGTCATTATCGAAACTCAACAGTCGACAATCCTCTAAAGGTTTGAATGGCTTTATGACACCCAGATGTAATTTGGTAGGATTTTCCGTTGAGAATGTCAAGGGTTTCGACACACCGTGACCAGGGCGAGGAGTTACAGAGGGCCGGGAGCAAAGTGAAGAGACAGGAATGGACCGTTCACCAACCCCACCTGTGCCAGGATTAAAGGCATCCTCCACCACCTGAACGTCATGCAGGAAAGACACATCCGAGAATGTCGCGTCACATTCACGAATGTATTGATTTAGATCCGACATCCCAAAAAGAACATATAACCCCACCAATCTCCACGTCAACCTCTCAACCACCTCCCAAAATGCAAAATGGCCAAAACTCCCAGCACCACCAGATAGTTATCCCACAAACAAGACCCCCTAAACATGAAAACATGGCATCACTAAACATATGTACCTGCAAAATAAAATATATCCAACCACCCGATCCGAGATAGGACTATATTAAAGTACCATATCTATAAACCACCAACCCATTGTCCTGGCGATCAGCACAAGAAATGGAAAGAAATACAAAAAAACCTTAAAGACCCTTTAATATCACTCACACTCCAGGTACGTCGAGGAGTAATGAATCGTCTCGGTCCACCATCAAAGTCAGAAACGATCACCTGAGACAAGGAAAGAAATATCTCTAGGGAAAAACGGGAAGTCTATACCAGTCCCTAGAAAAATTTAAAATATCATACCGGCATCCAAATTCCGGCCACCAATCATTAGAAATGCTCCCGGAAAAACCAGTATAGTTTGAACTTGCATTCCAGAGCTTAGATGTCACAACAACAGCATATACACCCCTTACAGCACCACCAATGATGACAAGCTTTACAACCCATATCCTTATAAGGCCTTGATATAATCAGGACGTCCCACCACCCATGCCAGAAAACCGCCCACTTTACTTGAAGTGATCCAATCCAGCTATAAACCCACTGAAAAAATGAGCTTTAGTAGTGTTCTCCTCAACACATTGCATTTTCACATGAAAGCAGTCATGATAAAAAAACCAAATTATTACCCAAGCGACCCTCCCCCTACACAAATACACGTTCCAGTATGTTTGTAGGTGTTATAGCATCATTTTTCACCCTCATGTGAATAATGATTGTCTCTTTGGCCTTGGGCACCTTTTCCCACAGACTTGAACAACTTCATAAAAAACAGTGTCTAAAATCCCATACGTGATTATGCCTAGACTTTTCCGCGTATATACGCGAGCCCATTCATACTTTTCTGCATATGCCATTTAAATCATTAAAAAATATATATAATTCCTTATTTTCGAGGCAGGGTGATGGTTATTCCCGTAATTCAACCACCCCAGGCCATGGCCCAACTGTTTCCAACTGCTGAAACTACTTTAAGGGAGTATAAAAGCCCCTCATGTGTATGGCCTAAGGGAGAGAGAAAATTATAGACATTATACTCTATTGGAGCCCTATTTCAAGTATGATATTATCGTGCCTCCTGCACTTCCCAGGTATATTCAAGAAACCCATGTTTCCTTGAGATGATCATCATCCTATATGACATCTTGTGTGAACACATATTGGAAGAATCCTAGCGAGGTGAGGGCTGGATGGATCCAGAGGACAGTCTGCTCGAAGGTCGTGGAAGGATTTAGGTGATCTCTCCACTTTTCTATTATTTTACATGCCATTTATAATGAGAAGAACCATCTTGTTCCCAAAATTCACGTGTTTATATCTCTTTATATATTTGTAAAGATCATTAATTAAACATTTAGTATTTTTTATATGATATTATACATGAGTTACACTGACATCTAGGAACAATATATGTTGTACAACTAGTGTTTCATGTTTGTTCTTTCTTGATTTCTAGGTTACGAAGCATGAGGAGTTGCTGGGGGTTTGGACCCCGCGGGATCTACATCAAACATAGGACTTTTGGGTAAGTTCTGCAACTTGTTATATCTAGTTTCCAGCATAAAAATATAGGTTAAGTGAGTCCTTCTTGAATGGTATGCCCCTGATTTGTGAAGGTTTCCAACCCAAAACCTTTAGGGAGTTATTTCCCAAAACAGTGGGACGTCTTATCTAGAGTCCCCTTAATGTTATAATAATCGGCCCAAAAGATGAACCTCACCCAATCAAAAAACAAAAGCACAGAAAGTCACAAAATACTGGAGTTAAAGGCATATAATAATGTAATGTCCAGTGTAGTTATTACCGTTTTATCCCAACAGAAGCCATACCAATATCATCCTCAAGCTTTTGTAGGGTTCGTTTCTTACATACCAGACATCATAATGATCTCCTCATACACAGAGCTTATGTCGTGTACGGTTCTTGTATATATATATATATATATATATATATATATATATATAATCGATTTAGCTTTGGTCGATGATTTTCATAGCTGAATTTAAACTTACCGCGTCGGGGTCAAGCCAACGCCATGGGTTGAAACTGAGAGCATCCTTGTCATTTTCACAGAATCAAAGTTACAGTCCGTAGGGCAGCGCAGTAAAGGGAAAAGCAAAGGAGGAGTCGGCGGCACTAAAGTTTTCCCCGTAGTTTTCAGGGAGAGTGTTAATCTACTAGAAAATGAAAAAATGGCAAATGTTTATACTTATAACGGTGTGATGGATGCTTATGGTAAACATTGAATGCTCACATAAATGGACCAGGTTCTTTCTCATATGAAGAAAGAAAAATGTAAACTAGATATCATTACTTTCAAATTACTTATAGATGCTTATGGAAAGCGTCAAGATTTTAGCAAAATGGAACAAGTATTTAAGAGCGTGCTCCTGTCATCATATGTCCATCAGTATGTCTCCATTCTATGCATTATATGGGTATCATGCTTTATCTTTGCTAAAGTGATGTTTGGTGCTAGCAACGCCCCTAGGCCCAAGGATTGGATCCAAGAGAGTCAGGATATACTCCGAGATTTCAAGGATAACATGGCTATAGCACAAAACCAGCAGAAGCTGTATACCGACAGGGGACGTGTTGAGAGGCAGTTCAAGGTAGGGGACTTGGTCTACCTACGTTTGCAGCCATATCGACAGTCCACGCTGAAGCAGAAGAGGCTTGAAAAGCTCAAGCCCCGCTTTTATGGACCTTACAGGGTGACACGTAGAGTTGGAGAGGTTGCGTATGAGTTGGAGCTGCCCACTGGTAGCAGGATTCATAACATTTTTCATGTGTCATGCCTGAAGAAGGCACTAGGATAGCAAGTGATTGCAACAAAGGAGCTCCCGCTCACCGATGATTAGGGGCATCTGGTGCTACAGTTGGAGGCCATTATTGACACTAGGGAGAGGCAGTTGTGGAGTAGGATAGTCAAAGAATACCTGATGAGATGGAGTAACCTACCCGATGAGGATGCCACCTCGGAGAGTGAGAAGATTCTGCAGCATCCATCATTGCAGTTGCTTGAGGAAAAGTAATGTTTTGCCGGGGAGGATTGTAATATTCCCAATTAGCAATAGCTAATTGGAAATATTAATTTTGACTATGTTACTTTAATAAAGTTAAGTTGTAGATAAAGTGGGTAAAGATGGACACTTACTCACACTTAGGATAAAATTATTTCCTAAATTCACTTAGATCCCAACCTCAGCCCCGGGGGACTTAGAGTGCCTGCTCAGGTGAGGAGTTTCACCATCGTTTTGTCAGAGGGAGTTGTAGCAACCACAGTTGGGAGAAGTCAGTGAGAGGGAGGACGAAGTCTTGGAAGGAGGAGGTTCCGGATTGAGGGTTTATCAGGGGATTATTCCAGGTTATATTCTGAGAGTATTCTTATGCTTGCCTAGTGCAAGCCAACGTGCCATCATTCTGATCACCTTTGTACCCATTTCATCTTTCAATATTTAATAAAATGGCTTAGCGTTCTCTATATTATCTGTATTGCATATGATGTCTCTCTAGTTGTTGTATGTCTTTGTTTATGTGCTTTATATTGATGTTTATTTCTACCTGGAATATTACAAGGTGGCAAAATTTCGGCAATGATGTGCTAGATATTAAAATATTTTCCATTCAAATCTTGAGCCATACCTACAATGCTTCAGGTTGTGGGTGCAATTGGAGCATGTTTGAGAAAATTCATCCCAATAAGCACAACCAATTAAGTTATTAACACAAAAGCACTTAAATAACACTATATCGGCCCACTGCACTCTTTGACTTTGCAATAGGAAATCCAAGGTGAGACATTAAGAAACACAAGACTCAACTCAGTTTATCTAAAGCTTAAACACTTGAATTGGAAGAATTGATATAAATTTTAGTTCACATTTTAATGTTTCATGATAATGGCAGGTTTGGATCATTGGGCTATTGACCTATACTTGGAATAGCTAGATCCTACATCAGATTGGCTTCGATCAAAAGAAGCCCTCTTTTTCACCTTAAGGACTTTGCGAACCTTGAGGGTCAAAGAGTTGAGGACATGGGAGAAACCTGCATATTAGATCTTTTACTATATAGTATTCATCATTAACTCTTCACTTAACCTTTATAAGTATATGCTTTCAGTTCTTAGTTTGGACCCATATTATATGAGATACCTAATAATATATGAAATTTTGGACATTCGTTGATAGTGTGCATTGTATGGACATGCCTTTATTGAATATCAATGAAAAATACATATTTTTTTATTTAAAATGTGTATATCTTTAATTTTTGTACTTGCCAAGTTTTCCATGATTTATTCCCAATTCAATTCAAACACATTGGTCTTTTGCCCCACAGAGTCTTTGTCGATTCCAGTTCTTGATAATTTTGATATGGAAGGGATTGGTGCAAATCTTTCCAGTTGTAGACAACTGGCTAGCATGGAAGATTGGTAATGGGGAATAGATGATACTGGAGTCTAATCCATGGGTTGGATGTGAGAACACCTATACTCTGTCAAACAAAATATTAACTCTTTTACATGAAATAAATTATTTAAGGTGTCCAAAGTGTCGGTCTTATGACTACAAATATCTAGCAACAATGATGGATCAAAACCAATATGGTAGGACTTTAAGGGAACAATGCAGATTAGTTGAAGCCTTGATTAGAAGTAATGTAAGAATAAAAAAGGAAGCAGATGGAATGGTATGATCTAAAAATCCTTTAGTGGATAAATATATTTCCAAATTATGGTACAAAGCAACATTTTCCAATGAGGCTCAATAGTCAAAATGATAAGTCCTGATGGTGGAAACCACTATGGAAAAAAGAATTTCCATGTGGGTGGCCATAAGGAATAAAAAATGACTTGCGAAATACTCCAAAAAAAGAGCAAAAAGGGACCTAAGAGGTGTGTTTTATGGTACTGGGGACAGAATAAATGCAAGGATGGTTCCTTACTATCAACAAATATCACTTCCTTATCCACAACATAAGATAGTCTTCAATGCTATATGATAAATGATTGCATCCGACCTATTCTTCATAGTCTTTTGTCAAAAAATTGTAAAGTGAATACCATATACATCTACTTGATAAGGACTGATAGAATAGATATATTATATAGGATGGATAGATCAATATTGTCCCCCATTTTCAAAATATTAAAAAGGATGTATGCTCTTTTCTCCACGATTCTTACAGTCGTATACAGAGAACTGAATGCTATAGAAGATACTCTAGTAGATTCTTACAGTCGTATACAGAGAACTGAACACTATAGAAGATACTCTAGTAAAAAAAAGGTCTATTGCAAAACTTGAGAAACAATTGTCATTATAGGCAGTCTGTCTCGAAAGAGCTAAAATTTCATTCCACAGTTAAAAAAAGTAAACATTGTCAAAAGAAAAAATCACGAAGGGGATTGAAAGATAAGGAAATGATGGAATGCATGCAAACAGTTAGGTTTCAGAGGATAAAGTATAGAACCTTGGCATCCATGCAGTCAGCACTTTGAGAATAATATTTGCTGGGATTAACAAGGACAGATCCTTTGCACATACCCACGGCAATATAACTCGTATGCACAGCTAGATCTTGTGGAGAACCATGATCCCTCCTGAACATTTGTGATGCAAGTGCCTGTGAAAGATAGCTCATGGAATCAATTTGTAAATGACCTATTGCTGGAGGTCCTCGTTGGATACCCTCAATTTTCATCGGTTGTGCTGCAGCTCCCTCTTCCCAGTGCAATCCAAAATATGCATCTCTCTTTTCAAGTTCTTCAGCCAAGTCCAATGGCTTAAGAGAGTCTCGAACCTTTTTGCCACTTTTCCTTCCAGGTCGGCCATCTTCCATTTTTCCCCTTTTTCATCTTCAACGTCATCAACGGTCCTTTCATTTTTAAGCAGCAAATGCTGAAGGCTTACCAGAAAAATCCAAGAATGCAGACTTCTTCATGCTCAAACTAAGCCTCAATTCAACCAATTCTCAAGCCGACCAAACTTTGTTGGAAATTTCAGTTTTGTGAAATCCATTATCTATTGAATGCAAGGGCTTGCCCTTTTCCTCTAAATTTGAACTAGATGCATCAGTGGAAACTGCAGTTTTCTGATCTTTTTTTTCCATTCTTTCCATCGAATGCAAGGGCTTTCCTTTTTCCTCTAAGTTCGAATTAGACACATCAGGGTCATAAGAATTACATTTCTGATATCCAATTTTCAATCTGTCTATAATTGAAAGCAAACTTGAATGTTCTTCTACTTTCTCCAGTTTCTTTGAGCCTTTCTCGGCCCAGTCCACGTTGTTTTCATCGTTTTCCTACCTTTGACGTGTGAAACTAGGGTTTTTGAAGAGAAAAGGTTTTGTAGTCTCGTCATCGGGATATCTTCAAGGCTACGATTGAGCCCCTGCAAATCTCTCACATCGTCGTCGCTGCTCTGCTGTTCAATGAAAGAATCCAAGTCAAAGTCATTTGAGGCTGGAGCCATGGCAGATCAAGAATTTTGCATACAAACACTGAGCTTCGTCGTCATTTAGAAGCTCATTTATTTACTGAATTGCTTGAAATTTAGGAGAAGAATTTCTAATTTGAAAACAAATTCAGTGCCATGTTTTCAATTTTGAACCCTTCGCCTTTGCCACTGCCCCTGGTCTTATACCGTTTATCCTCTTAATCATACGCAAACACGCACGGAGGTTGCGATTTCGATTGCTTATGTTTTTAGTCACTCGAACCAATTATCGAAGACCTTATGGGTCGTGCCAATGTTGCTGCACACGGAAATAGATTTCACTTCACATGAATGTTCTGTTTCTCAATGTATTCTATTATGAGTGTGAATGATAAGGGAAAACATAAATACTAACATTTACTAACGTGTCCTTCAAGGAAATAAATATTATATAAAAATAGAGTGAAGAATATTATATAAAAATGGAGGGAAGTGCGATTAAGGTGTAAAGATATTTTAAAGGAAATAAATACTATATAAAAATGGAGGGAAGAATGCCCATGAAAAAATGGAGGGAAATGCAGCATAAAATAGACAATGAAAAAAATCAATATTTTAATATAATGTATAACAAAATTAATTTAAAAAAAAATAAAATTAATAAAATAATGTAATAAATATATTTTTTATTTAAAACAACAATTTTATGCTAAATATATTTTGTATTTAAAATATAATTTTTTTCCTATAAATTACATCATTCATATACAATATATATTGGACATATGTGTTTGCATTTTCAATAGGTTGCACCAACTTCTATGTTGCTTGTTGTGCTAGTTTAATAGTTGAGAAGTGAAAATCTTCTAAATTTGAAGCTAAGGAAAACTAAATTTCCAATCTGTTTTAATTGTTGGCAACCCTGCAGTTGACGCGGACTATTCAAAACATTAATATGTCCCAGTTGGTTGCCATTTAATACACTAATATCTCCCATTTTTATAATTGTGGCAATAATTTTTTTTTGCCATCCGACCAAGTTAAGGCCTGAGTTTGCAGTCACACTAGATTTGGTGTTTGGATCTGTAAGCAGAGTTGCATCCGATGTAAACAGACCACCGTTAGCTATAACGTCGTTGTAATACAAGTTGTCCAGGATCAGTGGCGTTTGAGGATCCATGACCACATTCATGTTGACGTTAATGGGGCTGCCTTGGGGACAACTTTGCTTTAGTATCTGAGCATACGTTGGATCAAGGGACATGTATGTCATATTTGTGCCATTGAAATTTTAGAGCCTGTTGACAAATGAAGTATAGTGAGAGACACCAATTGTGTGTGCTCCTGCATTCGCCCAAAAAACACAAACATGATTATAATCATGGTTTTGCTCAACCATTATTGTCATCTACAAGAATTGACACATTGATGAGTTGCAGGTCTCAGAAAATACATGAAAATTAACCATCTCGTCCTGGGATAGACCTTTAGCTGCAAATATCTTAGTTAGATGGGTTACATTGAAGATAGGGGTGGTAGATTTCCCTGTATATTGGAAGCTAGTGTAATATTTCCATCCTTTCTTCCAGCAGAGGGGGATGGGAGATGCCAGCGATCAATCATTAGAAATTATTGAGCGTTGTTGTTATCCCATGCTATACATAACACAGTGGTATTCTTATGTATAATTTTTAAGAAAAATACAAATGATGCACTATCTCTAGCTGCAAATGCGATTATATCCGCATAGGACAACTTCTTTGGGAAAATCGTCTCTATTTGCAATTTCGCTTCTTTAATAACATCAATTCCTCTAAGACTCAAATTGTTAACCGAATAGTCTTTCTCCGCTACGAACTGACCAGGAATAGAGTCGATGAGAACAGAACCCTTGCATCCCCAAAAGTGTAGGAGCTCCACATCAGTATTTAAAAAACCTATTGAATGTGCAGGCACAGGCTGCATGAACATTATGTGTTTATTTTAAGGGAACACGCCACATATATTCCGTAATATCATGGACCGACATTGACTGCAAATGGTACTTCTTCGAGCTATAACGACGCCTTCAATTTCTCTAGACTAACATGCACGTGGGTTCTCTCATGTCAATACATTGTACCACGCTGTAATCCCAAAGGACACTATTCAGATTCTGTAAGGGACGACGAATTTGAACAGTGTCACGAAGATAAACCTCATAGTTGAAAAGCCTTCAGCTTAATCATAAGTTGCGTTAGCCACATTTTGTTCCATGTGGGTGTGAATGCCAATGATGAAGAAGAGTTTCAATGTCGAGAAGTTGGAGTGTTTGTTATAAGATTCCATGTAAAAAGGGCTGAATATAAGAATAAGATGGAGAATCAACCTGTTCTACTTGTTATTTTTAGCCTCTCGTATTTCTTTGCGTATTTCTTATTTCCCCATTGGAAAATTGGGTTGGTTGTTAATGACGAGGGTGAGTAAAAATGTTGTAAATTAAAAATAAATAAAGAAATTATTTTAATGTTAAAGAGGTTAAAGATAGTTTATTATTTTAAATTTAAAGAGGTTAAAGATAGCTTATGGGAAAAATTGCTTTACTATCCTTATTCAACCATTTTCATGTGAAACCTCACAATAAACGCCCCTAACTTCTCGACAAACCCCTCGTGGAATAAATTATCCCAAAGAGTTAGTTGTCATAGTATCTGCATAAATTTTTGTGTTGTCTTTGAAAGCCTTGCATTCTAAAATGAAATGTTTTTTTATTTCCACTTTTCCGGAAGAGAAAAAAACACATACTTTTTCTTCCCACATTTCTTTTAACCTTTTCCAGTGCCCTGTTTCACAATAGGGACTCGTTTCACAACAGAGTTTATGAGAATTAGTCTGTAACTGAGCAATAAGAATTTTGGCTCTCCAAAAAATATTGGCCCCTATGTATGCTTTTTGTTAATGATATGAGTGGGATTAAACTCTTCAATACAATATTATTTCTTTCTCCCTCGCTCTTTATCCCAAGTACGCTTCTGGAACTTATCCATGACAATTTTTTTTTTTTTGAGGAGCTCTAGAGCTGAAGGTTAAGGCTTGAGGCCTGGAGTTGCCCAATGTGAAATTATGGAAGGAGAACAAGCTGGGAGATTGCATAGTTGAGGGTTTCAAGGGCTCAGGCTTAAGGCTTGAAGTTTCCCAATGCGCAATTATGGAGGGAG
Organism: Pinus albicaulis; assembly: GCA_034641835.2. Taxonomy (NCBI): domain Eukaryota; kingdom Viridiplantae; phylum Streptophyta; class Pinopsida; order Pinales; family Pinaceae; genus Pinus; species Pinus albicaulis. Next base: position 1,304,362,646 of record CM076584.1, on the reverse strand, counting down.
GAAAATCTAATGGATTGTGCAATTGCGCAACTCAAGGTGTCAAGCTGGAAGCGTGAGGCTTTGCACTATGCAATGCGTAGTTACGGTTGATTTGGAGGCATAAATTACGTAGTTCTGGAGCTCAAGGGTCAAATTTGGGCACTGTGCATAGACTTTAGAAATTTGAACAGAGCTTCCGACAAAGACAACTATCTAGCCCCTCCTATGGAGCAATTCCTTCAAGCTGTATCAGGGTCAGAAATGTTCTCTCTGTTGGATGGGTTTTCAGGGTATAATCAAGTACTAGTGGCTGAGCTTGATCGGCTCAAAACCACATTCAGAACTAAGTGGGGAACATTTGCTTTCAAATGCACTTCCAGAACGGGAATAGACATTCACAAAGGAATGGGCCACCACCCATGCGGTTCCCATAACAGGCACCTTGAGAGGATGGTGGGAAGAACCTGAGAAGTTCAAAATCAAGAAGGATGGGCAGTATCAAGTGGCAGGTTTCATAAAGGTCTATAAGTTGGTGGCAGCTATGATTTGTAGAATGTATGGTCGTCCCGATGCCACCACGTTCAGTGTTTCTTGGGTATCCCCGATGCACTTTATCACTGTATATGGCACCCTTTTCAATTGGTCCAACTTACTAATAGCGGCCCTCAAAACAAACATATCTGCAGCACTAGCACCAGAGGAGGGATACTCGTCCGAATTTTACATGGCCTCATATCTATTGGATGCAGTTTGTTCTAGGTGCTATTTTAAGGGATGGGCTCACAACTGGGATCAGGAGCGAGCACGCCCAATTCACAAGAAGTTGTAGGTATTCTGGGACTCCAAATACAAGCAGGATATAGATTCAATCACACACAGTTTCATCCCTGCACTCTTCAGGAAATTGTTCGGTCAGGATACCCATGCATGTCCTGGCGAGCCATGGAAACGATATTCAAGGTAGCACATTGGTTTCCATTTGCAGAAGGCACCTTCATCCGAGTCTTTGATTCATTCAAGACTCCCCATGCTCTGCCCCGATTCGTCACTGGCAAGATGCTACTTCAAGAAGTATGTTATCAGATGACTTATGACTTCTCAAAGGTCCTTCTAAAGGTAAGAAAAATTCGTGGCCCATACTACCGCTCACCATTGGTGCTTATACAGTTAAGGATTTCAGAGAGGTGGAGGTGGAGGCTGAACAAATCAAAGGATTCTACCTGGGGCCTTTGGATTACCGGACATACGATCCTGAGAGGATAGTCCCTGGCCACTACAAACAGGCCAAGTTCAAATGGAGCTACCAACATACTGAACACCCAGCTGAGGATGTGAAAAGAAACTGGTATAACAAGGATAGGGAACTCACCCCAGAAGCATTGACCAATCATGAGGATCAAGGTGATCAGACTCTGGAGGATAGAATCTGCGATTTGGGAGGAGCCTCGTCTTCCCAGGCCAAGAAGCCCCGAACTAACAAAGGTCATAGCTCTTCTGCCCAAAAAAAAGAAAAAGAAGCAGAAGCTTGGCAAGAAGCTGAAAAGAAGGCAAAAGAGGATGAAGATAAGCGTAAGAAACACCTGAAGGCAGAACAGAGAAACAAACAGGCGGAGGATGCTCGGAGAAGAAAGGAAGAGCAGGATGCAAAAGCAGAAGCTGAACGATAGCTCAAGAAGGAATTAGATCAGGTGGAGGCCGAATGCAAAAGGAAGGAAGAAGAGGAAACAAGAGCAGAAGTTGAACGAAGAAGGAAGGAAGAAGAGGAAACAAAAGCAGAAACGGAGCGCAGGAAAAAGGTGGAACAAGATAAGGCAGAGGCAGAGCAGCTATTTAAAGAAGAAGAACAACAAAAGAGAAAAGAGGAAGAGGATCAAAGATCAAAATACGTTGAGACACATCCTCGAGTAATAGGGGTACAGACAGAGTTGTCGCCCATCGAAGTACCTGCAATTAACACACGTTTTGAACTCTCAAAACTAGGCACCTCTAAAGGACAGGAGGAGGAATTTTTCAATCTGATGAGACTCACTTATGATCAATTCACTTTCAAAATCAGGCATGAAAAAAGGAGATGCCTAGCATGGAACCCCATCGCGCCATTCACAACCACATCAAAAAAGGATATAGTCCTGGACACTAGGAACAATCCAGTGATGATAGCATTAGCTGACACTGCTTTTACCGCTGCCAAAGAAGAAAATGTGAGTCGGATGAGTAGGGAAATCCTCTCCCTACAAAATAGATTACAAGATTCTGAACAAAAGGAAGCCAGGTCAGAGCAAGAAAAGAAATCACTAAGGGAAGAAATCCAACATCTCCAAGATAAAAACACTCTCATTAACAAAGTACACTTACCGTCCAGAGAGATTTAGTGACGCTAGAAGCCGCCATGAGGTAGGTTTACGAGGAGATGTTCTACCGAGAGCCCAAGTAGAAATGAATAAGAGAAATGAACAACTGAAATAGGCCTCCACCACCTTGGATAGAATGATAGAATGGACAAGCAGATATCTGCAGGCTCCGGATACTTTGCTCAAGAAAAATTGGATTCACACTCAGAATGACAAGGTCCAAATTCGCATGAAGGTGCAATCCAAAGAAAATTTATTTAAAGACCTAGAGAAGGTGATGACCGCTTATGAGCATTTGATCAATGGCATCGACTCGATGGCTGAGCTGCACCATATTCCCTCTCTAGGTGCACTGAGTGACGAAAAGACATGGGAACAGGTAGATCAGGAAATTCAGGCATTTCTACAGCCTATCAGACAAGCCGCCGCTACACCTGATCTCCCAACATCACAAGAGAACTTGGTTAAGTTCGTTGTGACACCAGTTTGGATTTACACCAAACTGGCTTCCTTATCTACTAGGTCACGATCAAGAGAGAAACCCTGATTCCGAACGCCTTAGAATTCCTGCACAGATTAAGGGAAGATACTCCCCTGATCTCCCCAGTAGCTGCAGATTATCGTGCATGACAGAATTTCCTCAAAGAGCAACAAGTTGATGTTCCCAACCTCGCAATCACACACACGCTCCCATGATCAGATTGCAAGGCACAGCCTACAGGAGGGGTCACAGGTCGCATCTTCCACTCAGGTCACAGGTTGCATTTTCCACTCAGGTCGCAAAGAAGACCAACAGACGAGAAGACAAAGAGCCAGGGCACCCAAGGGTCAATTTTGTCTTATATATACTCCCTTCGGGTACTTGTAAAGAGACCTTTTTTTTTGGACTCCAAAGGAGAGAAGAGAGTTGTAAAGCATAGCCCGCTATGAATGAATACAAGCATTTGTTTTAAATCCACTATTGGATTTGATGAGAATCAGTGTCAATACTATGAGTGTTTCTTCGTATATGTCTGATATCTTATGATTAATTGATTTGCGTTTTCCGATTATACTCTTTATGCATTTCAGCTTATTGCATGTGTTTATGATAGTATTTTATTTACATAGGAGATGTTGGTAACTTTATTACTTGAATCTATCTTATTCAAGAAAACGCCCAAGTACGCATAAGTTGTTCTTACCAGGCAGAACTGTTTCTTCTATGGTTTGAACAATCTTACAAACACGACCTTAATGATATGCTGCTAACAACATCTCCTTTAGTTGCGTGTTTTCTTTTATATCTTGCTATTTGTAGTGTTTATGCTCATTGACAATCATCGATATTTGTCTTATATCATTCGATAACTGTACACCTATAAATTTGCAGGGCTCATTTGTGTCCAGAAGAAGGAGTATTCAGCGGTAGCCGGACCCACACCCCGGACGGGATCCCTATCACAAATGGTTTAGAGTCTAATTGGGACTTTCTACCGGGGAGATCCCCTACTATTGGCTGGAAAATTTTTCCCGTCAACAAGTTACAATCACCAATAATCACCACAAGAACACCGCCTCTCATTGAAATGATGGAAGCGGTTGGAATTCCTCATAGCAATCTCTCTTCAAATATTTTTTGAGATGAACTTGATGGCAGAGTGGAAATCACCACACACTCGAAGGTTCTTAATTACCTGAATAGTTGTCCCACAGGATGTCTTAATAAGCCCAAAAGCAATGGCCAGCTTCTCACTGTGGTGGCAAGGAAATTGTTCCTTATGCTCCTCTTCCGCATCATTCAATACAAATCTTATGTTTGGTACATAACCCGATGCATTAATCTCCCTAGACAATCTATACATCTCTTCAATCTATCCCTATAATATTTTTCCTCTTTCAAGCATTCTAGGACATCTTCATAGGTAATTCCAGCCTCTAGAATGTTGTTGATGAAAGAAGTTTGAACTGATGTTGAGAACATTGTTGGGGTTTTTAGGGAGAAACACTCTTGTGAACAAGGAGCTATGATTTAGAAGGAGTCTAAGAAAGCAAGGAAGTCTAGGAAAGGCAATTGTAGTGTTAAGAAGAAGAACATAGTCCTCCTTTCTCTGGTGTTAGGAGTCGACATCACCATTTTGAAGACTAAGGAAATCTACCAAAAATTCTTGGTGGGGCGAGTAACAGGTCAAATATTCAGGTCCTTAACCCCAATAATGTGGGTGGATAAGGAAATATCACCTATTGTAAAATGTCCTCTGGAGGTGTCTCTGTTAGCTCGAGGTTGGATTCATTTGTGCTTCCATGACGCTGGCGACGCCCGTAAGGTACAAGAGATGGTTTGGAAAATTGATTATTTAGAGTTATTATTAGTCACTATATATTATTATTTATAGTTAAGAAAATCTGTATACAAAATTGATTCATAAATTAAAAACATTCTTTAGTTCACCAGGATAGGACTTATACCTAATAACCATAGTATTTTTTATCTGAACGGGTTTTATGTATTTCAAAAGAATTCATAGTTTTATGTTTAATTTTTGCCTATGTTTCAGAGAGCTACATTTAAAACTGGATTTGTTCTTTTGGATGTTTTTGGAAATTATCATTTTTTATAATAGATGTAAATTCTAATCAAGCCATGAGAATGGAATATTTATGGAATCTTCTTGTTTGATGAGTAATAATGTCCCAAATTTCTTTATTGAGCCTTGCAATTTTGAGAACCCTAAAGGATTTAGGAAACACCCCCTTACCCCTCCAATAATAAAAGAAAAAACTCGTTAAGCTATATTCAACCTTTTGGTCACAACTTCCACTCTAACCAATTCCAATTCCAATGCTTGTTAGATTTTGGAGTGCACACTTAGAAATGAACAATTGATATTGGAGAGAGTATGAAACTTTATTTTTTAATGATGTTGTAGCGATGATGTAAAATATTTCATGTACATCATGTCATTTATAGTACCCTTCAAAAGGGATGGTCGTTAAAAACAAAAGAAACATTGATTACATGTTAAACAATAAACATTGAAAGTGTCACATGATGTCAATGCTAAGAATAAAGTCATACAATAATTATCATGTTTTCATAAAAAATATATAATTCAAATGTATTATTCTCATCTAATCAATATTCACAACAGGGATGAATTTATTCATAATTGATCTTCTCATCATCATATACTCACATCTTGATGAACATTAGAAAATAGGCATAAACTAGTCCTTCCAAACAATTGTGGGGAAAATCACACAAAAGGTTTGATTTTCATCCCTTCCATGGACACCTTAAAATATGCATTGCCCTCCAAGCAAGGATTTATCTCAATTAAAACATAGGATTTTAACTCCTTGAAGAATCAGTCAAGAAGTATACTCTGCCCAAAAATGTCATCAAATGTTCTAATATCAAACTAAGTCTAATACTTTTGGCTTACAACATCACCTTTATCCCAAAATAAAATGTATTGGACCTTAGTATCCCACTATAGCTAAGTACACTATATCCTCCTCTATCCACTTAGACAATACTTGAGTACTCTTTAAATACTCCATTTACTGTCATGGCTTAGTGAAAAATTCATCTTTCTTGAGGTAGAAATTGTACAGTAACATAGTCAAACAAAGTCCTATAAGTAATCTTTCTTTCCCATTTTTCCCAAGAGCTAATAAAATTGTTATTTTTACTGAAGCACCCCTTCCCAATGTTAGCTTCTACTTTTCCCAACCCATTTCCAAGCATAATTACCATCCCTAAATAAGCTTAGGGAAAATTTGTGGTCAGGGTTAAAACCATTAAAGTCACTTAGAACACATTTTGTAGCTTAAACCCCACCCCCCAGTCATTAAACCCTAATTTAACTTATCTACCATATTTCACAAATTGTAGACAATTATTTCCCATTATTGTATGTTGGCTCTATAACAGACTCAAAGTTAATGGGATGTTTCCAAATATAGTCTATTATTGTCTAATGTCCTAACATATTCCATCTTTTTTGGCAAGAAGTTCTTGTTTGAGAAACATATAATAATTCCCATTTAGTAAAGCACAAAATGTTAAATATTTTAAGGGGAATCACATTCATTATGACATTACTGGTGTCTTAGAATCTCTGACACTACCAATCCAAATGGCACAACAAACTACCTTGCACAACGGAATATAAACAACAATAAATCAACTAGTGAAAAGAATAGACAATTTATTTTATTTTTTACAATTTTCAATAGTCATCACCAAGTTATACAATCTCACCATAAATAGTTCTCGTACACTAAAAACCATTCCCAATGGGATGTCATATGGAAGGAAGATATTGAGTATATTATTTACATACTTTGGCTTAGGAGTTGTTAGAGCTACAATAAAGGAATATTCTTCATCATTGTAAGAATACTTTTTTAGACGTGGCATCAAAATAATTATTTTCCCTCTTATTCTTCTTTTTCTATTCCTTGTAGTCTCTTTTGAAATGCTTGACCTTGTCACACTTCCCTCTCAAAGTATGATATATCCAAAGTCAAGATGGATTTATGTTGGTTACATAAATAGGGTGGCCCTTGTTGTTCACATCGAGTGCATAATTCATAGATGTGCAATGTTTGGTTATTTTTGAGGTGCGTAGTTTTGCACTAATTCATTTATTTTAGGTGTACAATTTTGAAGAAAACAAAACATGGTGGAAATTAAAGAGACAACATAATACGAAAGATCAAAGAAACCCCCCCAAAAAAAAGAAGAGAAGTTTGTATTGATTGTAGAAAAAATTACAAGTGTGGGAAGAAGCATGTGAAGGGATCATTTGAGCTACATTTAAAAAGGGTACATATTTTAGAGCAAAGAGTGAGGATGTGAATAATGATAACTTTGTATGTATTTTATGTACTTGTTAAATATTTCATATACATTTCAATCTATTTATTGTGTTAAGTTATTTATTTGTAAGTTAAGGAGTTTCAAGTAATTACTTAGGGTATATTTCCAAGGTTATTCCTAACAATTGAACTTAAAGCATCGTGCTTAAGGTTGATTACTACATTGTTCTATGAATTAGGATAAACTATGGGCCCTCTTTCAATAGACACTTGATCAAATTTGGAGGGACATATCTACTTCTATAGTGAAACACATAGAAGAATATTTAATCCAAAACAATATACTCAGAATGCATTTGTCTATGCACGATACTTTATTTTTATTCATCGTGGTACTAATAACTTTGAGCACAATATAGAATAAGGTCGGGGGATATAAGCCCAACCATATAATAGGGATATTTACCGATAAATTGGCTAGTATAGGAGGAAGACACCTAGAGTTCAAGTAAATTATGGATAACGGTTTTGGCTTAGGACATTATTAACTTAGTGAGAATCAATTAGATGATGTGGAATATGCGGGGGTTAATCCAATGCATTGTGAGTACTAATAATTCTTGATTATTAGCATGACGGTTTGTCATCATGGTCAAGTAGATATCTATGCTTAAACACAAGCGTGGATCTCAACCCTAACCTATGACTTACGGTGCGTGTACTAAAACAACTTAGGTGTCAATACAAAACATGTTTCAAAACATGATTGACTTAATTTTTCACTTTTTATTATTATAGTTATTTCCTTAACTATTACTATAGATAATACATACATATAGTTAATGGCCCTTGATTACTAAGGAAGTGAAGTGGTAATATTCTCTCACCAATATTCTATTCCCCTTGTACAAGTTAGTTAGCTTAAAATAGATACATAAAATTGCCATAATAATAAACAATGTTGTTAACTTAAATAACAAAGCACCTCTCAATATCTTTAAAATATTTATAATTTTTAAAAACTTCTTTTTAGTTTTTAGTTTTCATATTACTACTCAATAGTATATAAATAATAAAATTAATATATAAATAAACAAAATTAATGATAAAAAACAAAAATTTACATATTGTAGGTATTGTATATGTCATCATAGTCATTTTATTTTATTGTATATGTCATAGGAGTGGTCTATGATGCGACCTTTTAGAGTTTGACGTTGACAAGTTTATGGATGGTTACATAGCAGGGTGAAGATGCATGTGGCAGGTTTCTTGATTTTCCGGCAGCGCTTCTTGCGGAAACTCTGACTCGTCCTTACACACATTCAATGCCAGGTCGATGTCGAAAATTTGAAATTTCAAACGCTATCTTTCCACCTTCAAGCTAAAGGGTTGCGGGCAGTGTTTTTCTCGCATCCTCGCCATCCAATCACCGTCTTCCTTTAGAAAAACTCTTGGAACGCCATTTGAGCTGGCGCTGGAAGATTCCGACCAGGCCTTTGGGATAGATTTCAGCAATCTCAAAGCACTCTACAGGAAAGGGCGCGCATCGGGCTCAAGCATTATGCAGCGGCATGCGAATGTTTGGAGAAAGCCAACGAGGCCACCCCCGGCCAGATGGAAATACAAGACGCGCTTCGCCAAGCCCAGACTCTGTACTCCCACCCAGAACCGGAATGGCAAGTAAGAAAGAAAGAAAGAATTTTTAATGTCCACGAGGCTAAAAATAGCCTATGGGACAGATTGCTTCTCTATCTGACTCTTGTATTCGGCCCTTTTTCTGTGAAGTTTTACAATGAGCACTCCCAGCTTATCGAAAAACTCTTCGCTGAATAGATTATCCCAAGAATTAGCTGCCAAAATGCCTGCATAGTTTTCTCTGGTGTCCTTGAAGGCCTCACATTCTAGAATGAAATGTTTTTCTATTTCCACTTTTCCGGAGGAGCAAAAAATACATACTCTTGCTTCCCACATTTCTTTTGGCCTTTTCCAGCGCCCTGTTTCACAACGGAGTTGATGAGAATTAGTCCTTAATTGAGCAATAAGAATTTTAGATCTCCAAGAAATATCAGCGCCTATGTATGCCTTTTGTTGATGGTTATGTGTGGGGTTAAACTCTTCTATGTAGTACTTCTTCTTTCTCTCTAGCTCTTTCTTCCAAGTATGTTTATGGAATTTATCCATAACAAAAGTTTTTATCTCTTTACTGTTTGTAGGACACATGCTCAAGAAAATATCCCATTTACTAAACCATTTGTTATTCTGCCGCATCCAAGTCTTCTGTCTTTTACACAATCTGTCACTAAACACCACCTTAGGCCATCTATCCTCTTCCATTTGCTCAATTTTTTTCAGATACCTTATGACTCGCACCATAGCAATTGCTTCAATAGGAGCAGCCCCTGTTTCACTTAACAGGATAGCATAAGGAACCGCACTTTTAATTTTGAATTTGTTTGTAATCAAACGTTTCTGAATTTTCTCAATTTGTTTCCACTGCATCTTGGTTGTGCTGCTGGCCCATAGTTCACAACCGTAAAGAATCACCGGAATCATTAGAAGCCCAAAAAGAGTTAGGGTGGTTTTCCAGTCCCACAGCTCTGCCTCTCTACACCTGTTTTGAAGAGCATAAAATGCTTTCCAACCCCCTAAAGTTCTTTTCTTTCTACAACCATCCCAACTTAAATTTCTGTTGAAGTCAATTCCGAGGTGTTTGTAATCTGCAACTTCTTCCAAAATGCTACCTCCAAAATAGAACTTATGTTGGTTATGCTTTCTTTTGTTAGAGAAAACCACTACTTTCGTTTTGCTAATATTGACTTGCATCCCAACCCTTTTACAAAAATGCTCAAGGGAATGTAAATGCTCTTGCAAACCAAGAGCCGAATTAGCAATCAATATAAGGTCATCTGCGTACAAAAGAAGCCTGATAACGAACTTGCCCAAATGGATACCGTCACCCCCTTGCGAATTTATCCACTCTTCAAGCTTGTCAATATATAACCCAAAAAGGGTAGGAGACAATGGGCAACCTTGCTTGACCCCGATATCGCTTCTAAAACTTTCAGAAATGCCAGCTGAAGTTCTGATTTTGACTTTCACCTCTTCATACAACCTATGCACAACTGCTCTCAAATGCTTGGGAACCTCGAGTTCCTCCATTCTGCCCCAAAGCTTATCCCTAGGAACCGTGTCAAAGGCTTTTCTGAAATCAACAAAGCAACAAAAAACTTCTTCCTTATTTTCCCAACCTTTTTCAATGATGTGCCTTAAAGTTATACAATGATCAACCGTGGAATGTTTAGGTCTAAAACCTGCTTGCCCTTTAGCACGTTTATTTCTTTCTTCTGCCCACTTGCTAATTTTCTTTTCCAACATGCTTCCAAATAACTTTGCAAACAAGGGGTTTATCATTATGGTTCTATAATTGGAAGGATTATTGACGTCACCACTCTTGAAAAGAGGTATTGCCATACTAGTTGTCCAATCTGTGGGGAACCCCTGCTGTAAGATGTTGTTGAAATTTTTTTTGATGTGAGGTGAAAGAAATTTTAAGCCCCACTTTAGATACACTGCTTGGAGTTCATCTAAGTCTTTTGCTTTTCCAGCGCCCAACTTCTTGATACCCATCTCTACCTCTTGCACCGTGAAGAGTTTTGTGTCTGTGTTGACCAAGGGAGGAGGGTCAACCTTGGGATCCTGCTCATAAAGTTGTCTTGCATAGTCAAACCATTTAGAAGCCGTAATGTTGTTTTCAGTTTGCACCTTTTTCGATTGGAGCTCCTTCCAAAATAATTTGGGGTTATTTTTCCCGAGGAAGATTAGTTCTTCTCTCCTTGAAACCATAAAATCGACTTTTTTCTTTTTTACTAAATGCTTGTAAGCTTTAAGCTTTATGTTATCCGTGTCTGATTCCTTCCACCTTCTCCTTGCCTTTTTGCATTCCTCGTCAAACCAAGCATTAACCGGAAAGCAATTTTTTTCGGACTTCTTAATTTTTGCTCTTTTGCACTCAGCAAGTGCGCTTTGAATTAAATGTGTTAATCTGTGACTATGAAGGCCCTGAGATGGGATTTCCTCCTTCTTGAAGAGCCTCTCTAGCATTATTTTGAAGGTATTACAATTCTCTGGATTCAAAAGAATTCTGCCCTTTGGGGGATTTTGTTGAACACATTGATTTTTCGACATCTTGGACTCCTGCTCGGACGCGGGTCTTCTACTCAGAAACTGGCCGATTTTACTGGCCCGGTAGAGCTTGTTTATACAAATACTAATAGTATGTTTTCCCAATGGGAAGAGAAGTAGATCAAATATAACAATTCAACGTTTTATACGGGGATGTAGCTCAGATGGCTAAGCGCTAGCTTAGCATGTGAGAGGTACGGGGATCGATACACCGCATCTCCAATTGTATGATGCATAATTTTTGTTATACCTTTTTGGAATTGTCCTGTTTTCAAACCTCCCTTAAAACCAGGATCAATTCATTGAGTGTTTCGAAAAAACCTCCTATTTCTTAAAACCAGGATCAATACTTTCGTTTTATTAGATTAGGGATTTTGAAACTTCCGTCTCATTTCTTTCAGCACCCTTCCCGCCGTTTTATTAAATTGGGAGTTTTCAAAAACCCTCATGTTTTAACTTTGCTGTGCGCATTGGAAGCTCGTGGGTCAAATTGAAGCGAACACACTCCCAACCTTCATTTTTCTGCAAATTGACATGTCGTTCAATTCGTCCCTTCAATCTTTTTTGGATTTTGCGTTTCCGTGTTGGAAGACAAAACATGGTTTGTAAAACTTGTGAAATGGAGATGCGGGGTATCGAACCCCGTACCTCTCGCATGCAAAGCGAGCGCTCTACCATGTGAGCTACATCCCCAAGTTGTTTAACATGCTGCTTCCTTTGTTTGTCAGATATTCTGTTATGTATTAATGATTTCAAAAACGACCCAACGCCAACGCCACTATGACGAAGCGTAATCGTAGATTGAAGAACACAGTCATCAATGTGGTTTGGAAATAAATATTATTATATCATCAAATATACACTCAACAAAGTCATTCCAGATCTCAACAAAATTATATCATCAAATAATAACTAATATAACATGCCATATACAACATTGAATCTGCTCATAGCACTTAGATAGATGTGTGTATATCGCTGAACCTTCAAACTTCATTTCTATGAATATTTACAATACTTTATAGCACTTATTTTAAAAATTTATTATTGTTTTTGCAACATTCTATAAGTGATAAACACTTCCTCATTTCAAAGTTTACTTACTAATTCAATTTGTGATCTACACACCCTCCAATTTCCAATTTTACTTACTAACTCAATTTGTGATCTACACATCTGTCTAATTAAAAGTTTACTAACTCAACTCATCATTAGTAGCATCCTACAACAACATAAGTCTATGGCACTAACACCTAATTCCACGGTTATAAAAAACAAGTTAACTTTTAGATGCAATGTATTTATCCTTTCCTTAAAAATATGAGCTAAAGAGATTAAACCATATTTAACAATCTAGCTACCAAACGATGCAATCCTCAACTCCTTATACAAGAATGATATTACCACTTCACTGCATAAGTGGTATAACCTTAATTTGTGTCAAATTAAACAATTCCCACACATTTTTATTCAAGAGAAACATTTAGTTAAATACCTTAATTTATGTCAAATTAAACAAATCCCACAATTTTTTATTCAACAGAAACATTAAGTTAAATCCATTAGCAATCTTATCTTCTCCTAGTATCTATGCTTCACAAGAAAACCTTTTCATTTGCAAACATGAATGTGTAAACAATAAGTTCAACAATACTTTGAAAAAATACATGTTCATTCAAATCCAACATATGATTATACCAACTAAAAAAAATCAAAGTTTCACCATTACTTTAATATAGTCATTTCACATATTAGATAAAAAGTTGTAAAGAACACTTGGGACTTGTTGTAGTGACATTATGTATACAAACTTGAAAGCATTCTCTTCAAACGGTTTTTAATAGCTTTTTGGAGCACATAAAAGCTTTTATTTAAAAATATATAAATATGAATTATAATTTTAAGCTTTGTTAAATTTATATTGGGCTTGTTAAATTTTTGTATGCCAATTAAAAGTCTCATGTTATAGAAATATTTCAAATTCACTAATTGCACTACAAGAAAAATACGAGGAAAAAACTTAACAAAAGTTTCTAAGCTTTTACAAGTATAATAGTTGGATGAATCCCATTGAATATAGAAAATTTTGAAGGCTATTTTATCAACAACATAATAATGTGGATATACTTAAATAGCTAAATCATTCACTAAATTACAAAATCTAGTAAACTTTTGGTGAATTTTTCACTAAATTATAAAATTTTGTAGACTAGCTTAGCCATATAAATTAAATGGTTGGTAAACATCAATAGGCATCAATCTACAAAAGGCATCAAAACACTTACTTCATGATGCATCTCACATTGCTAAAATTTACAAAAATTATAAAAACTAACAAGATTCTTAACCACGGAGATTTATCCCCGCTTAAATTATTTTTTCAATGGATATTTATTCCCCACTTAAATTATTTTTGCAATTCAAACCACCAAGATCATCATACAAAACCTAGTCCTAAAACAAGCTAGTAAATGCACAAATAAAATCGAATTTCAAAAAATTTGGATATGCTAATAATGTGTGGATATTATAAAACATGTTTCCTAATAATGGCTACGCATTTTTTCTAAAATATAAAAAATTAGTTAAACAATTTTGCCATAACTTTCTATCTCCATAATTGTTTTTGGAATTATTTAGCACAACAAAAAGGTCTTAAAGAGCTCTACATGATTATGTTAAGATTTTAAATGTTTATGCATATATAATCATTATTTTCAAAAGAATATAAAATGAATATATATCATAATATTAAAATACATGTGCCTTTTACTCCTACTATAGCTTTTTATTACCTTGTAAAATATATATATGTGTGTGTGTGTTACACTAGCATAAATCAAGATCTACAATATTTAAAAAAATGTGTGATTATGTTAAGAACCTTAAACCCTACATTAATACATGAACTCATAATTTCAAGGCCATAATTATTTTCATAATTTATAAAATCAAACAATTAGCATTAAATTTCGAAGAACTGTCATGTGCATGAAATACTTTGGAAGAAGTTCCTCTCTAACTACAGTTCACATATAGAATGTCAAAGGTATGTCGATTTCTTTCATAAAACCTTCTTTTCAGTGTTGGAAAAAATCCTTCTCCTTCCTAGTACTAATCACACTCTATTTGGAATACACAGATATATTTTTTTACTAGCATATGTGATCTCCTCCTGAAAACTAGATACTCTCTGAGAAATTATAGAAACATCCTTTGTGTCCTTTTCTCTTCATGCCCTGCGCATATCTGCAACTGCAACCCTTGTTGTAAACCTTTTGTGCCTAGATCTTCTTAACGAATCAAATGATATACTCACTAGAACTGCTTCCCGACAAACACACTGCTTGCAGACTCTTCTTTTGAGCAAATTGAACTTTTTCCTACATTCTGCCTTTGGAAATCAATTTATGCCCAACAATTCACACCCCTGGACTGACCTACATGAATCTAGAACCTATGCTTTAGATCTCCCTCCGAAACTACACAATCTCACAACCTTTCACTTTTGAGCCTCTTATCTGATCAATAATCCTTTTATACCATGTGGAATTTCCACATATGCACCAAAACGAGTATAATATTCTAATTATTCGTAGTTTATTTGTTTCCAACAAATAATGATTAAATTAGTTATTCATTCTTCACAATAAAAATATGTTGTAGAAGTAAAATTCAGGAACTAAGAAATGAATTCCCACGTAGAAATTGACACAATTATTTTCGATTAGACGTCCCTAGAAAAACCCTGAAGGGAAAATAAGTGCAACAGATGATGGTTTATTTTATTATTATGAAACAAATTTAAGAATACAATAAATTGGATTCCCAACTAGTAATCCTCCAACAAATATCTCACCAAAACAATTTGGATAAAAATGATCTCCTTTGCAAATCTATTCAACCCCTTCTGGCATGCTCGCACCCCACACTAGCAGCTCATATTACAGCCTAGAATTCACACTACTGGCCCTAGGAAATTTTCATTGCCTGAAAATTTAATCCAAGTGAGTCGTCATGCCTCCCTATGTCACTAGAAACTACTCGCACTACCTTCCGAAAATAGTTCAGGCCTCTAGCTGTTGATTTTTGGTTCCTTTGGCAACTCGCACAAGAGTTTCTAACAATTCACATAGGCTTTTGTGGCCCTTTATACAAATACTTTTTCCTCATATCTCTTACTAATTCAACATTCGAGAAACACTAGAAAAATCTCTAGAATCCTCTTCCCAAGTTGTTGCTTCCTCACTGCGATGCTCACCGCCGCTCGGAAAGCTGTACTCACCAAAGGCCGTGAATTGGGTGGGTCCATTTTCCAAGACAACTCACTCCCTCAGCTCGTAATCTCCTCTCCACGTTGACTTCTGCTCTCTATAATATCTCGTTGAAGCATCCATCGACTAATATATAATTTTTATCGATGGATAATATCATTTTAGGTTTCATCGAATCCTTTTCTAGAAGTCTCTAGAGCGTGTTAATTTCCTCAATTAATAAAGAAGTGCAACATAATTTAATCAATTTTCTTAAGTTATACTTAGTAGCTTTTTAATGAAATATCATTTAACTTAATTGAGGGGTATCTAGGTGTTTTCTCCGAAAACCTTTTCGGGTTTTGGAGATCTCGAGTTCCTTAGCCTCTCTAACACATTAGAGACTGGGAGCACATGTCTCATGCTACCATAATATCTAAAATCTAACATCCCCTTTGGTCTTCTATTTAGAATAAATGATCATGTTTGTTAGCGAGGGGAATTGGTCACTTCCTTCGATTGAGAAATCTAATTAGGAAAGCTACGTGGGACCATCTCCTGGATATAGATGCATGTAGAAGTGGATGTGAGTGGTGACCTCTCAGGAAATCTCAAATCTAAACTTGTAATCTTTATCTTAGACTTGGAAAAATCAATTATTGGTGTCTTTCTTTTCGTGTTGCACTTGCCATGTTGCTCGTGGGGGCTAGTAGGACTTGGTCGACTAGTCCAACCCGAAGTCGAGACAATAAATAAAGTATTGTAATTTGGGCCGACTCTCTAGTCGAGTCGATTGGGTCGAGTTAGTCTAGTAAAGTCAATTGCTGAGATAGTTAAACTATTATATATATATATATATATATATATATATACTTTACTTTATGTACGATTTAGCATTGTTGTTTAGGAGATATATTAATACAAGTTTTGACTTGATGGTTCTCCACTACTTTGTGTCTCTTTACTCTTCCATGTGCTTTCATATTATTATGTAGTTTACTTGTTGTTCCTTCCTTCGGTAATCGATTCCTACTTTTTTCAATATTACAACATTTTTTTCTATTCGTTAGTAGTGTTGGACCCAAGTATACACAATATGTGCATACATAAATGTTAACTTACTAGAATATATACAAGAGAGTTGGGAGAAACGGTATCATCATAACCATCGAATTACCTTTCACCTATGTAAAGAATGAGTCTATATTATCGAGACTCTTTCATACGAAAAGAGTTCTGTAAATCTCTTTCCTCGACATTTGGAAGTTTTGTTGTCTATTTCACCTTTCTCCATGCATTGATGGGATGTCCGGAGGATATCCCATGCCTCCTTAGACTTCACATTGCCACTGCAACCCTTGGGAAAAAGGAAGAGAGCTTTGGAGTCCTTTCTTCTTATTATCTCTCAACAAATCTCTCTTCTTCGTGTCAGAAGCATTGTGTATGTTTGTCGCATCTCGTGGCTCTTGGAAACAATTTTCCACCGGCTCCCGAAATATCTTGTGAAGAAAACAAGACCTTCATTGTAATGGCCAAATAATCATAATTTTTACCATTGAACTGCGTGGTAGTTGTCGATTAGTCAATCTTGTGCTTCTCGTTGACATCTCGACTGTGTAAACAAAACCTTTTGATTGCGTAGCTGGCCGCTACTCAAGAAATAACCTTCAGATCTTTCTTCGCATGAGAGCATGACCCTTGCACCGAGAGCCTAGACCTACTCCAATACCATGTTGGAAAATGGAAATAAACAACGGAGAGGGATGTGTTTCCCCCTTTTCAACTTAGCAGAGATGCAAAGACGCATAAGTAAAATCACACACGGACGGAGAGAGAACACACGAGAGAGGAAATTCTTTTTCCATTCAACTCTGTAAGCATGTGAAAATTACATTATTTTTAATACAAAAATGCAGCGAAAGCTCTATAAACTTAATGTTATTCAATGCTAGAACGGACATATAACAACCAAAACATCCTTCCGACCCTCGCTTTTTTATTTCTAGACAAAACCGGCGTACAAAAGCACTGAAAGCTGTCGACTTTAAATTTTATGTTTCGGCTTTGAAACCACACCGCATCTCGACGCTTTCCTCATCGCAAATCGCATTTCGGCCATTTTAACTTTAACTCGGTGCATACGGGAAAAATTACATTCTTGCGATTGTGATGTGCGATGGCGCCATCGCATTCGAAACTTTGAAATATTCATTCACTTGTGGGTGTGTCCTATTTGAGCTCGCGGTACTCGATATGTGATCTCATCGCATTGCAACTTTTAAACAAAGTTGCGAAGCGCTGACTCTCACGAGCTTGACGCGATTGCACAGCAACATAAACGAAATAACTATAGCGGGCGCTCAAAGGTAAGTCATACAAAAATGCGAAATGC
Organism: Pinus albicaulis; assembly: GCA_034641835.2. Taxonomy (NCBI): domain Eukaryota; kingdom Viridiplantae; phylum Streptophyta; class Pinopsida; order Pinales; family Pinaceae; genus Pinus; species Pinus albicaulis. The sequence goes on along the minus strand of CM076584.1, from coordinate 1,304,344,680 downwards.
AAAATGCGGGTGCTACAAAAGGTAAGCTGGAAAATGTGCAAAGGTGCGAAATCTGAGCTGAAAAAGGCAGCGATACACCATAGCGCAGTGAGATATTTAAGATTTGCGATGTACGATGACGATGTCATCAATGACTACAACATCACGAGTTTTAGTGTGGGGCCTCAAAAAGTGTACATGCTAAGATGTGCGAAGTGCGGTATGCGACTGCGGTAAACGCGAGACGTGCGATGAGGAGAAGCGAGGAGTGAGGTAGAACAAAGTGTTTGCATGCGGCTTTGTGTAGTCCGATGGCAAAGATGCGTCCATCAAATCACATCGGTGGAAATATAAGTTCATGGCGAAGTCTTAAGGGGAAAGGCTTTAGAAACTGCACATGGAGGCAAAGAAAAGCAAGCATATCGGCGGGAAAGGAAATTAAACATAGAGTGATGGCTTGGCCTGTGTTTTTGAACATTGTGGAGATTACGTGAAGCAAAAAAAGGCGTATTTGAATCCCGAGCACATGTTCTTCGCAACAAAAATTCAATGCAGTGTGACGTCGTCACTTGACTTTTATTCATGGCGATGGTTGGGAGTATTTCCAACATGCAGCAGTACATACATATAATGTTCGGGAATACATTAATGCGATATACCACCTGCGAAAATGGATCCTTGCCACATGTGGACCCCTCTCGCATGTATAAGGCATATTGTTCACTACCTAGATGCCATTAACCATTCCATCCGTCCCCATCATGTCATCTACCTTCAAGACAAGAAGATTCCATCTATTCCCACATCGTGCCATCTTCCTTCGATTTGGACTAAGATAAGAAGATGAATGTCTTCTCACGCTATTGCATGTATTCTCTATTTACCTTCCCACATGAAGGTTTAGATGAAGAACGATAAAGGTCTACATGAAGAATGATAAGCTCTAAAATTATCAAAGAAAATTATGACTCATCTGGACTAAAAATTGCAACAAATAATTTCTAAAACTTGCTCGAAAATAATTGCGAGCGAAATCATTTCTAAAATTGTCAAGAAAATCATGGCTGTGGACTAAAAATTGCATCGAATACGGAGCCCCTATTTGCTAATACATCATGCTTCCAAAACATCCTTAAGGTTGAATATATGATTCTCTCAAACATGTAACGGTGTAAAGTTTGTTAAGAGAAATTTGTAGAACCGGAAAGGCTTTCGTGAATCATGTCTCATGTTAATTGTTTTTAATATAAAAACAATACCATATACAAAGATTCGGGGAAAGCCTTTCTCCTGCTCTACTCAATGCAAAGTTCAATGGCATGATGATTGTTTGTCTTTCGGAAACTTTGCTGAAATTGTATCATTAGTCTACTATAGATCTTTATTTTATGTCTCTGAGATTCTGTAGTTTTTAAAAATGTTACATATCTCGAATAATAGGAAATTAAGATGAAAGTGGAGAGCTTCTTCCGTAAAGTAAAAAAGTCACAATTTCATAACTTCCAAGATATACTCACTCGAACGCTTGCTTTCAGGTGCTTATCCATTCCGCGATTTTTTCGAAAAAGTTCCATATAGTGAACAATTATTCCATTCAAGTGCATGTGGAAAAGCTTCTTCTAGTATAGCAAAAAGTCACAAGTTTGGAACTTAAAAAGGTATGTTACTCACTTTCCGAATGCTTACTTGCTTCAAAGTACTATTCCATCCCCCATTTTGTTGGTTCCCTCATATTTGTATGTTTGTCTCCATTCGCCACCCCTAATATTCCACATCCGATTATGGTTATGAAAATTTTTTGGGGAGTGGGATTTTTCTCAAGTGTATTCTTGGATAATTACAATGACTAGGAGGGAGAAAACCCTCCTTCTTTTCATTTTTCTATTGTCATAAATGTCCCTCGACCTTTCTGTATCTCCACTTAAAAGGAAAAACGGAAGATGCAATGAAATATGAATAAATTCATGTCTATCAAAATCATCCAATCGAGCACTAAATGGTTGAAATTTTAAAAAGTAAGTAATTAAATATATAAAGCTAAAAATTACATTTTATTTGATTTGCTGGAATTTTTGCACATTAAGTTATTACCTGCTCTCAATTTTATTTGATTTGGTTAGAATTCTACACATTAAGTTATTACTGTCTAATTCTCGTATCTCCCTACTTAGATTCTTTATAAACCAACATTTACAACGAGGTCGAGACATGACCTACTCACCAACGAGCTTTGCCTATGTGAGATTGGCGAAAGATATTTTCCCCATCCTCGCTATTCCACACATCCGTGTGGTTGTGAAAAAAATTTGGGAGAGTTTTTTCCCCAAGTGTGTTCTTGGATAATAACAAAGTGACCCATAAGGTAAAGCCATCATTTTCATTTTTCTATTTTCCATATTAATGTCACCCAAACCTTTCTGTATCTCGATGAAAAGGAAAACACGGAGATGCACTTTGAGGAAATATGAATAAAACTCATGTATATCAAAATCATCTAATCAAAGAAATTGAATGATTGAAATTTAAAAAGGTAACTAATTAAATATGTAATGCTAAAAATTCACGACTTTGTTTGATTTGGTTAGAATTACGTAGCAAGAAATTTGAATAATTGATAACTTATTCACCGAGATTATCCACGATCACACACTATTTAATTCCTCATGCATAATACATAACCTCTTCTACTATCGATCATCAATTTGGCGGAATTATAAACAATCGCATGCGCACATTAAAACCATAATCAATCACACACATATAAACACGGTATTTATGGGAAAGCTTAAAAAGCTAGAAAACCCCCAACTATCCGTGTATTATAATGATAGAGTTCATGTAACAATCATTGTACAAACTCTCGAAAAATCTCTCAGTACAATCTCCAATTGTTACACACTACACAAAGCTCGGATCTAGCGAAACACATGCTCCAATGCTGCTCCACATGTTAGTCTGCCTCTCTCATCTGCGCAATCCAAGATGAATAATTGTGCAGTCCAAGTTCGAATCCCCCGGTATGCACTACGCATAATCCTTTATTGGCATCTCCATCAAATGTGTGTGCAAATCTCATGCACGAGATAGTCACAACGCTGATAGCTCACACTTGCTCTTTCTACCTACCTCTCCACCTAAAGACTCATCCATGCACCGAGTTAATTGATGTATTCTTTAGTTGATTTATGAGTTTACAATTAGTGAATTACATAATTAATTCACACCACTCTCACTAGTGTATCAATCGGTTAGACTAGATACAACTAGCTCAACTGATGTTTAACAGGTTAAACTCGAACACAACTCCATTAACTACCTCAATCCAACTCCACGTAAACTCTTGCCACCTGAGTTCTAAGCTGAAGTCACTCCATGCAATAGCTCCACTAAAACCCTAGGAATAGTGTAATTCCTCTTTGATCCACTGATGTGCCACATCCGTACCTCGAAACGAAGTGCTCCAAGAGAATAAGATGATGTTTAGAGTCCAAATATTATTAAGAGCTGACAATATATCGACATGCATCTATTTTTAGGGTCAGCGATCTATAAAATAGATTCACGCCAATATGTCTAAAAATAGAATTTCATCTATTTTTCCAACTCGATCAACCATCCACAAAATAGCATCCCTGCAACTCATAGAACATGATCATCATGTCTAAAAATAGACATATTCAAAAATAGACTTTGCGCCAAAAAATAGCCTGCGGGCCCACTTAGTGAAGGCGACTCATTTTTCACTAAGCTCATCATCTTGTTGCATTCTCAACACTCCTTCTCAACAAGATAGGGATTATCCGTAACTGATCACCGCTCTGTGGTATTCGAATTTTGCTCCCCGGTGAGCGCCTTCGTCGAATATCCGCATCCCGATCCTCCGTAGGAATGTATGAAAGTAACATGACCTTCCGTCGCACACAATCTCGATATGATGATACCGATCCGTGAAGCCATGCCACCTCAACTCATCCTCCTGTCCGTACCATGATCCATATCCCGATGTGCCTCTGAGATATCTCAATACATGCTTGCCTGCCTTCTAGTAGAGCTTGGTAGGCTTAACCATAGCTTGTGAAAGCTAGTTAACAACATAGCATATGTCGGGTCGTGTATTGACCAGATACGTAAGTGACCCCACCAACTGTCGATAAACAGTGGCATCCACTACCTTCGCCGAAGTAGCATCCTCCTTCCTCCATCCACCAGGAAGAGGAGTATCGATACGGGCTTGCAACCATGCATGTTGAACTTCTCTAGTATCTCTCGGAGCATACTTGCCTTGAGGAAAACAAAACGGTCCATCATCGCACCGCCGCCAAATTTCCAATCCTGGGAAATAATGAAGGAGGCCCAAGTCCTTCATCTCAAACTCTTTTGCAAGATCATCCTTGCATGAGAGTATCAACATCTCATCACTCATCAAAATCAAATCATCTACATAAAGTACAATGATCAACAACTTACCCTCCACCACAATCTGGTATAGGTTAGGATCCGCCTCACTCTTGGGAGAATCCAAGTCTTGCTGAAATAACCTCGCTTCTATCCATGTGTAGCCGCGCGCTCTCTTGAGCCCTCGTACACATGCGACTCACCGTCGAAGATCTCAAAACCTTCCGGGCTGCTCTATGTGCACCTCCTCCTCAATGACTCCGTTGAGGAACACAGATCTTTCACATCCATCTCATGAATGTGCCACCCCATCTCGTCGTCGAGAGAGCAAGAATCGTCCCGTATGGAAGAATACCTTGCAACAAGGTGCAAAGGTCTCCTCATAATCGATCCCCTCAATACGCGAAAAGCCCTCGGGCAACAAATCTTGCCTTGTACTTCTCCACACTCCCGTCGGCTACTGCTTCACTTTGTAGATCCATCTCGAACCCACCACCGATTTCCCTTCGGCCTCGGGGACAATCTCCCATGCACCGCTTTTCGACAATTGAATCATACTCTTCCACCATGGCATCTACCCATGCGGGGTCCTCCGCGACTCCTCGAAAGATGATGGCTCCGTCATGACACACTTGCTCACAAGAGCTAGTGTATCCGGGAGCAGTATCGATCAGTGACTGCTCGTGTCGCGCCGCGTTGTAGGTGGTCCCCTACATCCTACCAGCCTTGAGCCGCCGCTTCGGCTTCTGGTAGTGCGTTTCCGCCTTGCGATGGTTGGCACTACATGAGTGGTCTCTTCCACCCATGAACCTCCTCTCGTGGTCGATCCACATCCACGAGAGCCAATCCCTGGGAACTAATAGCTCCTCATCCGCATGCAAAGTGTGGTTCCCTCTCAAGCGAACACTTCATGGCTTTCTCCTCACCGAAATTTGATATCCGTCGCACAACGCCTTCCGACCTTTCCGGAAAATACACACGATAGTTGTGGGGTGTATCGATGTACCCCACAAATATCCCAACCTCTCGCGGTTGGCTCCAACTCTTCCGAATCCTTCATCACATGAATGTAAACAGGGTGAACCAAAAAATCCTCAAATGGGAAATATCGAGGCTTCTTACCGGAAAAGCGTCTCTCTGGTGTACTCATGCCAAGTATCTTGTGAGGACAACGGTTTCGCACATATACCGCGCATTGCATGCCTCCAGCCCACAAGTGTATGGGTAGGCTCTCGATCATGCAACATCGCCCGTGCAGCACCCATGATCATTCTGTTCTTCCACTCAGCAACCCCCGTTCGCCGTGGGTTATGAGGTGCTATGAGCTCTTTCGAATTCCTTCTCCGCTATGCCAAAAGTCTGCATCTCGCCGGAAATGAATTCACCACCATTGTCGCTCCTGAGAGCCTTTCACCTGCTTCCCCAATTCTTTCTCAACCGATGCCTTGAACTCACAGAACTTTGAGTATGTCTCGCTCTTCTTTTCGCATGAAGAAGATCCAACACTTCCGAGAAAAATCATCAACAAAGATCACATAGTACCCGTGCTTTTTCGTTGTCGAAGCCACCGAGAAAGGTCCTCACACGTCCGTGTGAATTCTCTCAAGGATCGTCGTGGCGCGACTATCCTTCTAGTGAAAAGTGGCTTTCACAAATCTTTCCCAGGGACATCCCTTGCATCGATCCGTCATCGCGCAAGAGTACCCTTAGGGAAGCCCAAACGAGAAATCTGCTGGCGAAGATCTTCAAAGCTCCATGGTGAAGGTGGCCCAATCTCATCGGTGCCACAACTCCGCCTCATCCCGGCTCACCACTCCTTCCCGCCTTTGCCCGCTATTGCCAGCGCGGCCATCTACACCCGCACTGATAAGGTTCTTAACTCGAACCCCTATCCTTCTGGTCTTCACCGCGTTTCCTTATTACGCACGAAAGCTTTTCCCTCGCTAAAGACAACATCATATCCCTTGTCTTCTAACATCGCCAGAGACTAAGATTCTTCTTCAATCCTAGAACATGCATCACTTCCTCAATACGAAGGGTTTACCGACTCCCTCTCAAAGGAAATGGTCCGATACCGGTCGCACCGTATCTACCATCATCGCCCATCTCGATGTGCACTCCAAGATCTTTCTCATCCATGATCAATAAACAAATCTCGATCTCCCGTCATGTGAAAAGACGCACCATTGTCCAAGAACCACGCCGAACCCATCACAGACTTGAAACCAAGCATGCGATCAAAGAGAAAATCCAGCTCAAACCCGCATAGGCTAAGGCCTCTCCAGCTGAGATCCGGACTCGGCTACTCTTTCTTCTTCTGCGGACACTTTGTGGCATAATGTTCGTGTTGGTGACAATGAAAGCACTTCATCTTGGACATGATCCTACTTCTTGCCTTTCGCACCGGATTGAGAAGATTTCTTGCTCTTCCCCTTTCTTTTGTTGGCAACCAAAGTGCAATTTTCTTCATCGTATGCCTTTGATGAAGATCCAGTCCCCGGTACTTCGCCTTATCTCCTCTGCACAAGATCCGCACCAAAGTCGCTCCCATCTCGGCAATTTCTCCCAACCATTGACAGAGTCTCGATAGCAATGCCAACTCTTCGGAAAGCCCAAGGAGAGCCGAGCTCACCAAGTCCTCGTCATCTACGCGTAACCCCCCACACTTCCCCGTGCTCATCCCCACGTTGGATGAACTTCGTGAGGTACTTGGGCATACTCTGTCGCCTTTCTCCATCTTTATGTTTTCGAGTTTATCCTTGAGCGCTCAACTTTCTCTGGTCGCTCTTGCTTTGGAATAAATCCGTCAAAGGCTTTCCACATCAAGAATGGAGAAGCCTTACCAAGAAAGGTCTGGACACTATGTGATCCTTCATGCCCTCTAAGAGAATCCTTCGACACTTTGTTGTCTTTTTCCATGCTGCCAAGTGACGGTAGCATCGCTAGAAATAAGTTTACGGACTTCTGCATCTATGAAATCCTTCAACCCATTGTCATCCAACACTACCTCCATCCTATCCTTCCATGCAATATAATTCGAGCTCGCCCTCAAGGGCATATTCCAATCACAATCCATTGAAAGACATCTCAACTTTGACACCAAAGAAAACATCACCTCAGAATTCGAATTCCACGACTACCCAAACTCACACACGCTTCAATGTTTTTCAATTGCTCCGATGATCAATATCGCTTGCGATACCATGTAGAAATTTGAATAATTGATAACTTATTCACCGAGATTATCATGATCACACACTATTTAATCTTCATGCATAATACCGACTCTTCTACTATTGATCATCAATTTGCGGAATTATAAACAATCGCATGCGCACATTAAAACCATAATCAATCACACATATAAACACGGTGTTTTAAACGAAATCTTAAAGCCGAAAACCCCAACTATATGTATATTATAATGATAGATTTCATGTAACAATTATTGTACAAACTCCTCACAAGATCTCGCAGTACAATCTCCAATTGTTACACACTAAACAAGCTTAGATCTAGCAAAACACATGCTCCAATCGCTCCCCGTAGCCCTCGCTCTACTTGCGCAATCCAAGATGAATAATTGTGCAATCCAAGTTCGAACTCCCCTGTGTATGCTCCAGGCAATCTTTATTGGCATCTCCATCGATGTGTGTGCAAATCTCATGCACCAATATAGTCGTCATCGATAGTCACACTTGCTCTTTAACCTACCTCTCCATTGGGTCTCCACCGAAATCGTCCATGCACTCGAGTTAATCGTATGTATTATTTTAGTTGATTTATGAGTTTAATAATTAGTGAATTAATTAATAATTAATTCACACCACTCTCACTAGTGTATCATTTCAGCTTAGACTAGATACAACTAGCTCAACTGATGTCTAACTGAGTTAAATCGGAATACAACTCCATTAACTACTTCATTCCAATCCATGTCATAACTCTCGCCACTTGAGTTCTAAGTCGAAGTCACTCCATGCATTAGCTCCAATAAACCCTCGGGGAATAGCGTAATTCCCTCAATCGCCTGCATGTGCCACATCCAGTGCATCGAAACAAAGTGCTCCAAGAGAATAAGTTGATGTTTAGTGTCCAAATATTATTAAGAGCTAATAATAATCGACATGCATCTATTTTTAGATTAGCAATCTATAAAATAGACTTCGACCCAATATGTCTAAAAATAGAATTTCATCTATTTTTTCCAGACTCGATCAACCATCCAAAAATAGCATCCCGAAACTCATAGAACATGATCCATCATGTTTAAAAAATAGACTTTGCGCCAAAAAATAGCTCTGCGGGCCCACTTAGTGAAGGTGACTCTTTTCACTAAGCTCATCATCTTGTTGCATTCTCAACATCTACGCCACATTAAGTTAATGTTGTCTAATTCTCCCATCTCCCTACTGAGAGCTATTATAAACTAACATTTACAAAGTCAAGACCTGCAGTGCTCACCAGCGAGTTTGCCTATATGAATTCACTGAACATTCATCAACCCTATTATTCTAGATCTACTTATGATTATGAAAAAATTTAGAGAAAGGGCTTTTTTCCCAATTGTATTCTTGGATAATTACAGTGACCCATAGGGAAAATCCCTCATTTTCATTTTTCTATTGTCATAAAGCTCCCCTACCTCTTTCTATATCTCGAGACCTTTCTATATCTCCACTTAAACGGAAAAATAAAGATGCAGTGAAATATGAATAAACTCATATATATCAAAATCATCAAACCAAATAAATTAAATGATTGAAATTTAAAAAGGTAACTATTTAAATATATATTGCTAAAAATTCACACTTCGTTTGATTTGGTTAGAATTCTGCACATTAAGTTACTAAGGTCTAATTCTCGCATCTCTCTGCTAAGAGCTATTATAAACTAACATTGACAAGGTCAAGACATAACCTGTTCACTAGCTAGTTTGCCTATATAAATTGAGTGAATATTTTCCTGCCTTATTACTAACATTGACAAGGTCAAGACATAACCGGTTCAGTTTGCCTATATAAATTTAGTGAACATTTTCCTGCACCATAATACTACAGACAAATGAGTTTGTCCTCGAAGCAACAAGCTAGCGTGATAGCGTGAGATTAGCTAGTTCATGCAATAATTTTGTAGAAATCGGTGGCAAAGCACCAACCTTCCATGGTAGAAATCGACAATAGATGGCAAGACCAAAAAGTAGTGTATAAATTATTCCAATTCCAATAGATAAAAAAGGATAGCAGTTTTCAAACTTTGAATAAAAAAGTGGACGGGCTTTTTCAAACTTGAATCGGCTTTTACAGACTTGGATAAAACCTTCTTTTGGATTCGTAAATTTAGCACCCGGTCAATAAGACTTCAGACTTGAAACTAGGGATGAGCAATTTTTAATAGAATGTTATTTAAAAACATTGCTTAAATGATCAACTAAACTTAATATAGAGTAAACGCGCAACCTAACGCTATAGTCCGGTAGACGATGCTTCGATCCCAAACAATTCCCATATCACATCAGGCATCGATGTCTCAAACAAGGAATAGAACACGTCAAAACGATTCCGGTTTCATTCAAAATTATTTCAAATGCTTCAATCACAAACAATTCCCATATAAAATCAGGCATCAATGTCTCAAAAAATGAATAGAACACGTCAAAACCACTCTATTTGTATTCAAAATAATCTCTGTACCCAGTATATAGTTTAACTTAAAGTAATTCGAGGACAAAAAATCCAAATCCGCCTCTGATGTACGTCTTGATATGGAAAATGATATTGCAGTGGCAAGGCAATGGCTGATATACTATTACTAAAACATAAAACATGAGTCACTTTGAAAAAATGAGGACGAGCGCATTGAGAACATCTTCACTCTGTCTTCCAAACACACTGATGCATGCCTCCCTTGCCTCGTCTGATGCACGTTGCGCTTCATTTTCATCCGCCGCGACCAGATTCCTTAAGTCTCCCTGCACCGTGCTTTGAACAACCTCGTTAAGTTTCTCCCCGGAGAAGCAGTTCAAATTTGTAGATAGAAGGTAGGCAGACGAAAAAGATGCACCAATCCAAAGCTTCTCTTCTTCCGTTTTTAACAAATGGGAACTCTTGATGATCTCCTCTGCCCCTTGAAAAAGCCTTGCAAATTCTGCGTGTTCCCAAATATTCATATCGGGGTGCTGTTGTTGAGACTTTACATCAACTCTTTTTCTTTTTCATTCAACTGCTCAAACCTTGACCTAGTTATGGGGTCCAGGGATTTCCTGAAAGAGTGCTACAAAATGCATCTCCTACACTTACACTTGAAACCCCAGTTCTTGCACTTGGCTTGGTGCTGGGACAATGGAACAAGGACATCACAGTATGGAATAGTGATCTCTTCTCCTCTCCCGATGGGCTTGGAAGCATGTATAAACAAGCCATTTCCGATTACCAAGAAGCCAGAGTTCGGAAGGCAGGAATGGTTAATGAGGGACGACAACAGCAAGAACATGCTCTTTTTCTGTTCTCGTAGACCGAATCCGTTCCATTTTGAAGCAATCGTCCCTATGCCTTCATCAAATGAGTTCAGTCTTACAATATCTCGAATACGGTTAACGTCCACCTGCAAAATTTCGTTTTTTACTTCTTGTCCCGCAAGGATTTGATCGTCCATCTTAAACAGATCTATGGCAGGAACATGAAGGCTGCTGGGCGTAAAGGAATCGAATAAACTATAAAGTTGACGGAGCAATCTATGCGATTTCCTGGCAGCACAGACTACCGTGGCCACGAGTTCCTCTTGAGACGTGGAATTCAATTCACGCCTGTTGTCCACATGATACACGGCGGTAGAGTCGCTTTCACAAGAAACTGCGACAACGTTTCTTACCAGCAGGAGCTGCCCGGACCTTATTTCTTGGGTGGAGTATAGTCCTCGACCACGGCAGTCTTTGGTCATCTTAATCTCTACCGGGCCAGTAAAATCGGCCACTTCCTGAGTAGATGACCCACGTCCGAGCAGGTAGTCCAAGATGTCATACTTGCCATTCTGGCTCTGGGAGTACAGAGTCTTGGCTTAGCGAAGTGCGTCTTGTATTTCCATCTGGCCGGGGGTGGCCTCGTTGGCTTTCTCCAAACATTCTCATGCCACTGCATAATGCTTGAGCCCAATGCGTGCCCTTTCCTGTAGAGTGCTTTGAGATTGCTGGAATCTATCCCAAGGGCCTGGTCGGAATCCTCTAGCGCCAGCTCAAATGGCGTTCCAAGAGTTTTTCTAGAGGAAGACGAGGATTGGATGGCGAGGATGCGAGAAAAACACTGCCCGCAACCCTTTAGCTTGAAGGCGGGAAGATAGCGTTTGAAATTTCAAAATTACGACATCAACCTGGCATTGAATGTGTGTAAAGACGAGTCAGAGTTGCCGGAAGAAGCGCCGCCGAAAATCAAGAAACCTTCCACATGCATCTTCACCATGCTATGTAACCATCCATAAACTAGTCACCTCAAACTTCAAAAGGTCGCATTATAGACTACTCCATCTCTTCAATTATAGTTAGCATTGTCCTTTAGTTCAGAATATCCACCATTTTGTTTGAAGTTTGCACATATAATTTTCTTTACATAACTTAAATATTTGCAAGGATACATCATAATTATGGACTTTCAAAAATCAGAATTTTCCTAATAATTGCTTGAGCATTGCATCATGAACTATTGGTCTTGATCTTGGAGATCATACTTTCCCTTGATTGAATGGTGTTAGTAGAGGAGACACATTTTCTCCTTGACTCTTGATCATGCCTTAGTTATTTCTTCATGGTTGCATGCCTTTGGTGGATGGATTCTCATATTAGTGGCTACTTGATGGTGAATGCTTGATACTTCATGTGATTTTGTTGGCATATTGATGAGTTAGTTGATTTGGCTAGAATGTACCTAATGGTTATAACATTTTTTGATGCAACCTCATTCTTAAATGGTGTTGTCTTAAATGGTATTGGCATGATTGGGATATTTTGACTTAGCAATTATTTAACACTTGGCACATTTCATGGAGCGAAAACTTTCAGCTTAGGATCTCCTTAAGTTTCAAGTGTAAATAATGTGATGTTTGATGTTATGATAAATGGTGTTATTCCTAGTTAGCCCAATTTGACATTCACATATCATCTCATTGTTTTTTTCATCATAAAATTTGCTTATGATGAAGTTTATTAAGATTTACTACTTTCATGGTATAAAATATTTATATGATATGTGATATATTCTGTGTGAAAATCTTTATATGATATGTGATATACTCTTTGTGGGAACATATGTGAAGGAGGTAATTGTGTAATTATGATCCACACTCTTTTATTTCATATATTAAACCTGGACGTCACTTTATGGAGAAGCATACATGTGAATGTACTTTAAAAAAAATGGTTTTTTAAAAAGTTTAACCAACATTTTATTTTTCCATGTGTTTGGGGATGGGGAGTGTGTGGAAATATGGATAATATATTTAACTATTCGATATTTTGATTTTCTTGTCCGTAATTTAGTAATAAAACTTTTTTATGAGAATGTGAATTTTTTTTATTTAGAATATATAAATAAATTTAATGCTTTACAAAAAAAACATTTAAATTGTACAAATTATACCAATTAAATTTATGATTGCAAAAAAAATTGCCACAATTTAAACGAAATCCAAATGTAAATAAAAACAAAAACATGAAACACTTAAAACACACAGTGAATGCAAAATTTTTCATTTATGTAACAATATGATAAGCATCATTATATTGGATGGGGGGCATATTTATTTTCCTTTGAAGTCCATGGAATATAAATGGACCACTCCCTTCAATTACCTTGGCTTATGCCCTTATGTCATGGCTTAATGAACATATCTATTCGAGGTAATGTCATGAACATAAAATCAACATTGTAATGGGGTCGCCCCCTTTATTTATAGCATCACATGGTAACGCACGAGTTGCCATCATAACCATCAGATTTTTGTCACCCAGATTAATCGATGGGATATGTTATGCCATGGAGTCACCCTCCACAATATTATATGAGCTTTGGAAGACACATGTGAGAAATCATTAGTGGGAAGTAAATCATTGCGTGAACGTGTTCCAATCATACTTTGTGTTTGGGAGTTGTCTACCGACACAACAAAATAGTCTGGATGGTAGTTTTTTGCTGGAATCCGGTAAAAAGGAAATTCAAAAAATTAGGTATTTGGAGTGTTTGAATTGCATTTTTGATGGTGGAAATGGATTCAGAACCATCAAAAACCCTTAGGGCACCCAAAATACTGAAGTTTAACGACTGTAACCTAGATTTTCAAAAATCTTTGCCAGAATTTTTCATAATCTTACTGGAATTTTTGGGTTATTTTGTGGGTTTTTTATACTACGGCTTGTGTTTGTATTGCAGTGATTTCCTTGGGTATTTTTTTCACAAAGGAAAAAAACGACTAAATTTCATTGATAATAAAAGTAGTTGCATTTACATGATTCTTAAGTTGTTGCATTTGCGAGATGATATCCCCAGTGTCCAAAAGGAGCAGTAGCCAAGAGAACTGAGAAAAGAAAATCAAAGCAGCAATTGACAGGATACAAAAACTAAGAAAAAGTCTACAATGACCCCAATCAAAAAGCTAAATACAAAAATATATCCTTAAAGGGTATACAACGATTCAATCAAATACAAACGGTGAAGTCTCGCGATGTATCCAGGATAGACCTAGGATGAAAATATACCAAAAGAGAAATATTGCAGAGGACCTCAAAACCTCCAAAGGAACCCTACTACAATCAACACTTCCACTAGAGAAAGAAGACCCCATAGCTGCTTACAGCTCCATCGACCATAATTTTATAATGAGCAAATCCAAGCGGAACATAGCAACCTCTTTTGGAGAGGAGATCAATCTCTGTGGTTGTCAGCCAGGAAGCACACCACAATACACCCCACAAAGCCACCATTTATGCCCTGCTATTTGTACCATTTGGCCCCTAGACCAAGAGAAATGATAAGATAGGCCATGTTGCATCACGATATAAGCCCCACATTCACATTTTCCATCCAAGGATGTTATGTTGAAGAAGCCCACTAAAGCACACTAGAGAAGACAAACCGATATCCCTAAGGGCACAAATTCTTCTGTGTGGCTTAGGACGCCATGGCCCAATTTCTTGAAAGGAAGCCAGGATCTTCAAGCTTGTTAGCTTCATGTCATGGACTATTTGTTGGAATATTTTTCCCTTTCTACTCTTCCAAATTCCCCAAAAATATATAAAGGGAGCATTATGAATTCCTTCTAATGCTCCAAATAAAGGATTTGTTGAGGATTTGTCCACCTCAACATTTAGTTTGTAATGCTTTGACACCTCATTCCAAATATCACCAGTGAAGGAGCAAGCCAGGAAAAGTGCACCACCTCCTCATTCTATTAGAAAATGTAATTCCTACTTGTCTCAGTGGTGATTCTTTCTATCTAGAGGATTTTGTTCCTATTATGCTTCCTAAATTGGTGTGTGGTTGAGAGATTCTCTCAACCAAGTGATTGTGTGTCTAGGATAGTTTCCCTATCTTGAGACAACACTTCATGTATTTATTTGTAAAACAATTTGATTAATGAGATATAGATTTCCTTATGGAAATTTAGCATGGTATCAGAGCCCATTTGAGCCTAGCCTTGGCCCCTCTTGGGCCGAGGGAAAAAAGACAACATATTTGTAGTGTTTTATTTTTTTGTTTGTCCATTCGTTTTGGTGGAGGGGTATTGGAGCAACAATGCTCCTACTGGCGCCCATCGTTTGACTTAGCAATGGTTGAGAGATGTGAACTGGTGTGTGTTGATTATTGTTATAAAGAGTTCTGCAGATGTAGTCTCCAGGTGAAGCTCCTCACCTGTGAGCTGCTCAGTTATTGAATATAAAGTGTCTTTTAGTTTCTATCATGGTATTAGAGCATGGTTATGGGTAATCTGATAAAACCCATGATGATGATGTTGGATGGGGATTTGCAGGTACAGGTACATGTATGCAGTTATAGCGGTTGACAGAACCATGTATGTGAAGGACATCCTACGATACTGGCGGTTGCAGCAATTGCCACCCATGCATTCTAGTGGTGGTTACTTCTTTATATGGACGTTGACATATCATTTTGTCATGTTTGACCACAACTTGACTTTGCAGATTGATATAGAGACAAGTATTCATTAAGGGGGTGTGTTGAAAAATGTAATTCCTACTTGACTCAATTGTGATTCTTTCTATCTAGAGGAGTTTGTTCCTATTATGCTTCCTAGATTGGTGTGGTTGAGAGATTCTATCAACCAAGTGATTTTGTGTCCAAGATAGTTTCCCTATCTTGAGACAACACTTCATGTATTTATTTGTAACATTATTTGATTAATGAGATATATATTTCCTTATGGAAACTTAGCACATTCGCACCTTTGCACATAAGACATATCCCTAACAATCCTCTTTTAGATAGATTCTCCCAAATGAGAATTCGATTATGATATACAAGCCATAGAAAACATTTTAAGTTAAGTGGTGTCTCCCATCGTTACATTTTAGTCAACCAAGGAAACCAAGAACCAAATTTGTCTCCCTGATATATATAAGAGTATGACTCTTTCAACGAAATATTCCCATCAAACTCATTACCACCCCATGCAAGATGGTCTTGCTTCTCAGACAACATGATACCCGCGTGGCATAGATTGAACCTGTATTGTTCCCACTTAGTATCGAATGTCACTAGGAGTGGGAGATCTCTAGAGCTCATCCAAGATGATGGGATCAAGGGAGAGCGATATTACATCAAAAAAAAAAAAAAAAAAAAATTGAAGACAGAGAAAACATAAAACAAATGGTTTTCATTATAGGAGAGGCCTTTCCTTACTTGGATTTCTCAGGAAGAGACAATATTACAAATTTATAGATGAGGGTAGAAGCTCTAGAATTATTTAATTCTCCATGTGGATTACATGACTGCACAGTGAAGTGTGGTTGGCGTAGGTGGACAGTCCACTGAGGACGGTGAGAAGTTGGTTGTGGACGATGATGTCGACGCCGAAATCTTCCATTTGGTTTCACGTTTAACATTCTCCCACTTGAAGCCGAATGAAGAATCCTTAATCAAGCCACACCGAGTCTAACTATGCCTCTACATAACTCATGTTTATTTTTTGGTATAATCTTAGTAAGCATATCAGCAGGGTTATTATTTGTATGGATCTTTTCCAAGGATATTTTTCCTTCCTCCACACATGTCAGATCCAATGGTACCTTAATTCAATGTGTTTGGTTTTTGAGTGAAATGTTGGGTTTTTCGCCAAGTGAATGGAACTCTGACTATCACAATATAGCACAAACTTGTCCTATTTGATTCATATCTCTCCTAGGAATCACTGCATCTATTATGAGTAAAATATATAGAAAATATTGTAAAAGACAATAACCATAAATAATGATAATTAATTAGTAATTAGTACTAAAGAGGGATGTCTGATGGGACATGACCTTCCGTGAAGAGGCACCTGCCTAAGTATATAAGTAGACATCATTTGTAACATTGATAATCATTCTTCATACATTTTATATATATTAATATTTATATCCCCATGGATATTTTCATATTCCCAGTCTTCTAGAGTATTTGACTTGAGGTACGAACTTTTTTCGTTCCATTTGGTATCATAGTTATTCGATCCTCTGGCCACTCAACTGCTACACAGAGCTAATCTGACCCAGGTCTTTGGCCATCAAAATTCGTCAACCTTGTTGTCGTTGAAAGCATTTCGCTACCATATCTAGAGCTTCTCCAGTTCGTTGTCAGGCCTTTACCCATATAAAAATAAATAAATAAATAAAATAAAATAAAATAAAGAGTATATTGAAAACAAAGAAAAAGAAAAGAAAGAAAGAAATAACAAAATGAATTATTTAAAAAAAAAAAAAAAAAACTAGAGAGAAAAAAGGGGACTCATAAATAAAATAAATTCAAAAATAAAAAAAAACAAAAAGAAATTATAAAAATATATATATAAGAGGTACAATAAAAGAAAGATAAAATAATAATATTTATTATAAGAAGTTAGGAAGGGGTTAACTTAACAACCCTAAAGTTGATCTCAAAAAAACAAAATGGAGTCTAAATCGGAGTCAAGGAAAGGAGGATTTTAGGAGTCTCAGGATGCGTTGCTCCAATGCTATTGAAATTAAAGGGACTCTTGAAGGAAAAGATGTTATTATTTCTATCTCTCGCACTTAAAGGAAAAATTATATAAACTCTAATCTTGTTAACCAATTGGTGATTATGGAGTCAAATATCATTGAAAAATTATACTACTTGGGTAGAGAACAATATGACATAACCGAATTACAATTAAACTATGTTGCATTTCTTTTGGGGACGCAAGGATGGCGGGGAAGCGAGGACAAGTTTCTGGTACGGCTAGAGCACACCCCCAAATTTTCCAAGGTATGACTATATATATATATATATTAAATTCCATCCATTTTCACCTCCATCATCTAGGCATGTAAACGATGGAGGTAATCCTGGGTAACAAATTCTGACATCTCACTTACAACAATCTCTCCCTCTAAAAATCCATGTTGCTGGGGAAGATGAATATCTTCATTAACAACATTTTCTCCAACCAAAAATTAATGATGTTGGTGAATATGAAGATCTTCATGTTTGTTTTCGGAGGCTATTTCCACCTGTCATGATAGTTGGCTTTATTGTGGTTTGGATAACAGAAGGTGGCTCATATAATTTTTAAAAGGTAACTGGAGTTCATGGTGGAGGTGAAGATGGATGTGACGAAAAACCAATATCCATGTCTATATTTTATGTTTTACTTTTGTTGCAACACTTTTTATTTGTGGAAGTGGCATTGAAATGCCAAGTCCAAATACCACTCCTTTGAGAAGTGTATAGCTTCCTCCTATCTTAAAAATAATGAGATATCTTGCAGGGAATGATCCATCAAGTATTCCATGGATGGTTTTGCCAATCAGAGAATCAATACCCAGGCTAGCCAATGAATTGTCCCCATTTTCATTACTCATATTTTGTGATCACTTTAAGGAAAAGACCCTCTAGCGGAGGTTATAACGGAGGTTTTTAGTGTTATAAAATTGGCCAAAATTGTCAAAAAAAACATTTTCTACAACATTTGTTTTCGGTAACGGAAGTTTTGGCCAAACTTCTAACAGAATTTCAACACAATTAAAAAAAATTGGGCGGTCAGAGGTTGCTACGGATATTTTTCTCATCAGTGCGCTAATCAGGTGTCAACGCACAGGTGCATTTTATAATGAATGCACTGGTGCTGTAAACCTACCAAGCACCAGGACAGAAAAAAAATTGAGAATGCCCCGGGGCATTTCGCAACGTGCTGGTGCATGTCAGCGACACAGTCGCCCCGGGGCGGTCAAAGGTGCATGCACTGGGCCGTTAAGGTCTAAAATCGCACCAGGCGCACTGTAGGTGATACAACTCACCGGGTTGTTCTAATTGGCATTGGTATTTGTGCAGTTCCCATAGGTCGTATCAACGTACCAGTGCATACTATTATACAAACGCACTACAACACAGTATCACAAAAATGCACCGAGCATTCTAATTAGTATTGGTGTTTGTGCGGTGCCTATAGGTCGTAGAAACACACCAGTGAGTAGTCTCACATAAACGCACCGATGCGCAATATCACACAAATGCACTGAGCGTTCTAATTGGTATTGGTATTTGTGTGGTGCCCATAGGTCATACAAACACACTGGTGAGCAATCTCACATAAACGCACTGGTGTGCAGTATCATAGAAATGCACCGAACGTTCTAATTGGTATTGGTATTTGTGCGGTGCCCATTGGTTGAAACGCACCGGTGCGCCTTAGCATACAAACGCACCAGTACACAGTAACTAACATGCACCGATGTTCATTTTTGTATTTTTTAAAAACATCTACCTGTGACAGTGAAATTATTGTAATTTTTTAAAATTCATTATTCATCAAAAGTTGACATGTCTTATAAAAATATTCATATCAATTAATTTTTTATTAGTGCATTTGAATGTGATGTTTGGATTAATTTGTTATATCATATCATAGTTATTGTGATTTTTTAAAATTCATTATTCATCAGAAGTAGACACATATCTTATAACATTATTCATATCAATTAAATTTTTATTAGTGCATTTAAATGTGATGTTTGGATTAATTTGTTATATCATATCATCAGATTTCACATCTCTTCATTATAATATTTAATCATCCATATATTTAATCAGTGGTGTTACATTTCACAGTGACAATGGAGAACGCAATAGAATAAATTAAACGTATTTTGTTATATATATATATATATATATATGAATAAGACACTCTTTGTCATACAAAATGGGACAATTATTGGTATCCCTATGTCTTTCAATTGGGACACTATGTCCATTACATTAAAAAAAATGTCTGATTTCACAGACAAATATTTCAAAAAATACAATGCCTTGCTTTGATATCCAAACATAATGATTAGCATTCTTCGCTTGAACTGATGTCACTGCTCGAGTTACTTCCTTGACTTGGGTTATTTTGAGGAATGTTTTGTTCATGGTGTTGATTGTTTTCTTCTTCTTCACCTTCCATCTACAACCATAAAAATAAACTGTAATGAGTGTATATACATTGGTGAGAATAATGAAAATTTAAATATTAAAATATATACATGAATGTATTTGAAAATAAATGACGTACCATTGCAAGAATTGACTCATGAACTATACACATTTCAAAACCAAATTTCATGTCATATTTCAACATTTCATTTATTGGCGTAGTTCCATACTTTGTTTCCTGCAAGTTTTATACCCCATAACAAATCATATATTTAATATAAAAATATTTTTTGCTCTATTAATTATAGACGGAGCTAAGTAAAACAAGATCGATAGATGCTTACAAATTCCACAATTAATTTCTAATATGCCAACATGTATTGACAACCCATATTTAACCCAATGTCAATCAATTCATCTGATGGTTCTTCTTTATATGTTAGCACCTATTTGAAGACATCCAATGATGATTTTTGTAAAACAAATTAAAATATACAAAAATGAAATCTAGTTAAGTTGTTATAAGGAAGTAGAAATTACTCACAAACTTAGATATCAACCATTTTCTTCCTTGTCGTCATGTTTTGTGTGTTGAATGGGTTCCATTTTCTTTTCTTTTCTACTAGAAAATACTTGAAAATTAATATTTAATGCTAAATTATTTATTTATTGTACCTAATCGAAAAATTCAATGATTACATATTACATTTGAAGCACGTTGTTATTGAGATGGCTCCTCGTGCGATGCAATTATGTCCATTTCTTTGACCATCTCCTTGTACACCATTTTGGAAATTCTTACTGGCATATTTCTGATATCAAATCGTTCATCCTTTGAGATTTTCATAATCTTCCTGAAAATGTAACATGACAATAAACTATTTAATTTTCATATTGATATATGAAAAGTAAATATAACAAAAGTGATATTTATAAATGATTTCTTTCTAGTAATATATACATATATTCTAGAAAAACATTTAAAGGAATATTACTTTTTCATTCATTCTTTTTTTTTTTGTATTTTTTTTCTATTAAAAGTCTGACATGTCTCATTAACCAATTCTCTTGAAACTCATCATGTAGTTTAGATAAAATTTGGTTATTGGAATCATTGGATTGATTTTTGTATTGTAAGTGGAAAGAATGTCTATACATTCATTCCAATAGATCACTCAAAGTTTTGTAAAAGTTTTCCCCCCTTTCGTTAACCTCCAACACCACTCCAGATGAGTTAAGAAGCAATTCATTTTCATTTGCATGTTGTATTTTTTTTCTTTTCTTAGAACAACATTCATTTTCTGAGTTGTTGGTCCCTATAGAACATTAAACATATGCGAATTAATATATTGTTTGAAACATGTTATCTAATATTTTTAAGTATATTATTAATGGAAATTAAAAAAAGAAACTCATATTGGATCGATAGTATTTTTCCATTCACCTCATTCATACATTTGCATTTTTTCCATCAACTTTTTATGCTCTTCTGGTCCTAGATCAAAAATAATATTATCGAGCTTCGTCATTTTGTGGCTCTGCATGATACACAGTAAACAATACATATTAGTTAAACTTACATATATTTCAAAAATAATAATTTTTGTAAAGAATTTACAAAGAACTTTCCTTTTTTTTCTTTTCTTGATGTGTTATCAGTATTTTTGTTACTTGATCTCTTGTCAGCCATTTCTTTATCATTATGAAACCTGTACCATACCATTCATTAATATATTCTATAAATAAATCATAAACTTTTTAAGTAAAAAAAAAAATTCAAGAAAACGGTGTGCCTTTAATGATGTACGCACCGACGTCGGTGCAGCGTGTTCTTATAAACACACCTCCAAAACAGTAGAAACACCATATGATGGTCTCAGAAAGGAGAATCGGTTCGTTATATGTTAACCAGTACACCGATTAACACAAACAAATTAATAAAATTCCTTCAGTATTAGTTTTTGTAGCATATGATGTTGTGGAGGGGGCAGTGTGGCATATTCTTATAAATGCACCATGAAAACAGGGAACCATCATATGGTGCTCTTTGTCAATAAGGAGACCCGGTGCGTTATATGTTAAATGGTGCACCTATTAACACAGACATAAAATAAAAAAATTGTTTTTTTCAAGCATTGCATGCGTGGTGCGCTATAATGAAATAGCGCACTGGTGCTCTATTTTACATATGGCGCACGGATTAAAAAATATACGTTTTTAAATTGTTTTTATCAAACAATACATGTGCGGTGTGTTGTGATAAAATAGTGCACCGGTGTGCTATTTTACATAGGGCGCACTGATTAAAATATATATGTTTTTTAAAAATTCACGCAAGAGCCGACATGGATTGAGATCCGACTCTACAAGTCGTCTCATGGGTTAGATGACATAGGCCTATATATATAGCAATACAAACCCTATAAATCTAAAATGAAAAGACCTAATTTTGAAGTCACAGAAATAGGAAGAAGCACGGGCAGAAACAAAAAGAATCAAGGGTTTAGCGTAATAATGGTTTTTTTGTTCTCTCTCTGAAAATGAACAGTAAAATTTAAATTTTTTACTTACCATGTATTAAATCAAACAGAAAATGTAAAAAAAATGATTATTACAGTAAAATTTAATCACCAAATGGTTTGAAATTCTATGCTACATGGTTTGAATCACCGGAGGTTTGGAATTCTGACTGTCTCAATAGTTCTGTTCGAAAGTATTTTGCTGCTCCACAGTGCTCTCGTGCTCTCTTGCTCCAGGTATGTCTCTCGTGAAAATCTATCCCTGAAAATTTTTGCAAAAATAATGAAATAATGAAAAGTCTTTACTATTTAAAGAATTTTTTTATGAAATTAGATTTTCAAAAATAATTTGCAGCCCATTTTTCAATTTACTGTTTTTTTTCACTTTAAAAAAAACAAAGTTGTGCTTTTTTAATTTGCAGCTATTCGACACTGGTTCGTCGATTACTAATGCAGCACCAGTGCGCCGTAACTAAAACGCACTGGTGTGGTTAATTGTACATTAGCATCAATAACAATAAGTCCATTTTTAAGGCACTTAAATTACTTTTAGGTGTATACACCAATATTTATTGTTGATTTTTCTCAAATGCAGGGAGAAAATATCATAATTATATTGAATGGAAAATTCTTCAAAATCCAACTCGTTCCATAATATTTCTCAAATTCCATCGTGGAGTTCTCCCTATCCATCTCGAGACATAATATTTACTTCATATTTTATTTATATTTTCATTAGCTAATTGATTTTATTTTATTTATCCATGTCAATCAACTTAATAAAATTTATAATGTATACAAATTTGCAGGTTCATGCAGATTCGTAATCAAGTTCAGATGCACAAAATATTCAAAGAGCTCCAAAACGTCGGAAGCTCTTATCAGGGGTAGCATACTGCAAGGCGCATTTGGTAGATGAAAATGGATAGCCGCTTCACCCTGACAATTGTAACAATATTGCATCTTCTAGCGACAATCCTGGGACAATGATGGTAATAATAATTATTTGGTCTATTAATGTAATTGTTTCAACTTCAAACACATTAATCATGCATTGTCGACGTGCTTACTAATTGATATCATAGATTTTGTACTAAACATGTTCAAATATATTTTTTGAAATTATTAGGATTCTAGTGATGATGAGCGACCTACCTACCATCTTCTGTTGCACCCCACGACAATGTCAAATCGAGAGAAGGTTGAATTAAGAGAAAAAATCAGAGAGGAACGATACCAAGAATGGTTTAATCAACCACATATTCAATTCCCACTACATTCATATTCACCAATTAGGAATGACTACAGAAATAGTAGTTCTTCACAAGCTGGCAACGGAGGCAATCAAATAGAGGTTGGTATGGATGATTACTTAAGGGATACAACTGCCATGGAGACAATGTTGTTATATGCATTCTAGAACGATGATCAGCTAGGGGATGATGCTCATATCACTGACACCTTTTTCGAAAACCTTAAATTTTCTTCCTATTGGCTTGAGGGGTCCTAACCCAGGTTCGGAGGTTAAGGTTTGCCAACAAACCCCTATACTACTGGCCCTTTAGGCAATGACCTACTTTCACAGGCCAAGGTTTCACCCGAATTAGTATGGGAGGGTGCTGGAACCAGGTTTTTGCACCCTAAGAGAGAGTAGGTAATCTAAGGAAAATCTAGGTTGCAGTTTATTAGGTTCGCACAGAATGAGTCTATTCGCAGCTCTTTTGGCAGTGTAATCAGCACATAACCATAACAAAGCTATTATCATCAACAGATCTAATCAACACATTCGCATCCACGTGAACATTAGAAAATACCATCACATAACATTATAATCGTAGCTAATTCCAGATCACAGATACATTCACAGCTTAAATAAATATCACAAATGCGCTTCAGCAGTAAACACAATCAATTCAGATAACACAAAGATACTTCAACTATATTCTAAATTCATTAGCATCAAAGATCTGCTTACAAACCAAACACAACCTAGCAAGGTCCGCACATAGTAGGACTGAAGATCTCCGCGCACACAACCAAAAGGAGTCCTTACCCAAAACAACCCAAACAGATCTTAACAATTCACACGTAGCATCAATTTTATGTCTTACTTACTTACTAGACCCAAATATCTATCTATTTATAACATCGTAGCCTTAGAGCTACCCTTTAACCCATTACAAAACATTAGGGGCTTTGACCCACCCCAAAACCCCTACGCAAGACCAACTATTACAAAATTATATCAAAAACGCAGGTTAGGGAACCCCGTTCCAACATGCCCCCAACACAATCTTGTGACTCATCCTGAGTCACTGTGGTCGTGCGGTTTGCATCTTTGCCTCTACTTGATCGCATCAACCAGTGGGGGAAGCACTCCTTCACTCTGCGCAGCAGGGTTCTAGGAAATATCCACCAACTTATGCGAAGTTGGACCTTCTGTCGCAGTAGTGACGCCTTCCAAGGTTTAGTTCAGTTGCTTAACTGCGATGTCGACTTCCTAAGAAATCTTGAGGGCTTGAGGGGTCCTGACCCATGTTCGGAGGTTAAGGCTTGCCAACAAACCCCTATACTACTGACCCTTTCGGTAATGACCTGCTTTCATAAGCCAAGGTCTCACCCGAAGTAGTATGGGAGGGTGCTGGAACCAAGTTTCCTCACCCTGAGAGAGAGTAGATAATCTATGGCGGATCTAGGTTGCAGTTTATTAGGTTCGCATAGAATGAGCCTATTTGCAGCTCTTTTGGCATCGTAATTAGCACATAACCATAACAAATCTATTATCATCAACAGATCTATTCAATACATTCACATCCACATGCGCATTAGAAAATACCATCACATAACATTATAATCGCAGTTAATTCCAGATCACGATACATTCACAGCTTAAATAAATATCATAGATGTGCTTCAGCAGTAAACACAATCAATTCAGATAACACAAAGATACTTCAACTATATTACACATTCACTAGCATCAAAGATCCACTTACAACCCAAACACAGCCCGCGCACACAGCCTAGTGGGGTCCGCACACAACAGGACTGAGGATCTCTGCGCACACAGCCAATAGGATTCCTTACCCAAAACAACCCAAACAGATCTTAACAATTCTCACGTAGCATCAATCTTATGTCTTACTTACTTACTAGTCCCAAATATCTATCTATTTATAACATCGTAGCCTTTGCTATCCGATGGTTTGCGGACCCTAAAGCTACCCTTTAACCATTTACAAAACATTAGGGGCTTTGACCCAACCCAAAACCCCCATGCAAGACCGACTATTACAAAATTATATAAAAAACATAGGTTAGGGAACCCCATTCCAACAGGCCCCCAACACAATCTTGTGACTCGTCCCAAGTCACTGCGGCCGTGGGGTTCGCATCTTCACCTGTAGCTGCTTGATCGCATCAACCAACGGGGGCAACACTCCTTCATTCTACGCAGCAGCATTCTGGGCAATATCCACCAACTTCTACGAAGTTGGACCTTATGTTGCAGCAGTGATGCTTTCCAAGGTTTGGTGTAGTTTCTTAACATGTTTACTTCCTTAGAAAGCTTGAGGGCTTCATCAGCCCAAGGCTTGAGGTGGTCACTGAAGGCCTTATTTTTTTGATGGAGCTCTTCAATGTCATCTTTAAGAGTGTGGCTGGTACGTAGTCATGCTAGGCGCTGAGTGGAAATCAAAGTTGACATAGTAGCTTCGAGCTATTCAAACTCTTCCTCTTGGAGACTACATCTGCACCTTAGACCACAGATGCATAGCTGTCTCCAACAACTCTATGCCCTAAGCAATCTAGGATGTAATAGTATTAGTGGCCTCTATGACCATCGTGGCTCGCTGGGCTCTTACCTCAGGTGGAGTTTTTGGCTGCAATTTTTCCTGTAAGGCAGTAATCTAATGTTCCATCTCTGTCTTGACAGCCTGAATTTTGGTCCTCGAAGCCCTTAGCGCTGCAACAAGCCCCTAAATATTGGCCTGGTGGGTGGCAGAAGCTGGGATATTCTCAGTGACATCTGCACAGATCCTACTGATTATGCGTTCCAACTCTTTCTGTTGTGTGGCGACGAGAGTGCATGCAGCCTGTGCCTGGGACACCTCGGCGGTTTTCTCCAAAATCATCTACTCAGTTGTACTGAGCTTCTGGTGCACCAGGCGGTCTCTGTGTTGAATCTCCTCAAAAAGGGATGCGTGGAGGACCTGCAGTGGTTCATGCGGCAGTCGGGCTAAATCAAATTGTACCTTTGTGCAGGCCTAGACTTGCATTCCTAAGTCAGGTGGGCTCAGAATGAGGGTTGCGCCTGGTAGAGGGCAGAGGCGACTTTCCGTTGCGATGATCAATTCGTTGCTTGTCGCTGGGGTCGGCCTTGTCTGAATCATGCTTGTTTGCAGGGTATCAGTCTTGAGCTACAGAGCTCGAAGCTCAGACTGGAGTGTAGCGACCGTGGCCTTCTGCTGCTCATCGAAAGCCAGCTATTTATCTTCTGAGGTGAGGGTGACTGCATCTGCGATCTCCTCCAGGTCCTCCTCTATCAGAGTAACCCTGTTTCCAAACCCGTACTTGTAGCTCGTTGTTTCTTTCGTTGGCCTTTAATAGGGTCACTAGTTTGTTTTGTACCACGCAGGGATTCGGTACCCTGCGAATCCAGACCCTTTGTGCCCAGATCCTGTTGCAACTCCTGCTCTACACCCTTTTCAACGTCCTTGCCATGTCCTTTTGTCTCCTTGGTAGTATTCGGCGGGGTGACTTTCTTGGTGCTCGTACCTGCAGTGTCCTACGTACCTGATTTGAAGCCTAGCTTCCAGTGGGGAGGCTACATAGATATAATATGGTCAATCTCCTTGTCTGCTACCATATATGGCAGCAATACCCACATTGGATCCTTGCAGCCCCAGATCTGCACATTGTGCATCGTAACCTAGAATGCTGTGATGATTTTATACTTGTCATAAATTGGTGGTGACAAGCGTGGCTAGGAGTGGATGGTAGCTACGAGCCCACTCTGAAATAGAACCGAGAAGATCTTATTATATTCAATGCACTTCTCATCCTTTGATCGCGCCCCTTCACACATATCTGGTTCGAGCTTAGGGAGGACCGAATTTTCCGGGGCTTCCCACGTGACCAACGCGATGAGGAGCAGCAACCAAGAGTAGCAGAACTCCCTTCCGTGATCCTGGGCTTCATGCACGTTCTCCAGAAATTCACTACACAGGAACTGGGACAAGTTGAAGTAGACCCCTTTTTCGCAGCGGCCAGCCAACTGAACTACATATGCGGGGACCGTGGCAACTTGGCACTTGCGCATCATCTTTCATGCTAACAACAGGGTGCCCATGCGTGCACCGAGGTCGCTAATAGTGTTGATCATGAACCCCCTAGTGTTTTGTTCGACGTGGTAATCATCGCGCACCTTATCAGCAATCTGTTGCTCATATTTCTTACTGATGTGCTCCATGGGATTTAGTCCCTTCATGGGCAAACCCATGATACAGTGAATTAGCACTGCATATATGGGAATGTGGTCTTGGATCCAAAAGCAATCGTCATGGACCAGAGCTAGCAGCTGGCGCACAATTCTGTCGGTGATATTGTAGTGGCCGAAGTGAGGCATCTGCAATAGGTTTAATAACCCGGACCCAGCCAATCCGCTTGCCCATGGCATAGGGACTACCTTCAGTATGTCATCCTCTAATACCCTTTCTAGATATAATTTTGGTGCCAATTCGGGGAAGGCCTCCAGGTTTGCTAGGTCGTGATCGTCGAACTTGACCGTGTGGAGCTTGCCAACGGATTCTCCACTGATGGGGACGTCGCCCAAAATCAGAGGCATCTGCAGATAAGCATGCATCCCATCAAGATTCTTAGGCGTGCGCATCGAGGGCCTGCAAGGCTGAACATAGGTTGGTAGCCAGCTTATTGGTTCAGTTAGCCAAGCCTTTTCTTGAGCAGAAAGAGGTCTCTTTGATGGGTTAGGCGAACGTGCCTCGGGCACCGCTCACGGGGATTTCATGTTTCGAGGGGAGTTACATGGCTTCACCCCAGCCCATTTCGCAGTCCTCCCCGGCCCTTGCTCCTGACCTTTTCCCTTCCCCTTCTTTTTCTCCACCTGCTTTCCCTTGCTCGGTGTGGACACAACCTCCTCCACTTTAGGGGTGACTTCTAGTACTTCCTCGAATTCTCTCTCCGTCGAGGCCACAGTCTGGGAAGATTCAGCGGGATTAGTCGCAGTCATTATTGCGTGGAAAATGAACTCAGGGTTGCTACTATCAGAGGGTTTAGCACTCCCAGACATGAACATAGGACAATAGCTACCAGAAATTGCAAGGTTCAAGT
The DNA here is from genome assembly GCA_034641835.2 of Pinus albicaulis. Classification (NCBI taxonomy): domain Eukaryota; kingdom Viridiplantae; phylum Streptophyta; class Pinopsida; order Pinales; family Pinaceae; genus Pinus; species Pinus albicaulis. The sequence continues at coordinate 1,304,315,807 of CM076584.1, read as the reverse complement.
TGTTCAGAATGCACAAAACCCTGTTTTGAGCTCCCCTCCTGCTTTTATAGCCCTGGGTGGTGACCAACAGTTGGGTGAAGTTTATCTGAAACTTACCATCACGTAAATGGTAAAAAATCTTCGGAAATCTCCCGCTCCTTCCAACAATAAAATTAGCTTTTTACCCAGTTTTACTGTTCCAATGGCTAGTTTTCGCAATTATATATTACTCCTGCGTTGCCAGCGCACCTCTTGTGTTCCCAGCGTACCCTTGCACTCCCAGCGCACCTATCTATGCCTCCAGACCTACAATTGATACCTGTGTGAACCACGGTCTGGCCTGCATTTGTCCCCTTGCCTGTGCATATTCTGCCCCATACAACTACTCCAGCCATATAGTCATTTGATCTGGAATGGTTTGAGCCTGTTGCCATTGACATATCCTGGTACCATATCACCACACAGTATGGCTAACTAGACAACTCCTCCATCAGTAATTTCCTTTACCATATAGGGACCTAGCCAGTGCTGACAGAACTTCCCCGGGTGCTTCGCAAACTGGCTATCGTATAGTAGGACCAATTCTCCTTCCGCAAAGGTCTTTTGCCGAATATGTCAATCATGCCATGCTTTTTCCTGGGCCTTCTGGACATGGAAGTTAGCAATGAACCGATCTTCCTCCAAGGCCATGAGATGCACTTACCATTCCTCCATGATATCAGGCTTTGCCATGTTTATAAAGGCTGCGATGTGTAGGCTAGGAACAATATACTCCATGGGCATAATGGCCTCCTTTCCATAAACCATCCGGAATGGTGTTTTCCCAGTCAGTTTCTTGCAAGTGGTTCGATAGGCCCACAGTACTGACGGGATGTGCACGTCCCAGTCACTGCGATCATCATTACAGACTTTGGTCAGTGCATGTTCCAAGATTTTATTAAAAGCTTCCACATCTCCATTTTCTTGTGGATGATACGAGGTGCTTTTCGCGTGGTGGATCTGAAATTCTTTAGTCAAGGCCTGTATTGTTTCATTAACAAAATGCGTACCTCTATCTCTCGTCAAGATCTTTGGACAACCAAACCTGTTTAGAATATGTTTGAAAATGAAGTGCACAGTGATATCGACAGTGAAATCCTTCATAGCTTGCGCTTCAGCCCATCTGGTTACATAATTAGTCGCAGTGATGATATAGCATGTGCATGTCTTCTTCCCTGGTGGGTTGATGGGCCCAACGAAATATATGGCCCATTTGTCGAACGTCTGCAGGGCCATCTGTGGTTGCAGGGGAATTTCGTCTCTGCGCAAAAGTCTTCCTGTCCTTTGGCATGTGTCACGGATTTGCAATACTCATGAGAGTCGCTATGTAGTGTGGGCCACCATAGCCTAGCTCTCAAGATCTTCTGCGTCGTCACCTTTCCTGCGTAGTGACCTCCTGCTACGCCCCCGTGGGCTTCTAAGATGGTGTGTCTTTCATGCTCCAGCACATATCTTCACAGCACCTCATCAGCTCCCAGCTTATGTAGGTGGTCTGCTATGATGGTAAAATCTGCTGCACGGGTGACCAACTCTTTCCTCTGTTGTACAGAATATTCTGCAGGCGCCATCCCCATAGTTAAGAAGTTAATGATGTCGACGAAGTGCGCATCAACTACCTTAATAGCAAACAGTTGTGCATCGGACAGTCCTTCTTCTAGGTTGGTTGGTTCTTCGCCACTTTCGATTCGGGATAAGTGGTCTGGCCCAACATTTAGTTCCCCTAGCTTCACGATAATCTCAGTCATATTCTTGAAATAGCAGCAGCCATCGGCAAATCTTCCCCCCCAACACAGGCTTATTCACTAGGTACTTCAAAGCCGAGTGATATGTAAACATCTTGAAGTGCCCTCCTAATAGGTAATGCCGGTATTTTTACAGGGCATATACCATGTCCAACCCCTCGCGCTCAGTGGTGGAGTAGTTGTGCTCCGCGCTAGATAGTTTTCTACTAGAAAATGCAGCTGTACAGTCTATGTATCCGTCCCCAGGCTACGTAAGGACAAATCCCAAGGTGATCCCTAATGCATCTACATGAACATGTAAAACCTTCGCCCAGTCAGGAAATATGAGGATAGGCACAGAGACCGTCTTCTCCTTGAGTAGTTCAAAGCTCTTCTGACACTCCTCGTCCCAAAAAAATGAAACATCCTTCTTTAGCAACTTTTCCATGGGTGTTGTGATCAACGCGTAGCCTTGAATGAATTTCCTGTAGTAGCCTATATGTTCGAGGATAGAACACAATTTTTTCTCAATTGTAGGGACTTCCAGGTTGATGATAACTGCTATCTTGGCAGGGTCAACCATCAATCCTTGTCGATAGACTATGTGGCCTAGCAGGATCCCGAAGGGTATGCAAAATATGCACTTCTTAATATTCAGGGAAATATGGTGCTTTCTACAAGCGTCCAACATCATGCGCAAGTTTGAGACATGCTTCTTTACCAACCCAAATACGATCCAGTCATCAAAATATACCTTAAAAAACTTGTGGATGAATTCCTTGAATACTGTGACCACCACCCCTCTCTTTGGACCTGGTGGTCAGTCAAATTCTACCCAGTTTGGGATAACAATGCTACTGTACAACTTGAAATCAAAGTTTGGCTTGTCAAATGCATGTTTCTTGAAAATTTTGAGGTAAGTTACCATAAATTCCTCCCTTATATTTTGAGAAATATAATCACACAATGAACATTACAAATGGTCAATTTTATGAACATAAATAATTATATTGGCATTAATGTACATTTAATATTGTCCATGATCACCAACTACAGGTTATTCAAAGATAAGGTTCTTCCGAGTGATAATGTCTTGCTCGATAGCTGCGAAGAGGCAAATAAATTGTTGAAAATGTTGGGTGTTGAGTACATATCATATCATGCATGTCCAAATTATTGTATTCTATAGAGGAGAATATGTAGACAAAGAGATATGTCTGAAATGTTGGCATGACAGGTATTATAAATCAAAAAAGAAGGGTGAATCATGTGGTCCTCCTTTTAATATAATGAGGTGCATTCCTATAATCCCAAGGATTCAAAGTCTCTTTTGTTGCAAATAATTAGCTATGTTGCAGGGATGGCATGCCTCACACAGAAGTGAGTTGGGTGTTATGTGAATCCCAACAGATTCAATAGCCATGAAGCATATAGAGGATACATGGCCCAAAAAATTCAAGGATGAAGCATGAAGTCTACGACTCAGCATATTCATGGATGGCGTCATCCCATATTCCCTTTGTTAGTTTTAGTATTTGCATACTTCCATCAGTGATCAAATATACTCTTTTCATATCATTTTAGGAGTCTCACTTGAAAATTTTTTATCATTCCATTATGTCATGCAAAAATTTACTCACTATGGTAGTCTTAGTCCAAAAACATCACTACTCCTCAAAAATTTATTTTTGTTGGCCCACCTTCATGTCTTGCTGAGCATACTTCAATCATGAAAGTCCATTTCATCATGTAAATATGTCAGTCAAGTCACCATGAAGTCTGGTCACTCAAAGTCTTCATTAGGTCTCTACGTTTTCATTTTTTCAGGTCCAAATAAAATCAAGCCATTGCATAAGCACTTAAAAAGTACTATAGAGTGATCCAAATATCCCTTTACCATCTAAATGATTTGAAAGTGTTAGTCCTATAAATATAGGATTCATAATTTTTCAATTGACTTTGATAGTCTTGTAAATAAGTACATACCTGCTTTTTGCAAGTTGTTTTCCCATATTTTGAAAAAATGAAAAATAATAAAAAATCAAAAAAGAGGGTAAAAAAGTCCTAAAAGAAAGATCAAAGGACTTAGAAAAATATAGATCCCAAAAGAAAAACGAAATAAGACTTGAAAGTGAGCAAGTACAAATGCCACTACTTTTATTTTTACCCCAAGAATAATGATTATGTGCAGAGTGTCAATAAATGCCATAATCCATGATCAGTTAAACAGTTTAATCTTAACTTTTCATGCTTTCAATTTCATGTTTTAGATAGTGAATAAATATTTGTCAAATAGTTTAAACTTGACAAATCAGTAGATAGGTAGAGAATAATGAGGAGCTCAACAGTTTAATATGAGCCCTCGAATGAAATAAGGTATATTTAGATATTTTTCTGCTTTGAAAGCAAATGTTTTAAGGTTGCAAGTCTAAATGCACCTACAAAATGAAGAAAAATGTTAGAAATAAATTTGGGTAGGTAGAAAGCAGTGGAGTAATCATGTAAATAAAAAATCATTGGGCAGAATCACTAATTTCCCCTCCCCTATAAGTATTCAGTATTCTAAGCTATCAGTCAAATAGGTTCAGAGCATTTCTCTGACTTTTGTTGGGACTAGACCCAAGGTTTGATGACTAGCTAGTTAAGAATGTTGAATTATTATGATTAAACCCACATTTATCATCATTAACCCTTCACTCATACATTAAAACCCATTTTTCCTAAGTAAAGACACATTCTTACTTAGTAAAATTGTAACCCTAAAATAATTAACTTCATTCCTTCAAAAGCATTCATAGAACTTCAATACACAAATGTCCTAAGTAAAGTGTAAAATATTAAAAGGACAAATACTCATTTTCTTTGTCTATCATATTAATTTTACTTGGAGATAAAATTGCTATATTACATTCATCACTCCTTTCATATTAACCTTTAACATACTTTTATTAAATCCCTAAGAAATACCCTCCCATACTTATTAATTCCTTATATCTAAATACCCTAAAAAACCCACTATTATAACATTTAGACCAAAGTCTATTATCCCATGTGCGCAAATAGAAAACCCAAAGTATGAAGCCTTTTGGTCTAAAAACTATCCTTATTCATGTATTCCGCCACTATGGTCTTTAATCCATCGAAAAAGGTTTAAAACACTATATATTATATATTAACACGCCTGCATATGTTTTATTAGAAACATTTCACAAAGGTTTTAAATACAAATATTAATCCCCGCCTATACCATGACTAAAAAATTTCATATATGTTTTATACCATTTACCCCTCGGCTATATTATAAAGGTTTAAACATATTTTAACCCTTCCACCGCATATAACCAATCTCGGTCCCACATCCCATTTTCAACGCAACTTCTGAAGCAATCATGGCTGTTCGCGTTCAACTTCTTGATCTGACGGTCGGAGGATGATATTGCATAGAAAAAATGCCTAACCCTTCAAACACCATATCCTCGTGAAATGGGTGGTTTCACCCACATCTCTCTCCTACATATATACACGTGCCCCTTCATCCAATATCAAATAAGCCATGCAAAAACCGCTTACCACTAGAAATCATACATGACCACCGGTTTCCTATTCCATTGAAAATTTAAACCTACCTCTCACCTCGATGTGACTTACATTCAATGTTGATCAATGCAACTCGTAATGTTTAATAAAACCTTTGGTAATGCATTTATCCATCTATCTTGCGCGTTTAACCCACTGCATTGCCTCTCCCGACTATAAAAAAATCCTGTTAAAGCCCCTTGTTTGCCATTTTCATGCCTCAAATGGAATATTTAGTTCTGTGATCTGGGAAGATTGTCTAAGAGCTGCACATTTCTTTAGAAAGCCATGTGTTTCTATCAATTTATTCAAAAAACCTCGAAATTGTTCCAAAACCCAATACCTGCATATTACAGTATTTTTCTAAAAAATTTGAACCTACAATCGATTTAGCCTAAGAAATAACAAACACTCTCGAAGGATAAAATCTATTAAAAACAAATAAGAAAGCCCAGAACAAGCCAAAATCATTTAAAATTCTTTCCAAGAAAACTCAGCTTCAGTAATTTATTTTTGAGTGAAATTTCTAAGATTTTACAAATAGACTATTCTATTTCAAGCTTGAAATCAAACCAGAAAACCTCTGCACGTATCCTAAGCCTCTGTGACCCTTTTCAAAAGAGTTTTTAGCCCAATTTCCCATTAAATACTCAATAAACCCTTATTTCTTGTTTTAAAACCGGCTAAAAGCCTATAAAATCCTTTTCACGCACTTCTAATTTGGAAAGAAAACCCAAAGAAAAGCTATACTTTTAACCAAATTTGTCCAAGAAATCATCCTCGCTAAAGAAAATCACATTTGCAAATTGTCTAAACTTGCGTAAGAGACCAAAAATGCCTAAGAAGCAGAAAGTACAAGCAATCCTAATATCTAAGTGTCAAAATCAAATCCAATACCGCGGACCACTTAAAGCCATTATCACCATCTGCAACAGGTTTATTAACAATTATTTTGCTTGCGTCATTAGTGTTATGACACGCTGATTTGGCTGATTGGCAAGCCAAGTGACAGGGTAACATCAAACCAATCTTTGGAGCCCAAGGACCTAGCCTTCCTGGACTCAGAGAGGGCTCTCTCTATTTGTGTAAGGGATATCTATGTGTTTTGCTTCTTGTGTTTCTGATTTTAGGCTAGTTATGAAGTAGGTTTTTTGGTTTTGCTTTTAGGTTTGTGAGGGAGGAACTGATCAAAGACTAAGATAGATAAAAATATTGTCAGATCAACTGGGCTATGGGGTCGAAAAGGTCAAGAAAACTTCAGATGGTGATACAAGGTATGTTGAAGGGCCGATTTGATCAAGGTAAAATGGATCTTTGGGTAAAATGGAGTGGGATGGACACTAAATTTGTGAAGAACAAAGGATTTCAAACATAAATAGTTCAATAGCTGACATAAACATGGTAGGGCTAACCATTAATCATGAGAAATGTAACTATAAACTAATAAATGCATAGAAATAAACATTCAAGCAATACATAGAGATATATGACTCTCTAACTTTAGGAAATTGCTATCAGACTTTGGGGAAAGACAATTAAGACAAACAAATAACTCAAATCACTATGAGGAAATGCCTAAGCATAGTATTTCAAGCTATTGGGCACTTTGAAGCAAGATTGCATAGTTTTAGGCAAAGGGCAAGATCAGTACAAGACCTCCTTGGTTCAACTAAGACAATCAAACAATCAAAGAAAGGTTTCAGAGGTGGAGCTATGACTAGCCATGAGTAAGCAGGGCATACCATGAATCATACTTAGCATGCATAAAACCATAAATGAAACAAGCAAACAATTTCTTCAATTATCAAAGAGCAATCAAGGATTCTTTGATATGACTAAGAAGGAAGAAAACATAGAAGCTATAAAGAAACAAGAAATTTGAGGTGCCTCCAAGGGCATGTCTCAAATCTATTCTCTACTGTCTTATAGCAAGCAAGAGCATGAAATATGAATGAAAACTAAGAAAACATAACAGAGAGGGACACTATACCATTTTACCAAGTCAAGGAATCCAACAGCAGTCCTCTTTCATCATCCAAAAACATTCAAGAAACTATCCAATGCATGAGACAAGTATTTCTTCCAAGCTTGTATAACCATATATTTGTCTATATCATCAAGTTCAGCATTTTTTACAATGAAGTCTCTTGGAATATATAGGCCAAGATGAGGGAAAACCTCCTAATGCAACTTGCAAGCTCATTGGCCCATCAAAAATATATAATTTTGTCCTTGAGGCTTTGCAAAGCCCAAGGCACAAAATATCTACAAAAATATCTTTAAAATTCTAAAAAAGGAAAATAAATTGACTTTTCCTAACTAACCATGGCCAAAAAAGGCTAAACGCACATTAGGAAAAGCCACTTCAGAAAAGTGCATTTTTCACAAAAATATTTAAGAAATATATCAGCAAAAAAACCCCTTTCTTGTGGGCAACTTTTAGAGGCCTTCCCGATGTCGAAATGAGGCCCGTGATGGCTCGTTGGAAATATCTGGATGTCTATTTTCTTAAAATGCTTTTTTTTCTCCAAACTGATCACTGGAAGCCTGTAAAAAACTGACCTGTGTGAAAAAACCCATAAAATAGCCTTTGCTGATATGCGGGGCAGAGTGTTGAAAAAGTGACTGTTTTTCGCCACTTTGGGGGACCAAATAATCTTCAATTGATATGAAAATCACTGAGTAGATGCCCCTAAAAATATGGCATCCAATGATGCCATTTTCATCCTTTGAGTATGTCCCAAACAGAAATGGCGATGCCCATGATTTTTAGCAAAAAGCCCAAAAATGTCAAAAAACCAAAACTTGTCGAATTTTGCCCAATTTTGGTGGGCATGACCCTCAAGGGTTTTCAGAGGCATACTGAGAAGCTGAGGCCAAAATTTGGAGCCTTGATGTGTCTTTCTTCATTTTTGGTGCCGAGGGCCTCTTTTGAGCTTCTTTGAGCTTTTCTTGTGTGACCTTCAATTTCCGTCGGCCGAATTGATTTGGCTTCTTATAGTGCCCGGTCATTCTTCTTTGAAGGTCCAAATCTCTATTGGCATTTTCCAACTTCTTCTCCAAGTGGTCATTCACCCTTTCAAGCCATGCTTCTCTATTTGTTTCTATCTCTTGGGTGAATAAAGTAGTGAAAGGAAAGGATTGGAAAAGGGCAGCCTCTTCCTCTTTTTATTTTTCTAAGGCTCTTCTGAGTCCCATGGTCCTTGGCCTCTTTCTTCTTGGCTGATCTTCATCTTCGCTATCATTGAACTCGCCCATGAGTTCTTCCAACTTAATTTTCACCTTGGAGGCCTCTTTTTGATATTTAATAGCCCGTGTCTCATACACCACCATGTGGACACTCATTTGATTGTTTTGTGTTTGCAGAAAGTGAATGAAGTTTTTAGACCTCTCTAGATATGCCCTTAAATCATGAATTTGTTCCTCTCTATTAATCAAGAGAGACTCTAGGATTTTGGCCTCATTATTGCTATCATCACTGTTTATCTGAATTATGTCAAAGTCCTTCTCTTTCTCATGGCTGCTTTCTTCCTTCTCCTTCCCCTTGCTTCGGGTGGCCTTCTTGGTCTTCCTCCTCTTGGGTAATTCAACAATGGAATGCTTGGGCAACTTCCCTTTGCTTCAGAGGGCTCTAGGAACATTTGGAGCTAAAGTTTGAGGCACTCTCTTTCTTGATGTTCGGGGCTTTGTCACCTTTGGAGAAGAAAGCATGGCCCCTTGCCTAGGAGAGGCAGCTAGCACATGCTCTATTTTCTATTTGCCCTTGCTACGCCCCTCATCATCCTTGCCATTTTTTTGACCTTCTTCATGAATTATTTCACTGTCACCTTGCATGTCTTTTTGAAGGCTGCCCTCTTCACTCTTGTCCCTGCTTTCTTCAGGACTTTTAGGCTCTATCTCCTCAAGGTTTTGTGCTTCATCCTCATCATGTTTGTTGTTGTGAGGGCTACCAATATCCTCATCAAACTGTTCCATTTCTTTATCATTTCCCTATTCACTGTTTTTCTCTTCTTCATGGCGCTCTTCTTCACCACTATGCTGCCTTTCATCACTGTGTTTTTCTTCACTTTGCTATTCTTCCTCACTATTTTTTTCTTCTTCATCATGTTGTTCTTCCTCACTGTGTTTCTCTTCTTCATCATGTTGTTCTTTCTCACTATGTTGCTCTTCTTCATCATGTTGTTCTTCCTCACTGTGTTTCTCTTCTTCATCATGCTCTTCTTCTTGATCAATCATGGGAGATTTTAGATTTTTAGGAATGGGCTTACTAGAAGAAGGAGAAATATGCTAAGTGGAAGGTGAAGGAGATGCATGGGATGAAGAAACAGTGGCGAAATCGGGATGTGCAATGAAAGTGTCCCAAGAGATTCCCTTCTTCTCAAGTTGATGAAGAATGACAATATTGATAAGGGAATGACGGAAAAGGCAAGCTGGCTACTGAGAGGGAGGTCTCTTTTGAACAGTGGAAGCCATCTTTTAAATACTTCTATGGAGGAAAAAGGGGAGGTTTAACAGTTGGGTCCTCGTGAAGTGCATCAGTAGTCGGACATGGTAAGAAAAGACCCGGGAAAACCTTCCCTCGCATGTGAAATATTTCATTATTATCTTCATGAGGGGAGCATAGCTGGTCAACAGATATGAAAAAGGAAATATGGATGGGCATGCATCTCGATGCTCTGGCTTCAGAAAGGGTTTGTATTGATCTAAGTCTAGGTAGCTCTGCTTAAACCATTTTTCTCCGACATATGGGATTTTGGTAGCTCTGGAAATGGATCTAGGAGAAAACTTGAAATCTAAGCCTGCCAGCTGAACATGTTTCCCTTGCAATCTCAAAGCTCATAGATGTGTCAAGGGGAGAAAACTTTTCACCTCCTGAACCCTTTTACAAAAATCCAAACATCCAACTTCATGAAAGTTAAAAAGAACTGAAGGATGGGCATTTACTTCCTCAGTTGAAAAAGGTTCATACCTCTTGTGGGGGCCACTTCTGTTATCTTGCCTGGGAGGCATTTTACTTTGGATACTCTTTGTTGGCTGACCAAGATAAGCTGTTTCAAATGGTCTTTGAAATGGTTTCCCAACACCACACCTTGTCCTCCTTGTAAGTCACAGTGCCTCTTTGATGCCTGGCAAAACAAATATTTGTCAAATGATAACCAAAAACACTTTATCACTATGTTTGGGCAAATATATTGAAAATATGTGTTTGTGGTTCTTTGTTTGAAGAAGGGTTTCTTGTGTTTGGCACACAAATCCTCCCTTCAAGCACTGCCCCTTTTAAAATCAAACAAGATATCTTTCAACTGACTTGAAGACCTTGAAAACAGACTCTGCCTTTTTTGAATTCTGGGGGCTGCACAAATTTCACTATCTCACAACACAGAAAGGAAATATTTATATTGACCAGGCCCTCATCTCTTTTACCACTGTCTAGATGATCATTTAGAAATGTTTTGAGACCTCTGCAACCTCTGTTTATCTGTCTAGCAACTGTGTATAGTTTTAGCTTTTTAATAACACAAAAAGAGTTTTCAAATTGGTCTAACAAACCTCCCTTTTTATTCACTGTTTTATCCTTTACTATCCATGACAAAGAGAGACCTTTCTCAATTTTGGCAAACCACCTATCTCTTTTAATCACTGTGTTTGAGAAAAAGGTTTAAACAAGGTATGTTGGTGGTTTTTGTTTGAAGTGGAAACTCCCTTTGTTTTGGCATAAACACCCTTTCCCTCAAACACCATACTTTGCCATTACTGCTTTTGAAAGGTAATTAGGGCTCTTAAAACTGATAAAACATCTTCCCCTATCACTGTGTCAATGTTTGATACCCACAGCAACAAACATTATTTGATTTTTACCAAAGGCCCAATCTCCTTTACCATTGTTTCTTCCTTGGAAAACACAGCATCAATACCCCCTTTAAACTTCGAAATTTACCAAGAGGTAATGGAAAATAACCTGAACAATGCTTATGGGCCTTGGTTGATCGATTGAAAAGCTCCCAAAGAGGCTTTGAAAGCTCGGAGGATGAGCGGCATGTTTGCAACTGAGGGCACCGTGCATATAGAGGCTATTGGGTTTGCTTCGGGCGGTAGTGAATGTGGACACAGGCGCGTCGCGCACCACGTAGTAGATCAATTGCTTTTTCTGGGCACTCACAGGCGCGCCGCGGAGGGTTTTAGCTCTGCAAACTTTTGAAAATCGCCCGAAATCACTTTGTTTCTCCAGTGAGCAACTAATGGAAATTTTCTTTGGCTTTTGGAATTTCAAATGGGGCCTTTGAAATGGTCTCTCCGCCTTTTTATTTGAAAGAAACTTCAAATGTCTTCACATCATGTTTTGGAGGTTCTATGCCTTTTTTAAAAGACTTTTTGTTTTTTCAAAACATAAATTACTATCTTTATAATTTCATCACCTTTAAAACATCATAAAGACCAATATTCAATCAAGATTTATAACAAAAATGTTGTGGCCAGCCTCTTTTTGAAGACACCATAGACATGACCTTTTCCGAAGTAAAGAAACTTCCTTAAAAGCAAAATCCTTTTCACTGTTTCTTCATTAAGGAAATAACCCTATCACTATTTGTCCATTTCTGTCCTTTAAAAGAAACACTACTCAAGAGCCATATCAAAGATTGTTGATGCTTCCTTTTCCTATCTCTTGGAAGGAGATGATTTACAATTCTAAAACTTACTTTGACAATTTCAACTCTCTTGGTGTTTGATGACTTGTTATGCCCATTGTTGAAATTGGTCAAACACTGTTAGGCACCTTTTAACATTTTCCTTTGACTGTGGAAAAGAAAATTCATTTGCACTCACCCAGATTTTACCTATACCTGTTTATCAAAGAGAAGGCTTGTAAATACCCTCAATGCAATCATATACAACAGCAGAGTTTGTTCATATGTACATAAAGAGGTCTTGTCTATGACTATGGTATACCTTAATTCTTTGAAGGTTGTCTTGAACTTGAACCATTGTGTGACCCCCTTCCTGTCATTTTGATGAGCTTGTTCCAAGCTTTGGACATTTTGACCTCAGATTGCCTTTGAAGAAGACATTTATGGACATGAAAAACAAAGCTTCTTGAGCATCATAATATCACTGCTTGGCCTATGTTTAACACTATTTTTCTCCTCATAAACCTTCAATTGCTTCCCACTGAATTTCAATTCTGCCTTTCAAACAGTGAACCCATGTAAGCACCCCTTGAAACACTACTGCTGTATCAGTGGTTTCATTCATTGGAGAAAATGGTGTAAACAATTTTTTAGGCCATTTGAAGCATTGTTAGCCTTGTGCTCTTTGAATGAGGCTATACCTCTGTTCCTGACCCTCTGCTTTTTTAAATGAAGGAGGCCTTTATCATGTTTCTTAACCATCTGCTCTTTACACTGGAGGAGGTTTACAACAAGTGACCCAACCATCTGCTCATGTTTGGAGGAGGTTAACACAGTCACCCAACCATCTGCTCATGTTTGGAGGAGGTTAACACAGTCATGCCATTTCATCCCTTTTTTCAAATTGTGTCATCTTTCCTTGTAATGCATATCTCTGCCTGGTATATCACAATGAGTAATAAAGTGAAAATTTGACAATATGCTATGAGAGGCATGTTCTGAGATATGTATCTTGTTGTTAGAATACCCTTGTGAATCTTTTAAACAAGGAGCCACATGATTTGTATTTGAAGAGTAATTGTTGGCTAGTCATTACTTACTAACCTTTCTTGAATGTGTTTGCAGAGGCTTTATTGAATTTTCTCTCTGACCAGTACTCTTATCCCAGACTCAAAACAACATGAGAAGCAGCTATCTTCTCATGTTTTAGCTTGACAATGTCTTATGGATTACTTGTACATCTCTGCTTTTGGAAGAGACACTAAAACACTATAGATCAACATAATATCGGTTTGGCTTTTGAAACATGTACTGCTGAGACATCAAGACCTTTTAGTGGCGCGACCTATGGGTGTATCAAGATTTGTTTTGCAGATTAAGCGCCAATTCAGGGTTGGCTGGTATTGAACAAAAGATTTTGGCTTAGGATTCTTTTGCCAAGGAAGGATTTCCTAAAGTGCCACTACCTAACTTAGGGGAAATCTTTGACAGATTTTGAGTATTCTCTTTGGTATGACTAGATCTTGAGATGACATATGACCAGAGGTAGGGTAGCTGACTTTTTATCAACAGTTGGTTAATGAATGACATGGGGATGAGGGTGAATGATAGCAGATGACTTTAGCTTATGACAGCTGATGGACAGGATTATATGACTGAAACTAGATAGGACTTGACATCTAGGTTTTTCTCATCATAGGTTGATTGAAAAAGGTAGAAGGACAAAAAAATGTTTAGGGGTGTTTTCTAGATGACAGTTTTGACAAAATGGATCAACTTCTAGAAAACTTGGCTTTAAAAACTTGTCATCAATCAACGGTGAAAAATATTTGATGACTAACATTTTTCTAACATAGAATTACCGAATATGTAAATATATGTTATTTAAAAACATCATTGTTGGATTTTCACACTCACCTCATTTGGAATTGATCCTATGTGGACTAACCACCACTCTTGGATCCACCTGGGACCACTTAAAAAATGTAATAATAATGGTTTAGAAGTTTACTAAAGCCTACGGGTTTTGGTTGTTAGATGATCAAAAATAAAATATTATCATAGGTTATAAAGTTGGAATAAAATAATTATTAATTTAAGATATTAAATTAATAATTATTATTCTATAATATTTAATTATTTAATGGAGACATTTAGAATTAGCATATTGTTGTAACAAGATATGACTCTCCAAATGTGTCGTATCTTAGGCTTTTTGTTAGCTAATTATTTGGAATAACATTTAATGTAAGTGGACACTTGTTATTTAATAAGTGATCCATAATTAGTGGTGAATTAGGACTTGTGTGAGCATATAAATAGCTCATTGCAAGAGTGTTTTGTTGTTCGGGTGTAAACTCTTGCATATTTATTAACAAGATTGCGTGTACGAGGACACTTCGGCTATTATTGGTGTAATGGAAAACCCTAACATGGTATAAGAGCCTTGGCTCGGTTTCAATTCTAATTTGCGTTTGGTGGGGGTGTTGGAATTTCACACTCATAGCATTGGGAAGTGATCATGTGGACTAACCTCTACGGGATCCACTCTGGGACCACTTAAAAATGTAATGATAATGGTTTGTAACTGAGTTTACTAAAGCACACGGTTTTGGTGTAATGGAAAACCTAACAATCATAACACATCATTAGCCTTGAAAAAGATGATGCCAAAAATCTCATTGCATGTCGGCATATGAAAGAGATATGATACCACTTATATTCTTCCTTAAACTTTGGGAATTGAATGACAACTAGATATACAAACATTATAAATGCAAAAAACCAAATACAAGAGATAAATAAGATGAAATATAGAAAAAATATACTTGTGTATTAATGATTATCAAAGAAGGAAAGAAATTCTCCTTGCCTCTTAAGGTGGGAGCAGCTAAGTAGAATTATTGATACAACAATACGCAGCAAAAAAATTCTTAGCCTCCTATATATTTAAATAGGTTCTAAATAACAAAACTTAACCACTTGTGGTCCCCTCATTAATTAGTACCTAATGGGCCTTATTCAATAAAGTGGACCCTTTAAGAGTACCTATCTACTATCTAATCGACCATGTTAAACTAAGATGGGCACATGCATTAATTGACTAACTCATAAGTAATCTAAAGTAGGGAGGTTAGGGTATAACTATAACAATAAATGTCTACAAGTTTAACTATGTTACTTTTCATAGAATAAAAGTTCACAATTGGTCAAAGTTACATTTTACATTTATGGTATTATAACACTTCCATCCATACATAATCCAAAATGTCCCCATTTATGGAACTTTATGGGTATCATCCTTCATCCATCACATCACCCTTGAGAGGAAATAATAGGAATCAAATAGTGGAATATCACATCAGCGCCAAGAATTGGTTCTCCAATTACTAAAGGACAACTTGAGAGTTTGATAACACAAAACATGAGGAACCAATAAGAAAATCAACATCATAGTGAAAAACGCTTTGAAGTTGAGAATTCTGTATTTTTCAAGTTATAACTATACAAACAAATTCCCCTTAAGAAACAAAGGAAAGACAATAAATTGACATCTAAATACTATGATGATATTTGATAGCATTTTGAATGGATATGGAAAACCCCTACTCAACGACATGCTTTGCATGCTCATATATGTGTTGTTTTGGGTCATTATTGGTGTTGGGATTGATACAAACTTTATCTATTTATTTTCAACATTATTATGCTTACACTTAGCTGTTTTGAGAATAACATCCTTTGATTGAGTAGTTATAATAACCACATCCTTCCTCCTTACTTTCTTTCACTTTATACACCTTACTTTGAATCCTGTAAATTTTCCTACCATCTTGAAACTATTGTTAATTTATTCAAAAGGTTGATTATAGTTTGTACCTATGCTTTGAATAGATATGTAGATCCCCCTTACCCAACCCTTTTGACCCATGATAATGCTTTGAATGGATATGTAGACCCGGATATGCGGACCCCCTTCAGCCCATACTTATACAAGTGCTATGTTCAGTTATTCCTTTTTTTTTGTTATTCATAGAAAGATGGGTTAATCAAGCTCTAGTTTTCAAGATGAAAATACCTAGCTTTCCAATGCCACTTGACTAATATATGTAAATAAAGTTGCAAAGGTAACATATCTCATTAGTTAATGCAAGATGAAATACGCCTAAGCTTGAAATGCCTTTATTGCGACCCCGGGGTGGGGGTCCACTTTATCTTAACCACTAAAAAGTAGATAAATTTAAAAAAAAAAAAAATGAATGAAAGACAAAGATGCAAGTTGAAATCCACCTCAACTTCACAATTAAAGCCAAAACACAACGAGAAAAAGGTTAATGAAATATATTTTTTCACATAGTATAGTATGACATGGCCTCTTGTATACAACAATCGATGCAAGATGTGAAAATACCATGAGATTTTCTATTATAATAGCTCATATTGAACATTGAGTTTTTGTTATAGAGATTGAAAATGTTGTTTCATGATACTAAGGACTTTTGTTAAAAAGGCCACGTTGAAAGGACCAACCCAAATTCACAATCAAAATCTTTGGAAGATGTTGTACCCTTCATTGATATTTCAGAAGTAGTAGAAGGTTTTTGAAGAGATTTCCCAAAAGGATGCTCATATTGTTGCCTTGGAGAATGAATGCACCACGTGAAATGCACAATCCGGAAACACACAATCTAGGACCTTAATCTTATTGTGCAAGGAGTAGTTGCAGTTACACACTAGCTTAAGATAGTCACCAGGACACTAAATGGAATAATTTTATTACAACTTGGCTAGAGACACCAGGATGCGCCGAGCCCAACATTTTGTTAGTGAGAGAACTACATGGATCGAAATGGCTAGATTGCTTGGACATGTACAATTTCTTCATTGGTTAGTAATACATATTATTCATGATTTGGGTCCCTCATTTGAAGGGGAATCATACGCACAAGAAAAGGAAGGACTAGTTGCGCAAGTGAAGGAGTAGCTCTAGGGAAACTCAATAGGTTGTAGTCGGGTCCTATTGGGTCCTTCATTTTTGGATAGTTTTCTAGAAAATGGTTGTAGAAAGTATGATCCATAAAAGGATGGTTAATTTCTATCATAAATCATTGGTGAAAAAGAAAATTTGAGAGCTAGAAAAAGGATTGAGCATTACGAGTTTTGAAGGAATCATATGAGCATGAATTGAGGAAGCATGAAGTGGATTGACCTCGTCAAAAGAATGGTTAAGAAGTTGATTTTATCAATCGATCTTGACCAAAGTTGATAAGAAAAATGGAGTTAAACTTAAAGATAACAAAAGGCCAAAATTATATAAAGCGATACAAGGAAAGTTACGTGAAGAGGAATAACGAGAGAAAATTCGACATGCTTCCAAAAATCTAATCATACTCGATGTTGAATTTTATATATATAATTGAAGTTTTTGGAATGATATATGAAAGATATTGTTGAGATATTACATACTCGATAATTGTAATAGTGGGATTTTCCTTATAATAATAAACTTGTTGGCGAGGAGATTTACTATGTTACGTGTATGTGCATGAATTTTTATGAGTCCATTTCAAAATAATCACTCAAGTTATGTGCAATATCTTTTCTATTTTTTTCTCCCTTGTCTATTGATCCATAAAGGCGATCTATAACATTGCAATGGTTAGTTTTGTTTTCAAGTGATAAAATGTTGGAAATGCGGGAAGGGGGGGGGGGGGGGGGGTGAATCGGTATTTCTTTCAATTAGAGCATTGAATTAATCTTAAATTATTATCATTTTTTGTACAATGATAACGTGAGCAAGAGGAACACAAATGCACACAATTTTTAAGGTGGGAAAAACAACTACGGGACAAAAACCACCTAATGCTTTTCTAATAATTCTTTTCAACTCCAATTGAAAATAAAGCTCCAACTTCCTAGAATCTGAAAACGTTCTTCTCCGAGATCCCAGCACGGATGGAGCTCCAACGCCCGAGATTATTCAATAGTCAGCGAATGGGATGCACCAACACCCAATGAGCTACAACTCACCCTAACACCACTTCCTACCACCCTATAGAAGAATAAAGAAGAATGGACTCTCGTACCGGAGAAAATGGTCCACTTTACAATGATATAGAATGATGTAGAAGAAGAAGATATACTAGACCATAACCCTAACGTTGACACAACCACCTAATGATGATCCTAGACCTCCCAACTAACGCCTCTTCAACCCTTAGCGGAGATAGACACTAGTACAATGTGTACAATAATGTATTTACAATGACTAAATTACAATGATACCTTTACAATGATTTGTCACAGTCTTGCCCTTGAAGACTTCATATGATGAACTTCTTGCTGTGGTATGCACCTTGGTTGCTTCTCTTGTCATGCTACCCTCTGCTACACCTTGTTTTCTTTTATCACATAGTAGAAGTCTGGTCCCTTTGCAATCCTTGACAACACATGATCTAGCTTTTTCTTGCCTTAGGAGCTCGGTGATATTGAATGCGGTGTATCTCTTGTTATTTCGGATCCTCAATATCAATTTTGGTCTGTAGTATTCCTGCGAGTCTTCTTTCCAATGCGAGGAGGTCCTAACCCAATTTGGATTCTTCAAGCAAGAGTTATACCCAATTTCTCACACTACCTAATTATGGACTGTTTTAGCGAGAGCGCACTTGTACGGTGTTCCATGTGTCAACGTTTATTCATTTTTCTTGAAATTGATAGAAAAAAATTACATGCTTGTGAAATATCCATCAATTTTTACGGCATTCCAATCCGATACTTAGAGAGAGAGTTATGACGAATTTACCAGTCACTTCTTTGAGATGAATTTCGGAGCTTGCAAAACCCTTACTTCCACGGATCCTTATCTCCCAAAATATTGTGCAACTTGATCTACAAAATTTTCTTCTTGACTTTCTTTTAGCTTCACCTCATAAAAATTTCAGCTTTTGAACCTTCGTAGAAAAAGTTTTAGAAGCGAAAATTCCATGATGACACATTTAGGATGGCCGAATCCTTTTCTAAGGAGGGAAATGAGATCACAATATATATGAATGATTAAGTTGAGAGGGGCTTCAACAAGTGAACGTGGGAGGGATTTTAGGAGCTTAGAAAATATTAATTATTACTTTTCAATGACCCATGCCCAAACCCATGGGGTTTAGCCTGCGCCCCGGGTACAAACTTCAAACATGAATATCTCTCAACCGTGAAGAATTACATGGCGTTCCATATATCAACGGAAACATCTAAGCAAAGTAGAAACCATCAAAGGTATTGACGGAATATATTAACTTTGTAGGTCAAAATTCTCATTCAATATTAAGGTTAGCCCACAGTGCTTTAACCCCAGGTTGACATCATTGACAACCGGCCGATCAAAAATCTCCCCCTTTGGCATTGATGGCAACACAAGTACTTCCCCCCTAACGATCATGACACCTCTTCCTACAACATTCTCTCCCCCTTTGACATCAATGGAAAAGGGTAACTCCCCCACAAGCAGCCACATCTGTGGACACACGCACACACTTCCTCCTTGTTGACACCACCAATGATCCTGCAGACATAATACACCTTCCACTCCCCCTTTATATTCAAAAAAGAAAATCTAATGAGAACTTGGGAGAATCCCAAGCTTGCAGCGAATATTTAATCTTTGGCAGATGTTGATCTGTGATTCTTTTAGTGCTATGGAATCTTGCTACTTCATCATTGCTTTCTGTATACGAGTCGGGAGGCTATTACATATAGAATACTACTAATCATAGATGTTTGTACAACCTTTGATCCACATACTTAGATGAGTCGTATGCTCAATTTGCAACCAAGTAAAGACATCTTGAAATCCACTTTGCAGCACAGCAAAATTCTTACTTAGTACGATCATCATTGATACCAATTATTGTATCATCCTCTTCATTATTAGACATGCTTTAGTTGCTTCATCCAGGGCATATATGGTGGAGCTAGGCTTAACGTAGCCACAGTTTCACCATACACACCTTTCACGGTTTCACATTTCGTGGAGTTGAATAGTATTGTGTCCTTGATCACATTGTCAACAACTGAGTAGATTGTGATTCATGTTTCCCTTGTTAGAACATTATTGGCTAGAGAATCTTTGCTTAAAGGAGTGACGATTACATGATCCTATAACATTTGAAGATCCATCATTTCCAAAGGACACGGTTCCATCCTTCTTCTCTTTCGAGAGATACAAATTTATTCCTATCTCCGGTCATATGCGTTGAGAAACCGCTATCGACATACCACACATCTTTGTTCTTTTGAGCCTTGAGGGCGAGAGTACAATTATCATTCTTCTTCTTCTTCCATGTTCGTTCATTAAGTTGGCTTCGAAGATTCTTGGAGGATTTTTTCAGAGTACGAGTCTTTAGCTATGTGTCCAAAGTTTCAACATTTGTAACATTCAATATTATTTCTTAAATGTTCAAATCTATTGATATTTTATGAACTTCAGAGTTTCATATTTGATAGATCTCACGGAATTACATGTTCGTTCTAGGGTAAATCACGACATTCTACGAGCTTTTATGACCAAATTTTCCACATGAATAACGATAGCCATAAAAAATATGTTGAGTACGGATGGAAATTTTCGTCAGAATTGTCTTCCAAGGTTGTTCTTGCGAATCTTGTCCAGTGAAGTCTTGCTTGTGTCATATCTCATAGGTTCATTGTATTTTGTTGTATAGGAATCACCTTCTTCTTCTTTATGTGATGCAGTTTGTCATTGTAAAATCGTTGATTGTTGATGAGTTCTTCCAATTCCCTTGAGCTATTGGCACTTAGTTTTGGATAGTTTTCCTTTCTTCACTTCCTCACATAGCGAGACTACTTGGGCTTCTAATTCTTCCCTTTATTAGTTACTTTATTCCAACTTCTTTAGGCTGACTCTTAAATGCATTTGTGTTCTTCAACTTCAATTTTGGAGACCTTGAACTTGTTCTTCAAATTTTGCAACGGATCTTCTCCGCCTTGAGATCTTTTATAAACGATTGCTCCCTCATAAAATTCGTCTATGGTTCATCCTTCTTTTGTTTTGATACCTCCTTCTTATTGTGCTTGGGTTTATTGTGGCCATAAACAATACTCTCTCATTGGCTTCTTCTTCACTATCATTTTCTTCATCGGATGATGAGCTATCTTCTTTAGAGAATGTTATAGCATCATTTCTCACCTTGACATGATTCATGATTGCTACATGGCTTTTTGGGCACCCATTCCTACAGACTTGGACAAATTCACTTAAAAACGTTAAAATCCTCATCATGACCATGCCCTTAGCACCTAGCGTGTATACGCAAGTACGTAGACTTTCCCGTATTCCATTAAAATGATTAAAAAATATACAAAAAATCCCTAATTTCGCATTTGGGTTGATGGTTACTCGAGTAGTTCAACCACCCCGACCCGTATGCTTGTTCCAAGCTGAAGCTTCTTGGAGGGACTATAAAAAGCCTCATGTGTATGGCCTAAGAGAGAGAGAAAGTATTGATGTTATACTCTTGTTGGTATTCCTATCACGATCGATTCCCGTGCCTCCTGCTTTCCCGGTTCATTGTAGGAAACCCTTGTTTCCTTGAGATACATCCCTTTATATGTTATCTCGTAGTAGGTTGGAAGGAGTCTTAGCGAGGCAAAATTTTGGACGGATGCGGACGTGGTCTGCGAAGGCCTTGGAAGGATCGGGGTGATCTCTCCTCTTGATTACTTTTGTACGTACTATTTATAATGCCAAGTCTCATGTTGTTCCCGAAATAAACGTGTTAGTGTATGCTTTTATGTATGAGAATATTTGTTATACAAGCATTCATTGTGATTGTTAATGTTTTATATGAATCTCACTAACATATAGAGTAGAAATATCTTGTACAACTTGTCCTTTGTGCGCTGGTTTCTTGTATTTCGGGTTAAGGAGGAAGGACGGTTGCGGGGAGTTTTGAACTCCCCGTGGATCTACTAAAACGTGGACCAACGGGTAAACCTCTCCATTCTTCTCTATTTAGTTTTTATGAACGTGCCCTTGATTGTGTGAGTCTGCGTTTAAGTAGTGCGCCACCCTTTCTGTGGAGGTTCGATCCCAACCAACCTCTAGGGTGTTAATTCCCGAAACGAGCGGCGACTCCGGCAGGATCACATTCTTGTGATTCTCTGTTGGGTTGTTTGATTGTTTAGTAGGTTACCAGCAGTTTTCTGTCTTTTAGAGTCAGGTTTGCTTTCTTCCCACGATCGATCTGAAGTCTTGGTGTCTTTCCCGGACTTCTCTTTTTATTTTTCATTATCTTTCTTGTATACGCATGCACGTACGCACGGTCGCGTATACACGCGAGTTGCAATAAAAGGATCCGCGTATGCGCGAGGTTTCCTATACACGGAGACGCGCGTGCATCTGCAACGAAGTTTGGTAGCCAAAGGATAAAACGTATCACGAGTTTCCTATACACACAGAGACGCGTATTACTTATTGGATTTTATAAACGCAAGGGCGTGTATACCTAGGCAGTTACAGAAATTTTAAGATTAAGGTGTTTTTTGGTCTTTTACGCACAGCGGAGGCACGTATGCTGTGATCTCTGTGTACTTGAGTGTAGACGAGTGGTTTCAAATCTTGTTTCTCACCACAAGTTGCCAGAAAACTAATATTTTTGGCCAGTGTTCTTGTTGAGTCATGGCACTCTGGTTGAGTTCCAAGATTGCTTTACGAGCATTCTTGGCTGTTCTTTTATCGAACGACTTCTATCCATTGTTCTAGCTCCTATCTTTGTGTTGTGCTTTGCATTGCGTTCTTTGCTTTGTTTTCGATTGGTTTCTTGAGTTTTCATAGGCTAGGGTTTTGTTGCAATTTTCGAAGAACTTTTTCTTATTTCTTTGGAGTCTTTTGTTGCAACGAGTTTCCCACTTATTTCTCTGGTACAGTTGGCTGACTTTTTGGTCTTCCATTTCTCTTATTGATCTTGCTATCATTAGCTTTATAAGGTTTGGGAGAATTGTTGAAGTTTATGCTTGAAATTCGGTCTCATTTTGGCTTGGATTGTGATAGTTGTGCTTGGTCTTTTTGAGCTCTTGCTTTATAAAACTAAAAAGCCCAAAAAACATTTGTTTTTCTTTCTTTTTTTGCATATCAAAAACTCAAAAAACATTGTTTCTTGTTTTTGTTTTTGTTGCATTTTTCATTTTCGTTTGGTCATATCTTTTGAAGCTTTAGTGAAGTTTCTTGCTTCTAGTTTTTGGTTTGATTTTGAGGAGAACTTGTCATTTGATTTCTTTTTCTTGTTGTCTAGTATTTTGTTGTCTTATACTAAGAGTTCTTGTTTCAAGAATTGGCTTTGGACAACAAAAGATGAGGATAAAGGCGAAGGAGCTTTTTGGAAGATTTCACCTTGTTTCAAGGGACTTTTGCATCTTAGAATTTACATGCCTGATGGTCATTTTGCATTAGGTGCATTGAATGTTTAGTTAGCTTAGTTTTTGTGAGTGTGAGTTTGTAATTAGAAAAGAAAAATACATTTTTTAGTCTGCGTAGAACTTATATAGAAATTGCTCTTCATCGAAAGACAAAGAGCTGCATGTGCATGTGGTCGGGTTTTTATTAATTTCTTTCGTCAAAACACCATTGGTTTCAAATCCATATCCTTGTGACTTAATACAGACCCTTAAAATGGCCGATTTAATCTAAAATCAGCTAGCAAGTTTTACTAAGTGTCAATCACCAACTTCAAGCTGGAGTTGTAGGGCCTTGGAATAGGTGAGAGGAGAGTTAACTCTCCGAGCCGCTCGAGCAAACATAGAGGTTGATTGGTGAAGGCGAAATCCCGACTCGGGGTGAGGTGGTGGGAAGCCTCATCAGGAGTCCAAGCGCGAGGGGAAGTGAAGGTTAAGAAGAGGATACCCCCTCCGATTAGTGAATGCGACCTCAAGACCGTTCCGCCCGGCTCACATTTTGAATTGGTGTCCCATAGTTGTTGTTCCTAGGTTCCACACGGTGGCTTGCGGGGGGAATACATGGTAATTTTGAGGGCGAATCATCGCTTGTCACTTTAGGCGGTACTTAGGGGGTGCCCTTGCGAAGCTTGGGTGCTTGAGCGGCAAGGTTGTGGGGCGGGGAGGTCGACGTAACTGTTTAAATACCTTCGCTGAATTTATTGGGCCTAATCATCCCCGAATGCTTTCGGAAGGCCCTATACTTAGCTTTCATGTTTTGGTGTACGGTCCTCATCACCGGAGCGGAAATACTTGGAAGCTATTGCTTCTTGTTCTCGGGGATTTTAGATTTTAGTGAGTGCTCTTTGCTCTAGCTTGCCTAGCTTTTTCACTTTTCTTGAGTCTAATATAATAAATACGTAAAAAGTGGGCGATCAAAGACGCCTCGACGTTCGAGGGCTCCGGGGGTTATCTCCCGAGAGTGCGAGCCTTCTTCGAGAAGGCGTAGGAAGCGTTTAACGGTGCGTTTCACCTGTGGAGTCGACGAGCGTGGAGAGAGATCCTCCACTAAGGTTACGAAGGATTTCGTTGCTGATTAGAGTGTCGGTTCCAAGAGGAAGCGCTCGCTCACCTCCAGTGTGTGTTTCCTCGGGAAGAAAGGGTCTCGGATAGAGAATGTACGAGCACAACGACTACGAGGTCCATCTCCTCTTCCTCTTGATCACTCCAGTTTCGCTTCATTCGATGCGTCGAGACCGGAGTACGAGAGACCGCCGGACTCTTCCATGTCTTTCTTATCTTTCGATGGCCACGGCCCGGGAACGCGGCTATGCGGGGCGGGTCTTGCGGGCATTCGGACCCCTGTCTGTCGAGGGCCGGGGGGGCACTCTTGCTCTGTCTTCGAGTGCTTCTGGCAACCCCACTGTGTTTGGCTGCGGGTTCTGCAGCATGTGCTTCTCAATACGGTCCCTTCGTTTCGGGGGATGTCCATTCTTTAAATCCCTCTTTTTCCTTTACGCGGGGTGCGGGCGGATCTGCGCCTGTCTGCTGTGGCTGGTGGATCGACTTTGTTTGAGGTTTCCCCTTTGGGTGGGCATATTCCCGGTCCCAATCATACTAGGGTCGTTCCCTTTTTACGTCCCGAGACCCGGAAAGTTTTAACCCGCCAGGCACCGGGGGCCAAGTTCGCTTGCTTTTATGGGATGGAATCCTATGTTTGCAACGTCGGGGCGGGGAATCGGTTCCTCGCGAGTCATCGAGGAATGTGACTGCATCGAGTGCTGTCAGTCTTTTTCTCCTCTGTCTAATGCGTGGAACCCCTACCGGGGGGCTTTCCTCTTCGGACGATAACGAGCGGAGGGGAACTAGTACGGGTTTTGGTAACTCGGCGTGGGAGGAGGGTTCTTTTCCGTTTTTCTACGGGTCCTTCCAGCGACTGGTGCCTCATCAAATCCGGACTATTCTTTTTTAAAGGAATGTGGGAAATCCATCCCATCGAGGATGGAATTCTCGAGCTCCCACCTCGATTACCATTTAAACGCGTTAAACTTGCCGGACTTGTCAGTCGCTAATGACCCCGTTCGGTATAGTCGGGGTGGCCTCGGTTCCAGCAAACTTCCTTCGGACATTCCTAAGTTTGAAGCGAGAATGGTGAAGATCGGCCCGAGACCACATCACCACTTTCCACTTATGGTGCTCTTGAACTCTCGATCGACGACTCGATTGGGTGGGGTCTTTCGGCGCACCTTCGCCTGGAAATCCCCGCCAAAATGGTATATAGAGCTCAACGGGGGCCGGTTGCTTACCGTTGGATAAGCGGCTATCACTTTTACGAACCATTTTCGGTTGCACACATCGAGATGAGGCTGGGACCGAACTCCTGGCTAATTTTAAGCGAGGATAGAGGCAACTCACATTTACGATCATATTCGGGGAATGGAGGAGAAGGAAGAGGTACAGAAAGCCCATATTCCGGTGAGTTCCTTCTCAAGTGGTTTTTGAAATCGCCGATTCGGACATTTCAAAGGATGCCCGCTTATCCTATCGGGGTATATTCCGAGGAGCGAGCCATCTTTAGGGCCCGGCGGTTCGTGATCTGTTCTCGGTCGGGGTACTTTATAAGTATTTTCCCCAATTCTCCTCGCTCCAAGTTGGATTTGCTCGAAACTTCTAAACCTGGTCGCATGTGGTGACGGACGCTTGTCGGATCGGTCGATAGTAGTGCGACACGACTGTTTCTCAATTGCGGCGAGTTGTCTTTGTAACTTTGTTCCTTACGAATACATTGTCTCTTGGTTCATCCCCTTCCCGGCCTTTGTCCTCGTGTCGTCCAATCTTCGGAGCCCGAAGGAAATCAACAATCCGATGGGAAGAAGAGGGACGTAATAACAAGAAGAAGGGCAAGAATGGGAAGGGCAATGCAAATAAAACCAACGAGCGTGTTGGTGAGGGTCGAAAAGGAGAAAAAGAAAGTGAAGTTTCCATGCAAGCTTTGTGCGCACAGAGACCATCTCACACACCTTTGCACGAAAATTCGGGATGCTCGGCGCTGTTATCTCAACGGGGTTCTTCTGGTTCCCAATTTGTGCTAACAAACCCTTTTCCCTAAAGAGCGACGAGGTGGTGCGCGCAGACAAATCTGCAGGGCTTCCTGCGGGGTGCTCGGGGAAAGTTCCATCGAATATCTTTATGATGAGTGCTCACGTGGATGTCGCTACGAGATCCCGTGATTATGGCGGAGAGGAGTCTTCGAAAGCTAAGGAAGTTCTGATGCTGCGAGCGCTTCATCACGAAGCCAAGCTGTTGAGTCTATGCCTCGGATACCGAAAGGCATCCTCTAAGCGGTCAACGATTAATCGAACGTGAGGAGGCGCCCACGAGGAACTACTCGATTGTGAAGATGCCGCGCGAGTCCTTGTGCTATGAAGCTTTAGAGGTACTCCGGTCGTCGGCTCGGCGCGGTGCTTTGCTCACGCCATTGGGGCTATTGATCCGAAAAATTCTCTTCGATTACCTTTGATGAAGAATTTTAAGAAGAAGACTTCCTCATCATATGGCCTTCCATATTAAATCATCGTATCGGAAGACTAACATCTTTCGCACGGTTTTGATGAGGTGCTTCTACTTGCGTGATGTCTTTCGCATGCGGAAGACACTTGGATCTCCAAAATAGTAACAAAGTCTAGCACTGTTCTTACGCATTCGATGGTCATTCTCACCGGACCCCATGGTATTGTCCGGCTTTGCCCATACGTATTTGGGGGCAAAGCGAATTTAACATAGAAGTTGAGGTAGTAAATGCGGCCTTGGACTACAACCCTTGGCAGGGAGGAGCGGATATATGAGATGGATGCCATTGCATCCTCATTATTTCGAATTGTATGTTTCCCCCACGAAGGGAGGATAGTCACGGTGGATCGAGCGGAGGCATCCTCACGTAGACACGGATGCGCCTTCGCTCATACATTTCTAAGTTGGATAATACCAAGGCGCTGTCGAGAATACGGGAGTTGGAATGTATTCTTCCCCGATGGGTTCTTTTGATCTTCCTCCTCCCTAAGGTGTCTATTAATGCTATTTCATCCTCCAAGGCTCCCCTTCGAAAGTTCTTTCGAACTCATTATTTTCGGACCCTTGGACCTTACCTTCTCCAAGCCACATTGGAAGAAGGGCAAGTGGGTGGAATGGCATTCTCGATTCTGGTCGAGATTGCATATCGGTCTGTTGTTGTGCTAACGAGTCGATCCCGGCTCTCCTCTTTCGCCGGAAGAGTTGGATGGTGATGTGGCTCCCGGCTTGAGACGCTTACTTCTTCTTCGCCGGGGATTGTCTAGATACACTCTTCCATACGAAAGGCCATCCTGAAGCGATGACGGTATAGATAGACCGTGGGGGATGACTTGCATCATCGGTCTTACTTCTGACAGCGGGAAGTCGAAACAAGTTTTCCAGGTCCTCGGTCTCTGGTTACTGTTCACCGGAGTCTTGAGCCCCTTAGCACCGGCCACAGGGTTTGTCTTTGAAGGGAACATGGATGTGATCTCTCCTACTATCCGGTGAACATTTCCGGGAATCCCAACATTATCGAGAACGTTTTCATTGGAGGCCGAATGTTCCCATGAAGAGGGTTCAAATACATGCAAGGCTCTTCAAAGAGTATAGGGATGTTTGCTTGGTCTTATGAGGAAATGCCTAGCATAGACCCATCTATCGTCCGGCATGAGATCAAGACGTATGAAAACGCTAAGGCAAGTCGAACAAAAACTTAATCAAGTTAATCTAGGAAAGAGCGACGTACAT
This sequence comes from Pinus albicaulis, assembly GCA_034641835.2. NCBI lineage: Eukaryota > Viridiplantae > Streptophyta > Pinopsida > Pinales > Pinaceae > Pinus > Pinus albicaulis. The sequence goes on along the minus strand of CM076584.1, from coordinate 1,304,287,624 downwards.
CAAAGGCTGATTATTTTGTAGGCGGGATTCATTTTCTAGTTCCTGCGATGGATGGGTTCAAACCCCATTCGGTAGATAAAAGCAGGCGATTCGAGTGTGCATCGATTTCGGAGACCTGAATAAGGCGTGTCTAAAGATAATTACCCACCGTTCATTGATCGGATTATTGGCCAGTGTCTTAGGTAACGAAGATTTTCTCCTTCATGGACGGTTTCTCTGGTTATAATCAAATTACTATAAGTCAGAAGATCAACATAAAGACGCATTTATTTGTCCACGGGAGTACGTTTGCATATAAGAAGATGCCTTTTGGTCTTAAAAATCTTGGAGCTACTTTTCGGTAAGACCTGTATCTTACGCCTTCCACGACATCAAGCAAATCATCGGGCATACTTAGATGATCTAATTTGCTCATTCTCGAAGAGGATGGATCATCTGAGGTCACCTCTGACAAATATTTGAAAGATGTCGTTTTTATAAAATTCGTTTGAATCCGAACAAGTCCGTTTTTCGCGGTGACATCCGGTCGGTACATTGGGATTTATCGTGTCTAGGGAAGGGATAAGGGTAGATCCCTTCAAGGTTGAAGAACAATGCTTCGGTTGCCTCCCCGTCTTCAATCGTCGACTTCAAAGTCTCCGAAAGTCTAATTTTCTTCGGAGGTTTATCGTTAACTATCTTTGAGATTACAAAGGGATATGTAGAGGTATTTGTTGAAGAAAGGAGTTCCTTTTCTTTGGGATATTCGGCTCAACGCTCATTCGATGCCTTGAAAAAGGCATTGACCTGCGCTCCTTTCTTGAGTCCACCGATTATAGCAGAGATTTTCTTTTGTGTCACGGCTACGGCGAAATCTACCATTGGTATGGTTAAGTTCGGAAGAGATGATGTACGCTGATTTTGAGCATGTTATTTACTACCTTAGTCGAGGACTGATAGGACCTGTTGCGATACACCCGCGATAGAAAAGTTAGCCTTAGCGACGGTCCATGTTTTGTGCGGCACGACACCTAGGCATTATATTATTCTTCGCAAAACTTATGTCTTGGTGCCAATCCATTTCGATTTGTCCTCGGTAGGCGAGTGATTGGGGGAAAATATAATAGATGGATTGTGATATTACGAGGGAATTTGATCTCGGGTTCATGTCTGCCGTCAGAAGTCATTGGTCTTTGCGGAATTGATCTCTGGAGTTGCCTTGTGGAGAGGAGATGATCTATGATGAGTCCTTTCGGACGAACACTTGTTCTAATCTCTCCACAAGATCCTTGGTATGGGGGATATCGTTGTATATCTCCCGATTTCTGCCGAAGTTTCCCCTCTTCTTTTCGAAAGATGAGCGTCGTAAGTACGTCTTAGCTAAAAGTTATACGATTGTGGTGATGCTTTGTATCGACCGAGGGTTCGTTCAATCCTAAGACGCTGCTTAACTTCGAATAAGCTAAGGTTTTGCTCAATGATTCTCACGGTGGAGCTTGTGGGGTGTTTATCGGGGGAACACTACGACGAGGAAGATTTTGCGTCTTTGTCCTTGGCCTCGATTTTCAAAGATTGTATTGAATGGGTCAAGAAGTCATCCTTGTCGGTGTATACTCAAAAAATGCGCGCTCATCCATTGCTTTTTCCGATCAGATTCTTGTCGGACCGCTTCTTTAAAGTGGGGTATGGATTATACTACTTGTAACCGCCTTCGGCAAAAGGTCACAAGTACATTACTTGTGCTTGATGAACTACTTTACGAAGTAATTCGAAGCTATGCCTACTTTTGGGAACGATGGTGGAGGCTAAATATTTCTTCTTCAACCAAGTTATCGCTCGTTTCGGTATACCTAGAGATTGTCACGGCCATATGGGTCACTTTCGGAAACGATATGATATTTGATTTGGCTCTTAAATTGGGTTTGGCGGGGCTGGTGTCTCCATATTATCCTCGGAGCCAATGGGCAAGTGGAGGCATGAATAAAATCCTTGAAGACAATTGTTAGCCGGGACAATTGATAAACATAGATCCAGCGGCATTATGCTATATCACACACAACGGGCATATGGGCCCGATACGATTAAAGCGCAGCGGCACACTCCCGTTTCGATTCGGTCACGGGGTGGAATCCGTATTTCCATTGATACGAGATTCCTTCCCTTAAATTAGTGAGCTTCTTCACGACACTTCTAGTACGGCGAGGCCTTCTACTTCATCTGGGAACATCTTGATGAGCGGCGTGAGATACGCCACATTGAATGAAGCGCATAAAACGAGTCAAAAGTTCGGTACGATAAGGCGGTTAAGCCTAGGGTCTTTTAGAAGGTGACCTTGTTTGTCTGTGCCCAAGAAAAAAGATGCCTTGGGGGCAAGAAAGTTTAAGTCAATGTGGTATGGCCCCTATATCGTTAAGAAAGGTCCTTAAGAAAGGAGCGTATACTTAGTTGACTTGAGGGGCCAGTTGCGGAGCAGGAAAATGGGCTCTATACGAAAAAGTATTATGCTAGGCTTTGGCCTCGGCATTTTGCCTGTATATAGTAATTTTGTCTTGTACATATCTTGTTTGATTTTCGATTTTTGATGAGGTGGTGATGTTTTTTGATACGCTGCGTTGTGTTGATGTCATGAGTCATTTTGGTTTCATGCCGATGGTGCTGATAGACACACCCAGAACTTGGCTTCGCGGCCCCGTTCTTCATTATCCTTGGGTGGTACATTGGTACTCAAGAGAGAGTCTGCGTGAGTCCTACTTCAATAACGTGGCAGAATACTGCCATTCATTCATCTACTCTCGGAGGCAATATCCTTGGGTGTTGGTCGTTGGTAGTTTCTTAGGGCTCGGTGGTGGTGTCGCCGATTGAACAGCACTTATACGAATGCGAATCCAAATTTTGTCCGCGTTGTTCTTGAGGGTACGTTTGTTACAAAGGTCATTTTCAATTTTTAACATTCATTCATATTCCTCGAAGCAATTGGTTTCTTTGACTCATTTGTCTAATCAAGCTTTGAATTGGCATATTAATCATTCAATACGATAAAAATCATCAAAAACATCATACATTTGATACATTTATCACATCACATCAAATATATAAGTACAATATCATATATCATGGAATTATCGAAAAACTTTTACAAAATTTGGATCCATAAATGCCGTACAAAACTTGGGCTTATGCCCATCATATTCGATCTCAAAAAGAATATACGGTTATCTAACATATCGTCTGCCGTCTACTCACGAGATACTGCCCAAAAGTTGTGTTCCTATAGAACATCCTTCTGCGATGGCCACACGGCGAACGATCTAACCCGATCCGGGGTACTCCTACAACCCGTCTGCGGAGCGGCCCGGCCAAGTCCTCCACGGCGACGAGAGGATTTGGCGGAGTCGGTCCCTCCAAGTTTTCTCTGCACTGACTTTGAGTGTCTGTCGAATCCGGCCCATCTCGCCTCACCTGCGAGGCGCTTGTGACGTGCTAGGCCCTCGGGACGAAGCTGGTCCAACACTCCCGAAACATGATCATTTTTATTGTAGCCAGTGGGCCATGAATCCAATCCAAAAACATGTTTGTTTTCATTTTTCATAACATATTTGAAAAAATCAGCAAAAAATCATATAAGTTAAAATTTTTTGCAAAACTTTCTGTTGCTCCCCATGTTGCTCGGGTGGAAGTACTAGATGCGGATCTCCTCGGAAATCCATCCCGGCACCAGGGATAGTCGTCCTTATAATGATACGATTTCTCCACCACGGGAAGAACTCATCGTCCCAAGTGGTTGAGTGCCTCGCTGCCACCGAGTCTCTTCATCATGTACGCCCAACGAACGTTGTTAGATGCGAAGTGGCGGTAGTCGAGATGACTCACGGGTCTCAAAGGCTGGAACTCTCTCGAAGAAGAATGTTGTCAAAATGGTCCCATAGCCAAAGTGTTTTGTCTTTGTTTGGCGAATGGAGGTCGGTTGTTGTTTCATGTTACATGGCAGTGGCCATAATCATACACATGAATTAAGCACTCTCTGTTCTTCATGTGCGTCTGGACGCTGATGTAGTGGGGCAGATCTGCACTGCGATGGTGAGCAGGGGAGGATCTTTATATGCAAATCACGATATCTACGATAGCAATGTTTGTGTTCCAACCTTCTTGGAATTATCTACGCAATATATTTGGACATAGTCTTCCACGGTCAACCCTCCCAAGGGCTTTCCATGCAAGTCCACGGGTCTCCCCTCCTGGAGAGTCCGGTGATGAAGTATATATCTTCCACTTCTATGCGTAGGTGGCATGCGATCAATTATGAAGCAATCCTGATCTGGTTCCAAGTAATTTACGAGCATTTCAAGCAATCGCACATTACTTTTCATATTAGGCATTTAAAGAATTTGAACAATCCACGGTTTCGGAGGACATTTTGTCTTTGCGCGATCCTGTGACCTCTTGGTCTATTGCGCTATGCTCACGTTCCCTCCATGAGATGGTCATCTTGAAAATTTCATCAAAATTTGCATTAGAAACTCCTTTTTGGGTTACGGACTTGCGCATACGCGACTTTTCCTGTGCACGATCGCGTGTATACGCGGCTTTACTTCATTGAACCGCGTATGCGCGGATACGCATTTTTTAATAAGGGTTTCCAGGCAAAAAATCACTTAATTTTAATTTTTAAACGGACAAAATGAATAAACAAGATGATTAAGGAGCCTACGAAGTTTATTTGAGTTAAGAAGCGGTCGGTTGTTCTTTGATTTCTTTGAAAGAATTTTTAGCTCCCGGAGCAATTTTCCAAATCGGCTACATAATGAACCAATTGAGAGGTAATTTGTGTATTTATGGCTAAAAATTGAAAAAATTTGCAAAAATTTCCTTATGCTTATTTTCGATAAATATTTATCTTTGTATAACTCGATTGCTTGGAAGTGCCCAGTTTGGTATATTTTCGGTACATTTGTGATTTTGAGATTTTCCAGGTTTTTGATCCATGATTTCGGACTCTTCACGGCGGTATATGATCTTCTTTGGCATATAGGTTAGGGAATCACTTTCCGCTGCATCTTGCATTCTAGCCTCATCTTGATCACTTGCCTTGGGTGATCCCATTAGGTCATGATGTATTACACCCATTCACTCGGCAGATTTTTTAATCATGACTTGATGGTAGAGCCTTCCTTTACATGGGCTTCCTAGTTAGTTCCCTCGCTATCACTTGTTGCCCATGCTTGCTTTTTATGTGGGCTTTCAAAGTCCTCTTTAGTCCCGCCATGTCTTCTGTGTTGAAGCTTGTTCTTCTCCTTCATCACTTATCATTTTTCGGCTTATACCCTAGAGGCTCCCAATTGTCGTTAAGTTGTATTATTGCATTGCATATTGGCTACTTGTTTATCTGGCCTTTGCTTGGCTTCATTTGGACTCGATGTTTAAACCCAAATTTTGACCTTGACTTTTCTGTACAAGTTAACCATTGCATGCACTTGCTTTATCACGAATTGACACCTTTGTACCCATGGATGAACGTTCCTGCGGTATCAGCGACCGATTTTTCGCCACCTTGCATTGAGCATGGGATTGTTCCAATCAAGACTGTAGTGCATACGCTTTCTTGATATAGATTTCTATCCATTGTAACATAGCATTCTTTTATTCTTTTTCGAGGCTTATTATATGAAAAAGACAAAAAAAATCAAATATAACAAAAAGAGCGAGACGAGATGTATCTTCGTTATTTTGATGGCGATGCGAGTCGGTTTGTCGCCCTTGAACAAAGCACATATACTTATATATATTTCCTTCATTTGGGATGGTTCCTGGTTGACCTAGGTTCAGCCTTTACCATGTTTCACTTGTCGAGTTCTCCCTGGGTTGGTTATCTCTTCCAATCATATGGAGAGTTTGTTTTGCCTCTGCACGACGGACTTATACGATGTCACCTTTTACGCCATGGTCATCACGAGTCGTGCTTTTGTTCAAGGGAAGTCTAGCACCAGGTCGGCCATTAGGGTGTCTCTTGACTCATTATTCGGTCGGCCTTCCCGGTCTTGTCGGTATCATGTTCTATCACATCGGATGTTTTGATCTTGCTCGTGCGGGTTTGAGAAGGTCCCCATTGACTTCTTACGGCGGGTTTGTCTCTTATCGACTACGACACATTGCTACGGAAGCGAGCCTAGAGCTGCACCTTGGGCCTATTTCCATCATTGATAGGTGACCTCGTGCTCGGCATTTGATCATCATCATGGGTCTTTGGTAGTGGTTTCCTGTGTTCGACGTCGACACACATTATCACACTTGGGATTCGTGCGGTACAGATTTCCATTTGACCCCTATCGGTGGATTTCTCGCCTCGTATCGGCTTTCATTATTGGTTGGTTGGAGGGTTTCTTCGTGCGCTAGCTTCATCTTGTGCACGTCGGAAACGTGCTTCGGTTTTTGGTTCCATCACTCTACTTAACGTCGATTCCTTCCAAATCTTGGCACACGGGTTACACTCGCGGCTGAACGTGTGGGATGCCTTAATGCCTTCCTTCCGGCGAATCTTTTCCCGCCGACTCGAACTCATTGCTGCGGGAACAAGATCTGGGTCTTGTCGGTACCTTGGGGTTTCTGGAGTCATCGGTGTGAGACTCTTCGCTATCGACGGTGGGGATTCATCATTGCCTCTGATTGGTAGATTCTTTCAGAAGTGTTAGAAAGCCAACTCATTCATTCACACTTGTCGAGATTGTCTTCAGGGCACCTTGACACTCATTATCATTATCGGTGGGTTGTCTCGCGTTGGTTAACGGAAACATCATTGCCGACAATCAACGATTTCTCACATGGTCGACTTGACTCCATTTTATTCCCATTGTGTAGAATTGTACGTTGTGATCGGAGGTGAAGACCTCGAGGTTGTATCGGCATTTTTCGGTTCTTGTTGACGGTCCTTTCGATTTCTGCCGGTGTTGCGAGTCCACCTTATATGTTGCGATTCGGCACGGCAACATCTTATATGTTGGTCCTAGAGTTGCGTGATTGTACCGTTTGATCTACCACTTGCCAGTCCGGTACTTGGAGATTCGAATGCTTGATCGGACATCCGGTTGCACCATCGTTTGATCGACTTTCTATATGTGATACTTGGACATTGATTCGGACTTATTTAAGGCTGCTCGGATGATTCTGCTCTTTTCAGTTCGGTTATACTTGTATACATATTGGATCTATTTGATGCTTTCCATATGATGTATTTTGACCGAGCATGGGTATGCCCACCTCGGCCATGAGTTGACTCTCGGTTTCTTTCATTGGTTTTTGGCAAGTGAAATGCGGTGATATCTCTTGTCCTTAGAAGTTCTTTCTATGTGCATAATACATTTCGGCCATCATATGCCCTTACGCCTCAACTGTAGTAGGGGTATACGCATAGCATCATTTTCTCACCTTGACATGATTCATGATTGCTACACTGACTTTTGGGCACCCATTCTACAGACTTGGACAAATTCACTTAAAAACAGGTGGAAAATCCCTCATACGCGACTATGCCCATACTTTTCATGATGTATACGCGATACGACTAGACTTTTCGCGTATTCCATTAAAAATGATTAAAAAATATAAAAATCCTAATTTCGCGGGTTGATAGTTGCTCGGGTAGTTCAACCACCCCGACATTATTGTTATTTCCAAACTGTGAAACTACTTGGAGGGACTATAAAAGCCACTCATGTGTGTATTTCTAAGAGAGAGAGAGAAAGTATTGATATTATACTTTCTGTTTGGTATTCCTATCCAAGTCGATTCCCGTGCCTCCTGCACTTTCCCGATTCATTGTAGGAAACCCTTGTTTCCTTGAGATACCACATCCTTATATGTTATCTCGTATGCACCGATTTGGAAAGGAGTCTTAGCGAGGCAAGGGTGGGACGGATCCGGACGACGGTCTGCAAGAAGGCCTTGGAAGGATCAGGTGATCTCTCCTCTTGATTACTTTTGTACGTACTATTTATAATACGAAGTCTCCGTATTCCCGAAATAAACGTGTTGATGTATGCTTTTATGTATGAGAATATTTGTTATACAAGCATTCATTATGATTTATTTAATGTTTTATATGAATCTCACTAACATATAGAGTAGAAATATCTTGTACAACTGTGTGTCACTTTGTCTTGGTTTCTTCTGTATTTCGAGTTAAGGAGGAAGGACGATTGCGGGGAGTTTGAACTCCACGTGGATCTGCTTCAAACGTCTGGGACCCAACGGGTAAACCTCTCATTACGCTCTATTTAGTTTTTTTTATGAACGTGCATGATTGTGTGGTCCTACTGCATTCGTAAATGCATTACCTTTCTGTGGAGGTTGAATCCCAACCAACCTCACAGGGTGTTAATTCCCGAAGCAGAGAAAAGTTCCTTTTGGATCCTTGCTTGTTGAATTTATTAAAGCCTTTCTTTCTCTTTGAGTTGCCATTACTTTTGTTTGAACACATTTTGCTTCAAAATGCCCAACCTCATTACGATAGAAACATATCAATGGAAGTTTACCTTTGAATTTTCCCTTACCAATTTGTAGTTTTCTCGTGAAGTAAGCATATTCTTCATACGAAGAGACCTTCTTCATCATCTCCCTTTTGCTTCACACTTCACGGGTGCATTTCTTTTCAGTGTGAAGGTTGTTTATCCTTATTGGTTTTCTTAGATGCAATGAACGCGGTTTCTAAGGTAAACAGAGAGAAGTACCCTCTTCTTCATCAAGTCCCATTTCATATGCTATGAGGAACTCCATGTAATTCCTCTTTGTCGAGTTTGTCGATTTGCACGTATTCTAAGACCGATACCTTTGGGTTGAATCTCACCTGGTAATGTTCTAAGAATCTTCCATATATGTCCATTCTTCTCGTTAGCGGCTCTCCCAATCCTTCGATGTTGGTTATTTCATCAACCGTATTGAAAGTATCGACAATGTTGCAATCTTCTTTCATTCGACTTGCTCAAATTTTGCTCTATAGATTTGAAGCTTTGCTTCTTTGACTGAGTCACCTACATATATATTCTCAAGCTTGTCCCATACATTTTTGAGCGGTTTGCAACCCAACACCTTATGATAGCGATTCAATAAGTCCATTTGATAATAATATTCTTCGCTTTTTTTCATCATTTACAAATTATTCTTACCTTGTTCATCGTGGTTGATGTAAATCCATTTTGAGCAGTGTCCCATGCACTTCGTAATCTTGCGCCAAGAGATAGACCTCCATTCTTCCTTTCCAAAGTACATAATTATTTTCACTTAATAGGTACACCATTCTTGGTATGCTCCATGACCTCCTTCCGGTTGTTAAACTTCTATTGAAGGAACCAAGCTACGATACCAATTGTTGGAAACAGAGAGGTGAATCGGTATTTCTTTCAATTAGAGCATTAGTTAATATTCAATTATTATAGGTGTTTTTACAATGATAAGCGACAAATAAGAGGAACACAAATGCACACAATTTTTAAGGTGGAAACCCACTCCGGGACAAAAACCACCTAATTCTTTTCTAATAATTCTTTTCAACTCCAATTGAAAATAAAGCTCCAACTTCCTAGAATCTAGAAAATCATTCTTCTCCAAATCCCTCTAGATGGACGCTCCAATGCCTGAGATTCTTCAGTAGTCATTGAACGGATGCACCAACACCCAATGAGCTACAACTCACCCTAGCACCACCCTACCACCCTATAGAAGAATAAAAGAAGAATGGACTCTCGTACCGGAGAAAATGGTCCACTTTACAATGATATAGAATGATGTAGAAGAAGAAGATATACTAGACGATAACCCCAACTTGACACACCCACCTAATGATGATCCTAGACCTCCCAACACTGCCTCTTCAACCTTAGCGAGATAGACACTAGTACAATATGTACAATAATGTATTTACAATGACCCAAGTACAATGATGCCTTTACAATGATTGTATGCGGTCTTATGAAGACTTCATATGATGAACTTCTTGCTGTTGTTATGCACCTTGGTTTACAGCTTCTCTTGTCATACTATACTCTGTTTGCCTTGTTTTCTTTTATGCGTGAAAGTACGGTCCTTTGCAATCCTTGACAACACATCGTCCCAGCTTTTTTCTTGCCTTGAGAGCTCTATATTGAATCTCGTGTATCTCTTGTTATTTCGAGATCCTCAATGTCCCGATTTTCGTCTGTGCTATTCCTACGAGTCTTCTTTCCAATACCCGGAGTCTGATCCAATTTGGATTCTTCAAGAGAGGATTATGTGATTTCTCTGTTGCCCTAATTATGGGTTGTTTTTCGCGGAAGCGCACTTGTACAGTGTTCATGTGTCCTTGTTTATTCATTTTCTTCTGAAATTGATAGAGAAAAATTACATACGTACTATCCATCACTTTTCGGCATTCCAGTAAAATACTCGGAGAGATTTATGACGAATATACCAAGGTCATTTCTTTGAGATGAATTTCGAGAACTTTGCAAAAGCCCTTACTTCCCACCAGATCATATCTCCAAAAATATTGCGCAACTTGATGCGAAATTTTCTTGCGGCTTCCTTTCGGCTTCACCTCATAAAAATTTCAACACGAGCCATCGTAGAAAAAAATTTAGAGCGAAAAATGCCACGTGACAGCACATTTAAGGATGGTGAATCCTTTCCCTAAGGAGGAAATGAAGATCACAACATATATGAATTCTTAAGTTGAGAGAGCCAACAGTGAACGTGGGAGGGATTTTAGGGCTTAGAAAATATTAATTATTACTTTTCAATGACCCATGCCCCAACCCCATGGGGTTTAGCCCACTAACTAGGTACAAACTTCAAACATGAATATCTCTCAAACGGCGGTACCCAGGCGTGCCATATATCAACGGAAACATCTCGACGAGTAGAAACCATCAAAAGCATTATTGACCCGAATATATTAATTTGGTAGGTAGAAAATTCTCATTCAATATTGGGTTAGCCTAGTGCGCAGGTTTGACATCATTGTGCTTCGTTGATCAACAATCTCCCCTTTGGCAGTGATGGCAGCATAATTACTCCCTATGATCATGACACCTCTTCTACAACATTCTCTCCCCTTTGACATCAATGGCAAAGGGTAACTCTACAAACACAACCATCCTGCGGACACACACTTCCTCGCGGCGACACACAACCGTCATACTGTACCACTTCCACTCCCCCTTTATATTCTAAAAAATGAAAATCTAATGAAAACTTGGAGAATCTCCCAAACAGCAAGATATTAAATGCGCTTAAATATTTGATATGTGATTCTTTTGGTGCGCGAATCTTACTGCGTCAGCTTCTTGCATAACATGCGGTCGGGAGGCTATTACATATAGAATACTACTAATCATAGATGCGTACAACCTTTGATCATCCTTGAATCGTCGTCTATACTCAATTGCAACAGTAAAGACATCTAAAATCACTTTGCACCTTTGTTTGTTGCAAAATTCTTGCAGCGTCGATCATCATTGCTACCAATTATTGTATCATCCTCTTTAGCTATTAGACATGCTTTAGTTGCTTCATCCAGGCATATATGTGCTTTTGGAGCTCGACTTACTGTAGCCACAATTTCACCATACACGCCTTTCTTTGATTTCACATTTCGTGGAGTTTAATAGTATTGTGTGTCCTTGATGCTTTGTTGTCCAACTGTGAGCAGATTTTGATTCATGTTTTCAACCGGTAGAACATTATTGGCTAGAGAATATTTGTTCTGTGAGTGGCAGTACACGATCTTATAACATTTAAAGATCCATCATTTCCAAAGACACGGTTCCATCCTTCTTCTCTTTCATAGATACAAATTTATTTCTATCTCCGGTCATATGCGTTGATCAACCACTATCAACATACCACACATCTTTGTTCTTTTGAGCCTTGAGAGCGAGCACAATTATCATTCTTCTTCTTCTTCCATGTTCGTTCATTCGTGGCTTCGGAGTTATTACCGGAGAGTTTTCCAAGTCTGCCGATCTTTAACTATGTGTCCAAAGTTTCGACATTTGTAACATTCAATATTATTTCTTAAATTTTCAAATCTATTGATATTTGGTAGAGCCCTAGGAGGTTCATATTTGATAGATCTCCTGGAATTATATTCGTTCTAGGAGTAAATGGGCATTCTCTGACTTTATGACAAATTTTCCACATGAATAACAATAGCCATAAAAAATATGTTGGTACAGGAGTGGAAATTTTCGTCGAGGGTATCTTCAAAAGGTTGTTCCTTCACCAGATCTTGTTCAATGAAGTCTTCATGCATGTCGGATCTCATAGGTTCATCATGTTTTGTTGTGAAAGGTCCTTTCTTCTTCTTCTTTGTAACCGATGCCGGTTTGTCATTGTAAGATCGTTGATTGTTGATGAGTTCTTCCAATGCCATTGAGATGTTGGCATAGTTTTGGATAGTTTTCCTTTCTTCACTTCCTCCACGGCGGAACTACTTGAGCTTCTAATTCTTCCCTTTCTTGGTTACTTTCTTCCAACTTCTTTTGAAGTGACTCTTCAATGCGTGTGTTCTTCAACTTCCAATTTGGAGACCTTGAACTTGTTCTTCGAAAATTTTGGAACGGATCTTCTCCGCCTTGAGATCTTTTATAAGCTTGATTGCTTCCTCATAAATTAAATGTATGGTTCATCCTTCATCTTCATTGTTTGATACCTCTTGCTTATTTTGCTTGGGTGTATTGTGCTTGACATAAACAATACTCTCTCATTTGGCTTCTTCTTCACTATCATTGTCTTCATCGGATGATGAGCTATCTTCTTTAGAGAGAAAGTTCCTTTTGGATCCTTGCTTGTTGAATTTCTTAAAACCTTTCTTTCTCTTTGAGTTGCCATTACTTTTGTTTGGAAATTTTCTTTCAAAATGCCCAACCTCATTACAGATAAAACATATCAATGGAAGTTTACCTTTGAATTGTCCCTTACCAATTTGTAGTTTTTCTTGTGAAGTAAGCATATTCTTCATACGAAAGACCTTCTTCATCATCTCCTTTTCTTCACACTTCTTTTGGTGCATGTATTTTCAATTGAAGGTTGTTTATCCTTATTGGTTTTCTTAGATGCAACGAAACGTATTTTCTAGATACGAAGTACCCTCTTCTTCATCAAGTCTCATTTCATATGCTATGAGAACTCCATGTAATTCCTCTTTGCGAGTTTGTCGATTTGTATTCTAAGGCGATACCTGCGGGTTGAATCTCCCTCGTAACTTTCTGAAATATTCCATATAATAGTCCTCTCGTATTTGGCTCTCCCAATCCTTCCAGTGTTGGATTTATTTCATCAACGTATTGAAATTATGCAACGATGTTGCAATCTTCTTTCATTCGAGTTGCTCAGAATTTTGCTCTGTAGATTTGAGGCTTTGCTTCTTTGACATTGAGTCACACCATATATATTCTCAAGCTTGTCCCATACATTTTGGTGGTTTTGCAACCCAACACCATATGATAAGCGATTCAATAAGTCCATTGATAATAATATTCTTTGCTTTTGCATCATTTACCAAATTATTCCTACATTGTTCATCCATGGTTGATCGCAAATCCATTTTGAACGAGTGTCCCATACTTCGTAACCTTGCGCCAAGAGATAGACCTCCATTCTTCCTTTCCAAAGTGCGTAGTGTTTACCTTTTGAATAGAGGTACACCATTCTTGGTATGCTCGGTAAACACTCCTTCCGGTGACCCAAACTTCTATTGAAGGAACCAAGCTCTTATACCAATTGTTGGAAATGCGAGAGGGGTGAATCGGTATTTCTTTCAATTAGAGCATTAGTTAATCTTCGATTATTATCGGTGTTTTTACAATGATAACGGCAAACAAGAAGACACAAATGCACACAATTTTTAAAGGTGGAAACCCACTGCGGGACAAAAACCACCTAATGCTTTTCTAATAATTCTTTTCAACTCAATTGAAAATAAAGCCAACTTCCTAAATCTAGAAAAGCATTCTTCTCCGACTCCTTTGGATGGACGCTCAACGCACGAGATTCTTCAATAGTCCTTTGAACGGATGCACCAACACCCAATGCGCTACAACTCACCTAGCACCACCATACCACCCTATAGAAGAATAAAAGAAGAATGGACTCTCGTACCGAGAGAAAATGGTCCACTTTACAATGATGTAGAAGAAGAAGATATACTAGACCATAACCCCAACTTTGACACAACCACCTAATGATGATCCTAAACCTCCCAACACTACCTCTTCCAACCCTTAGCGGATAGACGGTAATACAATTTGTACAATAAATGTGGCCTGGCTGACTAAGACCAATGATACCTTTACAATGATTGTCTCGGTCTTGCTTACACTTGAAGGCTTCCTTATGATGAACTTCTTCTTTGTACATTATGCATGGTTCTTTGCTCTTGTCATGCTACCCTACGCTGCACCTTGTTTTTTTCTTTTTTTATCTTTTGTGAAATTACGGTCCCTTTGCAATCCTTGACAACACATGATCTAGCTTTCTCTTGCCTTCTAGGAGCTCGATATTGAATGCGGTGTATTCTGTTATTCAGATCCTCAATATACGATTTTTTTGGTCTGTAGTATTCCTGCGAGTCTTCTTTCCAATGCCACGGTCGATCCCGATTTGGATTCTTCAAGAGAGGATTATGCACCCAATTTCTCCTGCTGCCCTAATTATGAGTGCAATTTCGGGAGAGAGCACACTTGTGCCGACGTTCCTGTCACTATTTATTCATTTCTTCGCAAAATTGATGAGCACAAATTAGAGGCTTCTGGCAAGTATCCGTCACTTTTTACGGAACTCAAATCCGATACTCGGAGAAGGGAAGTTGTAATAGTTACCAAGGTCACTTATTTGAGATGAATTTAGAACTGCAAAAACCCTTACTTCCACGGATCATATCTCTAAAAATATTGCGCAACTTGATCACAAAATTTTAACTATTTGACTTCCTTTCGGCTTCACAATAAAAATTTCAGCTTAGGAGCCTTCGTGAAAAAATTTAGGCGAAAATGCCACGATCTGACTGTTTAGGATGGTCGAATCCCTTTCCTAAGGAGGAAATGAAGATCACAATATGAATGCTTAAGTTGAGAGGGGCTTCCAACGAGTATTGAACGTGGGAGGGATTTTAGGGCTTAGAAAATATTAATTATGACTTTTTGATGACCCGCCCAAACCCCATGGGGTTTGTACTAGCGGGTACAAAGTTCAAACATGAATATCTCTCAAGCCATTGAAGAATTATATGGCGTGCATATATCAACGAGAATATCTCGACAAGTAGAAACCATGAAAAGCATTATTGACCCGGAATAAATTAATTTGGTAAGTCGAACTTCTCATTCAATATTGGGTTAGCCCACAGTGTTGCTTGGGTTGACATCAATGACAACCGGCCCAGTCAACAATCTCCCCCTTTAGCATTGATGGCAACACAAGTATACACATTGATCATGACACCTCTTCCTACAACATTCTCTCCCCTTTGACATCGATAGCGAAGGGTAACTCCTACGGAAACCTGACCATCTGTGGACACAGCACACACTTCCACTCGCGTTGACACACAACCATCCTGTGGAACCTGTACACACTTCCACTCCCCTTTATATTACGAAAAGGAAAATCTAATGAGAACACAGGAGAATCCCAAGCACGGTGAAGATATTCCAATGTTGGCAAATATTTGATATGTGATTCTTTTGGTGCTACTTGGAATCTTGCTACTTGTCCAATAGCATAACATCGTGGGGGGCTAACCCACGCACTGAAGACTACTAATCATAGGTCTGTACAACCTTTGATCACATCCTTAGATGAGTAAATCATGCTCAATTTTTAACCACGTAAAGACATCTTGAAATCACTTTGCACAGCAAAATTCTTGTAGTCGATCATCATTGCTACCAATTATTGTATCATCCTCTTTAGCTATTAGACATGCTTAGTTGCTTCATCGAACATATATGTCGTTTGGAGCTGCGACTTGTTGTAGCATCAATTTCACCATACACGCCTTTCCTAATTTCACATTTTCGTGGAGTTGAATAGTATTGTGTGTCCTTGATCACACATTTGTCCAACTTGGCTTGATTGTGATTCATGTTTTCAACTTGATAGAACATTATTGGCTAGAGAATATTTTCTTAAGTGACGATGCACGATCCTATAACATTTGAAGATCCATCATTTCCAAAGGACATGGTTCCATCCTTCTTCTCTTTCGAGAGATACAAATTTATTTCTATCTCCGGTCATATGCGTTGAGCAGTAGCTATCAACATACCACACATCTTTGTTCTTTTGAGCCTTGAGTGAGATCACAATTCTCATTCTTCTTCTTCTTCCATGTTCGTTCATTCTGTGGCTTCGAAAGTTAACACGGAGGATTTTCCGTCTGCCGGTCAGCAGCTGTCTTCAAGATTTCGAAATTTGTAACATTCAATATTATTTCTTAAATGTTCAAATCTATTGATATTTGGCGAGCCTAGGAGGGTTCTGTTGTGAGATCTCACGGAATTATATTTGTTCTAGAATCGTAGGTTCTACGACTTGATGCCCAAATTTTCCACTTGAATAACGGTAGCCATAAAAAATATGTTGGTACCTGGATGGAAATTTTTCGTCGGTGTCTTCCAATGTTGTTCTTGCGAATCTTGTCCAATGAAGTCTTCATGCATGTCGAATCTCATAGGTTCATTGTATTTTTGTCAAAGGTCTTTGCTTCTTCTTCTTTGCTAGCAGGTACCGGTTTTTCATTGTAAGATCATTGATTGTTGATGAGTTCTTCCAATTCCTTGAAATTTGTTGGCATAGTTTTTGGATAGTTTTCATTTCTTCACTTCATGACGGCGAGACTACTTGGGCTTCTAATTCTTCCTTTCTTGATTACTTTCTTCAACTTCTTTTGAGTGACTCTTCAGTACATTTGTGTTCTTCAACTTCAATTTTGAGACCTTGAGCTTGTTCTTCAAGAATTTTAGGTGAATCTTCTCCACCTTAAGATCTTTTATAAGCTTGATTGCTTCCTCATAAAATTGATACATGAGTTTATCCTTCTTTTTCGTTGTTTGATACCTCTTACTTATTGTGCTTGGGTTTATTGTGCTTGAATATAAACAATACTCTCTCAGTAGCTTCTTCTTCACTATCATTGTCTTCATCAGTTGTTGAGCTATCTTATTTAGAGAGAAAGTTCCTTTTGGATCCTTGCTTGTTGAATTTCTTAAAGCCTTTTCTTTCTCACAGTTGCCATTACTTTTGTTTGGACATTTTCTTTACCTGGAAATTTGTATCATGCAATTTGAAACATATCAATGGAAGTTTACCTTTGAATTGTCCCTTAC
Organism: Pinus albicaulis; assembly: GCA_034641835.2. Lineage (NCBI taxonomy): Eukaryota > Viridiplantae > Streptophyta > Pinopsida > Pinales > Pinaceae > Pinus > Pinus albicaulis. The sequence continues at coordinate 1,304,270,294 of CM076584.1, read as the reverse complement.
CAATTTGTAGTTTTCTCGTGAAGTAAGCATATTCTTCATCGAAAGACCTTCTTCATCATCTCCATTTTCTTCACACTTGTAGGTGCATGTCTTTTCAATTGAAGTTTGTTTATCCTTATTGGTTTCTTAGATGCAACGAACGCGAGTTTCTAGATGCGGCCCTCTCTTCATCGATCTCATTTCATATGCTATGAGAACTCCATAATTCCTCTTTCTTTGAGATTTGTCCAAATGTATGCCTTTGTATTCTAAGACCGATACCTTTGGGTTGAATCTCTTTTGGTAACGTTCGAAGAATGTCCATATAATAGTCTTCTCGTCCATTGGCTCTCCCAATCCTTCGAGTATTGGTTATTTCATCAGCATGTTGAAATTATCTTGACGATATTTGCAATCTTCTTTCATTTTGAGTTTCTCAAATTTTGCTCTATAGATTTGAAGCTTTGCTTCTTTGACATTTGAGTCACCTACATATATATTCTCGGCTGTCCCATACATTTTTGGCGGTTTGCAACCCAACACCTTATGAAGTAAAGTAGATTAATAAGTCCTTTGATAATAATATTCTTTGCTTTTGCATCATTTGCAAATTATTCTTACCTTGTTCATCTGTGGTTGATGTAAATCCATTTGAACGGTGTCCCATATATTAACCTTGCGCCAAGAGATAGACCTCCATTCTTCCTTTCCAAAGTGCATAATTATTTTCAACTTTGACAGAAATTTTGCACCATTCTTGGTATGCTCCATGAACTCCTTCCATTGGTAAACTTCTATTGAAGGAACCAAGCTCTATTACGATTGTTGAAATCTTGAGGGTGGATGAATCGATTATTTCTTTCAATTAGAGAATTATTTAATCTTCAATTATTATCGGCGTTTGTACAATGATAAGCGACAAACAAAGAGGAACACAAATGCACACAATTTTTAAGGTGGAAACCCACTAAGATAAAAAACCACCTAATGCTTTTCTAATAATTCTTTTCAACTCCAATTGAAAATAAAGCTCCAACTTCAGAATCTGAAAAGCATTCTTCTCCATCTCCATTGGATGGACGCTCAGCACTCCAAAGTTATTTAGTAGTCAACGAACGGATACCAACACCCAATGAGCTGTCACTAGCACACCCTACCACCTAACGAGAAGAATAAAAGAAGAATGGACTCTCGTACAGAGAAAATGGTCCACTTGCAATGATATAGAATGATGTAGAAGAAGAAGATATGCTAGACCATAGCCAACTTTGACACAACCACCTAACAAAGTGATCCTAGACCTCCAACACGCCTCTTCAACCCTTGGCGAGATAGACACTAGTACAATTTGTGCAATAATGTATTTACAATGACTAAGTACAATGATACCTTTACAATGATTGTATACGATGCTGCCCACTTGAAGACTTCATATGTTGAACTTCTTTATTTGCTATTCATGCACCTTGGTTTCTTCTCTTGTCATGCTACCTGTTGCACCTTGTTTTTCCTTTGCTCTTGGTAGAAATCTGGTCCTTTGCAATCCTTGACCTTTGATCTGCTTTTTCTTTGCCTTCTAGGAGCTCGATATTGAATCTGGTGTATCTCTGTTATTGGATCCTCAATATTTTATTTCGGTCTATAGTAGTCCTCAAATTCTTCTTTCCAATACCCGGGTGACCCAATTTGGATTCTTCCAAGAAGTTATACCCAATTTCTCACGGAGTTTGCCCTAATTATGGTGTTTCGGCGGAGGCGCGATTTACGGCGTTCCACGTGTCGCTGTTTATTCAATTGATTCTAAAATTGATGAAGAGAAAATCACATATTGTGCCGCATATCGTCACTTTTACTTCGTTGTCCCGATATCGGAAGAGAGAGTTATGACGAGTTTACCAAGGTCGCTTCTTTGAGATGAATTTCGGGGGAGCACTGCCAAAACCCTTGCTTCCCACAGTCATTATCCTTCCAAAAATATTGCGCAACTTGATCTGAAATTTTGCGCAACTTCCTCTCGGCTTCACCTCATAAAAATTTCATCTTCTAAGCCTTCGTAGAAAAAAAGTTAGACGAAAATGCCACGATGACTGTTTCGGATGGTCGATTCCCTTTCCTAAGGAGGAAATGAAGATCACAATATGAATGTAGGGGTGAGAGGCTTCAACAAGTGAACATGGGAGGGATTTTAGGGCTTAGAAAATAATAATTATGACTTTTCAATGACCCATGCCCCAACCCATGGGGTTTAGCCCCACTAACTAGGGTACAAACTTCAAACATGAATATCTCCAGGCCGTGAAGGTACATGAGGCGTGCCATATATCACGGAAACATCTCAGCAATGCAGAAACCATCAAAATAATTATTGTCCCAGGCTATTAACTTGGTAGGTCAAACTTCTCATTTAATATTAGGGTTAGCCCTTGGTCTTTAGCAGGTTGACATCAATGACAACCGGCTGATCAACAATCTCCCCCTTTGGCATTGATGCTTATACAAGTACTCCCCCTGCAGTCATGACACCTCTTCCTACAACATTCTCTCCCCTTTGACATCAATGGAAAAGGAGTGGTTCCCAACAAGCACAACCGTCACCCATTGGTTACTGTACACAATTCACTACATGGCCCCGACACACCAAACGTCCTGGAACTGTACATACTTCCACTCCCCCTTTATATTCGAAAAAGGAAAATCTAATGAGAACTTGGGAGAATCTAGCTTAAGCGAAGATATTCCAATGTTGGCGAATATTTGATATGTGATTCTTTTTAGATGCTTGGAGATCTTTCTACTTTTCAGCACAGCATAACGTGCGAGTCGGGAGGCTATTACATATAGAAGACTACTAATCATAGATCTGTAAAACCTTTGATCCACATCCTTAGATGAGTCGTCTATGCTCAATTTGCAACCAAGTAAAGACATCTCGAAATCACTTTGCACCTTTTTAGCAAAATTCTTACTTAGTCGATCATCATTGCTACCAATTATTGTATCATTCTCTTTCGCTATTAGACATGCTTTAGTTGCTTCATCCAGAACATATATGTTGTTTGGTGCTCGACTTGCTTTATGTACAATTTCACCATACATGCCTTTCTGATTTCACATTTCGTGGAGTTGAATAGTATTGTGTGTCCTTGATCACACATTTGTCCAACAACGGGCGATTGTGATTCATGTTTTTCAACCCGGTAGAACATTATTGGCTAGAAATCATCTTTGCTTGAGTGACGATGCACAGTCCTATAACATTTGAAAGTCCATCATTTCCAAAGGACAGGTTCCATCCTTCTTCTCTTTCGGAGAGATACAAATTTATTTCTATCTCTAGTCATATGCGTTGACGACCGCTATCGACATACCACACATCTTTGTTCTTTTGAGCCTTGAGAGCGAGAGCAAAATTATCATTCTTCTTCTTCTTCCATGTTTGTTCATTCGCTTCGAACATTCTTCGGAGAGTTTTCAGTACCGCAATCTTTGGCTATGTGTCCAAAGTTTTGACATTTGTAACATTCAATATTATTTCTTGATATTCGAATCTCTATGGATGTTGTTGAGCACGGGAGGTTCTGTTGTGGAATCTCCTGGAGATTATATTCGTTCTGGGAGTACGTGCGACATTCTACGGCTTTATGACCAAATTTTCCATGAATAACGGTAGCCATAAAAAATATGTTGGTACCTGGATGGAAATTTTCGTCGAGAATTGTCTTCCAAGGTTGTTCTTGCGAATCTTGTCCAGTAAGTCTTCATGCATGTGAGATCTCCTTAGGTTCATTGTATTTTTCTTTGTATAAGGTCCACACTTCTTCTTCTTTGTAACTAATGTCAGTTTTGTCATTATAAGATCGTTGATTGTTGATGAGTTCTTCAATGCCCTTGAGTTGTTGGCATAGTTTTGGATAGTTTTTCCTTTCTTCACTTCCTCGATGGCGAGACTACTTGGGCTTCTAATTCTTCCCTTTCTTGGTTACTTTCTTCCAACTTATTTTTAAGTTACTCTTCAATGCATTTGTGTTCTTCAACTTCAATTTTGAGACCTTGAACTTGTTCTTCAAGAATTTTGGAACGGATCTTCTCCGCCTTGAGATCTTTTATAAGCTTGATTGCTTCCTCATAAAATTCGTCTATGGTTCATCCTTCTTCTTCATTGTTTGATACCTCTTGCTTATTGTGCTTGGCCATAAACAATACCTCTCATTGGCTTCTTCTTCAACATCATTGTCTTCATCGAATGATGAGCTATCTTCTTTAGAGAAAAGTTCCTTTTGGATCCTTGCTTGTTGAATTTCTTAGCCTTTCTTTCTCTTTGAGTTGCCATTACTTTTGTTTGGTTCTTTGCGGCAAAATGCCCAACCTCATTACAATGAAACATATCAATGGAAGTTTACCTTTGAATTTTTCCCTTACCAATTTGTATTTTCTTGTGAAGTAAGCATATTCTTCATCGAAGACCTTCTTCATCATCTCCCTTTTCTTCACACTTGCGGGTGCATGTATTTTCAATTGAAGGTTGTTTATCCTTATTGGTTTTTCTTAGATGCAACGAACACCGGTTCTGAATCTTCGATACCCTCTTCTTCATCAGAGTCTCCCATTTCCTGTACTTTGAGAACTCCATGCAATTCCTCTTTGCGAGTTTGTCGATTTTTCATGTATTCTAAGGGCGATACCTTTTGGGTTGAATCTCCCCAAATGGCAATTCTAATAATATTCCATATAATAGTCTTATCGTCGGCCCGGCTCTCCCAATCCTTCCGGAGTATTGGTTATTTCATCAACGTATTGAAAGTATGCAGCAATGTTGCAATCTTCTTTCATTACGAGTTCAAATTTCGCTCTATAGATTTGAAGCTTTGTTTCTTTGACATTTGGAGTACTGCATATATATTCTCAAGATTGTCCCATACATTTTTTGGGGGTTTTGCAACCCAACACCTTATGATAGCCAGTTAAATAAGTCCCTTTGATAATAATATTCTTTTCTTTGGCATCATTTTAAAATTATTCTTACCTTGTTCATCGAAGTGGTTGATGTAAATCCATTTTGAGCAGTGTCCCATACTTCGTAACCTTGCGCCAAGATATAGACCTCCATTCTTCCTTTCCAAAGTGCATAATTATTTTCAGATAGGTACACCATTCTTAGTATGCTCCATGACCTCCTTCCAATTTTGTTAAACTTCTATTGAAGGAACCAAGCTTTGATACCAATTTTTGGAAATGCGAGAGGGGGGTGAATCGGTATTTCTTTCAATTAAAGCATTAGTTAATCTTCAATTATTATCGGTGTTTGTACAATGATAACGGCCAATGAGAGGAACACAAATGCACACAATTTTTAAGGTGGAAACCCACTATGGGACAAAAACCACCTAATGCTTTTCCAATAATTCTTTTCAACTCCAATTGAAAATAAAGCTCCAACTTCCTATAATCTAGAAAAGCATTCTTCTCCGACTCCCCTTTGGATGGACGCTCCAAACGCGAGATTCTTGAGTAGTCACTAAACGGATGCACCAACACCAAATGAGCTGACTCACCCTAGCACCACCCTACTGCACCCCACTAGAAGAATAAAGAAAGAATGGACTCTCGTACCCGGAAGAGAAAATGGTCCACTTTACAATGATATAGAATGATGTAGAAGAAGAACATATCCTGAACATAACCCCAACTTTGACACAACCACCTTGATGATCCTCAAACCTCCCAACAACTGCCTCTTCAACCCTTGGCAGATAGACACTCGTACAATTTGTACAAATGGCTGTATTTACAATGACTAAGTACAATGATACCTTTACAATGATTGTATGCAATGATGCCCACTTGAAGACTTGATATGATAAGAATTTCTTCTTGTTGTTAAGCACCTTGGTTGCTACTCTTGTCATGCTGTCTCTCCTTTTGCACCTTGTTTTGCTTTTATGCGTAGAAATTACGGTCCTTTACGATCATGACAACACATGATCTAGCTTTTTCTTGCCTTCTAGGAGCTTGATATTGAATACGAGTGTATCTCATTATTTCAGATCCTCAATATTTGATTTTAAGTCCTGTAGTATTCCTGCGAGTCTTCTTTCCAATGCCACATGTCGACCCAATTTGAATTCTTCAGAGAGAGTTATACCCAATTTCTCACCATTTGCCCTAATTATGAATTTGTTTCCGCGAGAGCGCACTTGTATGTGGTGTGCCACGTGTCACTTTTTATTCATTTGCTTCGAAATTGATACTCGAAGAAAATTACGGTGTGCACTATCCATCACTTTTTACGTCATTCCAATCGATAATCGAGAGAGATTTGTAGAAAAATTTATGAGTCTTCTTGAGATGAATTTCGGGAGCACATAAGAAGCACTTACTTCCCTGAGATCATATCTCCAAAAATATTGTGCAACTTGATACGAAATTTTTATTGCGACTTCCTTTTGACTTCACCTCATAAAAATTTCAGCTTACGAGCCTTAGAAAAAAATTTAGAGCGAAAATGCCACGATGACCTATTTCGGATGGCCGAATCCCTTTCCTAAGGAGGGAAATGAAGATCACAATATATATGAATGCTTAAGTTGAGAGGGGCTTCAACAAGTGAACGTGGGAGGATTTTAGGAGCTTATAAAATATTAATTATGACTTTTCAATGACCCATACCCCAACCCCATGGGGTTTTAGCCCACTAAGCCGGGGTACAAACTTCAAACATGAATATCTCTCAAGCGGGCGAAGAATTACATGGCGTGCCATATATCAAACGGAAACATCTCGACAAGTAGAAACCATCAAAAGCATTATTGACCCAGAATATATTAATTTGGTAGGTCAAAATTCTCATTCAATATTGGGTTATTACAGTGCGCGAGTTTGACATGTTAATGACAGTTGATCAACATAAACGTACTTATTCATATTCTAACCCCAACTTGTACACTAATGCGACGATTAACGCCGTTGAGACTTTCTTCCCTAGTGGAAGGTTGAAAATAGCGGTGTTAGGATTAGGCCCAAGACGAAAACCTTTTTTGGCCCCTAGAAGTAGAACCCTAATATTTACGATAACTTTCGCCAACATAATGTAAAAAACGAAAAACAACGGAGAACATACAATACAATCTCTCATTGTTGTAAAGCTGTTATGAAACCAACTCCAAAAATAGAATAAAGAAGAGATCAATGCCTTATAAATGGAAAAGCCCACTTTGAGGCAAACTTCCTTTACATTACATAAATGAATAATTCTTGGATGATTCAAATGAAAAAACCTCCTTTCTATATACGAGTCCATGGGGTCACAATATAATCCTAGCCATCTAACAATAATAATGTGAGGCACAACGATAACAATAGTGGAGTTTTATGGGACCTGATAATAACAATATGGGGACTACAAGGGTACAAAAATAACAATAAAGGAAATTTCGCACTAACAACAATAAGGGACTACACTAGTAATATAGGGACCTAACATTCCCCTCTCCTTCAAAAAAGTGTTGTCCTCAATGCTTAGAAGTAGCTGCGGATGCTTCTTTGTAAATTCTCATCCTCCCATGTGGAATCTTCGGTGGGTAAGTTCTTCCACTTGATGAGATGCTACGAAAGTGTTGATTTCATAGCTATCGAGTTCTTGTTTGTGATCACTTCGAGGCTCCAATATGATTTTTACCTCCCTCATCAAGTTTTGGAAATATTGTTTGGTAGGAAGTTTGTCACCTATAACCTTATTTAAGCATGAAACATGGAAAACTAGGTGCACTCGAGAAGAAGCGAGAAGCTCCAATTTGTATGCCATAGTACCAATATTTTGCAACACCTTGTAAGGACCATAGTAATTTGGCGATAATTTTATTATCCTTCTTATCTTTCTTGAGGCAAATTTTTTTGTATGGATTATAGCCATAAAAATACCCGAGTCTCCTACATCAAAAATTCTCTCATTTGTGATGTTGATATGCACCTTGTTGTTTCATTCAATTTTGTACCAAATTTGAGTTGCTCCAGATTAAGAGTTGTAGAACTTTTTTGTTGATGCTCGATGTGATCTTCCACTTCTTGAACCTTAGAATATTCTCTTAAATATGATGTGATGGATAGTGGATGATATCCATAAGTTCCATAAATGGGGTCATTTTTATTGTAGTATGTGTTGGCCACCTATAAAATTTGTTCTATCAAAAGGTAGCCAAAACATTGTTTAGCCTTCAAGGAACGAGTTTCATTGCGAAATGTTATCTCTTGAAGCCTCTTCAAGGACATCATCTCCTCTATCCAAAATTTCATGACTTGTTTCCTTTCGGAGCACAAAATTACGCTAAAAATTCCATAAGAAAGGCTATGTAAAATCCCCTTTTCCCCTTCCTTCACTAAAACTAACCTTCATTTTTTACTCTCTTTTTCCCCATCATTTTCCTGCGATTTTTTCATTTTTCCTCATTTCCCCTTCATATAATCCACCTTGCATAGTTTAAAACTCCTTTTTAGACTATATCGAAACTCCCAAAAACCCTTTGAAAACCATTGGAAATCTATGAAAAAACCCATTTTTTATTAAGGGTTTAATCCCCCCTTGGGCTAGAGGTCTTTAATCCTCCCTCCCATACGTCTTGGTGCTAGGCGGCGCCAACCCGCGGCCGCTTGTGCCGTCTCCGGAGTGACGATTGGCCCTACCCAGCACAACCCTCGGTCTTATTATCTCCCATGCACGCGGCCACGATCGGGGGCGCTGTCCGCTTCAAGTAAATATTTCCACCCGAAGTTTAAACCTTAGTTTTTATAGATTTGTCGGATTTATTATTTTCTAAAGTTTACTGTAGTTGCAAAAATTCTAGTCAATCTCCGCCATCGATCACATTCAACGGTTGACGGCGCGCAATCCATTTCTGCGAGTGGTCCCCACCATCCACTCACCATAGAAAAAACCGGGCGGAATCCGCCAGCACACTTTCGAGCGGAGGGCGGTTTTCCGGATCGACGACGATTCCATTCCTTAGGTTGACGGGTGGCACACGCCTTTGTTTCGGAAAACCGTCGTTCATCGCATGTTAAAGATCGAACGCGGACCGGCGTGATTTTGACATCCGTCGATGCGAGACGCTCATCGGACGGTTGTCGCTCACCAAAGAGGCTCAGAACGATTAACCGAGGTACGGCGCGGTGTTAAAAGCATCTCGAAGTCGTCGATCTAATTTGCGGATCGACGGCCCAAAATTCATCTCCATGGTTTCTCGTCCGATGACAAATCCGGATCCGAGGATTTTACTCGACATGGTTTAATTAAATTTTGAAATGCGGGTGTGTTTTTAAGGTTTATTGGCGCTTTTATTTTTTCACGAATTGATCGTATGGGCCGATCTCATCGGGTCATCCCGAACCCCATACCATTTTTAACCTATTTTCTCTGTTTTTTTCCAAATAAAGTGACCCTATCACGTTATTTTTCGCCCCACTCACCGTCCCCCCGTCGATCTGCGCGATTGAAGGCTACGATTTAAACTATTCTTCCACTTTTGACTTCGCCGTCGATCTCGACCATTGGATGATGCCATCCAACGGCCACACTCTCTCCATGTGCCTTTTGAAGAATTTTATTATACACGCGGTTTTATAATATTTGTTTATTTTTGCGGGGGTTAAATGGTTTTCTCGCCATTTTCGAAGAAAATTCAAAAGCGATGACGATCCTTCGACCTACGATTCACCGAAATCGTGTCGGGGTTTAAAATTCACATTTTATTAATGATTCATGAGGCATTGATGCCATTCGATCCCTTTGTACGTACACGCACCAAAAAACACGGTTAATCAAGCACCGATCAAGAGTATGGGTGTGAGAAGACGAGGAACACACAGAGAAACGAAGGAGATTGAAGACACAAAAAACACATATCTCAAGTAAAATTAGTGTTTAAGGAAAGACAAAGACATTTGTCGAGGCAAGAAAACACTCACGCCATAGCGAGAGGCAATTGAACCCTCTCTAGCTCTAAAGACACAGCCTCACGAAATCAAAAGAAAGCTTAGTCATTACACAGCAGAGGTTTTTACTGAAGACAAGCCCAGACAATTAATACAAATCAAATATCTTATCTCTAATTGTCAACAAAACCATTTGAAGATTAAGAGCAGTCCCGAACGGATCTTTTTCGATCATTAGGCCTCGAAAGGCGAGAAACGAGTTATGAAGCGAGTTAGAAATGATTACGGTCCCGCCTTATGCCTTGCTTGGTTCCCAAGGCCGGGGAATGGCATTGATTACATAATTAATGATACACTTGGCCACGGAAACCCTCCCACCTCCTCATTCTTCTGTCCTTAAGCAGAAGATGAAAGAATTTTGGTCTCTTGGACATCTTAATGCATGTAATATTTCTGAAGTTATTGATGCCCTGTGTAAATTTGAAGATACATAAGCTGATATGAGAAGTTTGAAGTTGTAGAGACCCACGGGCTTAACGTGATTGTAACTAGTTTGAACATCAATACAGAGCTGCTAAGTTCATGGGATCACGATTTGTGTTAATGGTGATGTGTTCCTCCTTTTGTCAATTGTTATTTTCTTTTAGTATTTTCTGCTCTGTTCCTTACTGCGATGAACAACAAACATGAAACTAGGACTTACTCTCAATAGTACCCTACTCTTCTTAAAGCTTTATTTTCTATGTTTTTCATTTGAAATTTCTCTTTCTTGGTATGTTAATGAGGTTGGTTTAAGCACTTTTGATCTATATTGTCATTGTGATGATTCTCGATGTTTCCTTTAGAATATGCTGAAAGCAAGTTGGTTCCAGTATTCACTTGATCTTAAGTTGTTCTAAGCACATTTTTAAATGTTTTTCAAAATAGAAAGACTTCAATGCGAGCTAGTTTAAAAGTACTTACCTATTCTAAGAATACTTTTATGTTTTTTTCTCTAAGAACATGCCAAAATCAAGATAGTTTAAAAGCACTTACTTGATGTGAGGTTGTTAATGTTCTTCATTTGTTGTGTTCTCTTCTATCTGTTTCATTCCATAAATCACCTTGCTAAGAGATCCTTTGACATAAGTGACTTGCCCCATGGATCCTTGAACAACACAACTTCATCCCAGTAAAAATCCTCCTAAGCTCCATGGCCCAATGGAGTTAAAAATATCTATGCCTTTTTTGTCTGACAGATCATTCCTTCACTTTAAAAACATCATGCCTTATTTTGAATTGCCTTCACCTTCTCATGTCTTTTCCCAACCAAAACAAACAAAACCAAACTGTGCTCTTAATAAATAGCCTAATATCATGGAACTTTAAATATCACAATATTTGACATCATTTATAGAGAGATCCTCTCTAGATTAAAGGAGGCTGTAGATCCTTGAATCCCAGGGTTGATGTTACCCTGGGTTGATTTTTTCAATCTTGCTAGTATGGTTACTTTAACATAATGCAGCTCCTTTAGGGAATAAATGAAGTCTATAATTTGCTAAATGCTTGGTCTTGTCAATCGTTGTCATAAGCAACTCTATTTAGCTCCATAGGGAAGAAAATCGAGAGTCTGTATTCTAGTACTTGGTCTTGTGTCCATTGTATTAGCCAACATAGTAACTCCATTGGGGAAGAAATCTACAGAGTCTATAATTTTTTAATACTTGGTCTTGTGTCCCATTTTCATCACTAACTATAATGCTTTGACTCCTTTGAGGAGAGAAATAAAGTCTATAATTGAAAATGCTTGAGTCTTGTGTCCCATTATTATCGCCAACATAATGGAGACTCCTTTGGGGAGAAAATATGAAGTCATAATTGAAATGCTTGGTCTTGTGTCCATTATGTCCCTTCAACATAAATGGCGAGCTCAGGGACACTTCCTTAAGAGCTGTGACCTTGTGATTAAAATCGACACTTTCAAGCACTACCAGAAATGGTAATGTGATGAAACTTGTTTGAATCGGTGACGATCTAGGTGAACCCTAGGATTCTCCTGTGTATCTAACCTTGAAAAATCAGCTATCTTATGTGTAAGAGTATATTTTGTCTCATACTTAGTGGCTAGGATTTTTGACAGAAGTTGAGATATTCTTAGAAACCACACAATTGAAAAATAACTCTGCAGGGACCATGTGATTGGTATCAATAAACATAGTTTGTGGACCTTTAAAACCTTTTACCTGCAGAAAGGCTAAAACTTCCACTTGGCAACTCCACAGTCCTTGAATAGCAAGACTCCCTTTGGGAAGAACCTTTGTCTGACCTGTCAATTTCAAACTAAGTTAGAGGGGCCCCGAAGGAGATTAAAATTTGTGTAAACAGTTAATTGACCATCCAAAAGCCCCATCATACTGATTTGAACTTTTTCTCTTGTTTGTTTTGGTCTAGAAAAACATAGCATAGTGGCTCTAAAAGGTTTACACTCAGGCCATACGGCATGATCCTGCTGAGATAGTTTACAACAGTATCCTTGAAGTCTCCTAAGATTAATTATCAATTGTTTTCAGATCCCTTCGAAGGTATTCGAGTCCCATAAAATCTTTCGGCTCTATAGCAATCACAAGTTGACTTAGTGAATCCCTTTGAAGACTAGGTCTCTTGGTGATTTAGTCCAGATTAGTTTACGGTCTTCACTTTCTTCTCTTTGAAACAAGTGAACATCTTGGTAAATGGAAAACAGCACCTCCACAATTTACATTTCCTTCACAACCTAGGTGTCTCCCATCAAGATCGGCTCGGCAATCAGTAACTTTATCCCACCCCCTTCATCCTTCATCCTTTGTTCAAACCACTCCCTCCCGACCCACTTTCCCTCTTGTGAATCCACCCCCACCACATATCTGTGGCGACATGGTATGCTCCCATAGTCCTTCCTGTACCATTAGTCAATCTTCCACAGACTATCGGAGTCCAAAATTCCAATATATGATGCTAGTAATGTTACAAGCTGCATCACAACATGTGGATAAGATGAATGACTACTTTGACGGAAATGAAATTGATGATGATTCTGTCAAGCTTAGATTATTTGCTCGGAAGCTTAGGGGGAGAAGTAAGAAAATCGGTTCAAAGGCTTCGCCCCTCATAGTATCAATGATCTCCAGAGCCTTTCATCGGACATTCTTAAACAAATGGGAAGTAAATAAAAACCCTCTCTGAAGTCCCTTTCGGATTACAAGAACCTCCATAGAGACACGGGGGAAAGTGTGCAAACATTGTGCCAGTTGCTGAGTGTATATAATGTGCTTTTCCCCCCGGAGCTAAAACCTCACAAGGCTCGGCTTTAAACAAGTTTCACGAAGGGTTTGACCACTGAGATGGCTTATCAGTGGAAAGAGATCCACCACCCAACTCTTGAAGAGATGCAAAGGGTGTCTTCTGTGGAAGTCCAACAATGGAAAAGAGAGCAAGAATGAAAAATGAAAAGAGAGTGTCCTTTAGAAGAGAAAAATGCACCTTCTACTTCCAACTCAAAAGATGGAAAGAATGATGGAGGATACTATGATGAAGAAAATGAGCATCCTTGAAAGGCGACACAAGAAAGTCAAAACCAAGCGCTCCTCAAAACAAAAACCAAAACTAGAATCAAAATTTTAGAAGGAACCAACCTCCAAACGAGACCTAGAGAAAGATGATCAATAGATCACTCCTCCTTTCATCAAAACTATATAAAGTGAGGTTGAGGAAACGGATGAGATAATAGAGGAAGATGATATCAACATGCGGGAATGATAATGATGACTTTGAGATTCATTATGATAGTAAAACAAGGTCTTCATTACCCCTTATGATGACAACGAGAGATGATGATGAAAGTTATTTCAAAGACATGGAAAATGTCATCATAGAGTCTCAAAAAGAATATGACCTTGAAAAGAAAAACAGGTCAACAAACTCCCAACACCAAAACCTACGAAAAATCTTCACAAACCACGACTACAACCATGCCTAAAATTGTCCAAACAAAAGGATAAAACATTGGTACAGCAAATTCGGATAAAGGTAGAGAAAGGCACTCAAAACAATGAAAAGCAGTGGACATTGTGATACTACCACTTCAGCTAGTACTCCTGGCTGGACATTTTTCAAATACCAATAGAACAAATCGACAGGTGAAGTGTTGCTAATGGTAGCGTGGTAAAGAATTTGAGACAAGTTCTTCGAAGAACCAAATTCAACTTTGACCTAGGCTTCAGGGAAATTTCAAAGATGCAGAATCTCTTTTGTTCACCGGACTAAGTTAGCTTTTCCAAAATGTATATGGGACCAAATTTTGAAGGCTTAAATGTTGAGGATAATAATGACACGATCAATCTTAATGATGACCGACGGAAGCTCATTTTTGGTCCTAAGATTGAGTATATATCAAGAGAATGTTTATTCTCCCTTTTATGTCGAGTTTAAATGTTCATGACAGATCCTACATAATTCCATTCATGACTGCGGAGCCTACGCACAGCCTTATGCCAAAGGTAATAATGGAAAGGCTAGGACTAGAAATAACTTGAGACCTTACAAGGATTTATATTCTTTTGATTCTAGCAAGAGTAGGAGAGTGCCTTGGCCTAATAAAGAAGACCTTTGTGTGAGTTTGACCCAAATCTGACCAAGAGTGCATGGTTATAGATGTTAATGGTATTTGATGTGCCTCCTAAGTATGGCATGTTGTTGTCAAGATCATGGGTGCAAAATTTGCAAGGTACCTTACAAATGGATGGGACATATGCATATCACAGTATTTGCTTGTTAGAATACTATCTGGAAGGCACACATGAGATTCATGGTCGATGCAGCTCGAGAAAAACCTCAAAATTCCCCCATTTACTCTTGTCCATACATACCTGGATTTGTTTGTCCTTTACAATAATGAATCCACAAAGGAGTCGAACGAGGAAAACTGACAACTCGGATAACCGGTTGAGGCCCTAATCTGAGAAATGATGGCCGTTCTAGATATGGAAGAAAACGAGAAAGCATTGAGCAGTGCGCTCAAACAACGGACGAGTGTGAACAAGAAAGCCAAGATGGAAAACAGACTACCCCTCACGCTCCAACTCTTAAGAAAATCCTGGGAATGAGACCCATCACATATCTTTCAGGATCAAAGACATAACATAATGATGAACAATTCAATAGGGATGAAAACGATGTTATCCCTACAAACAATCATATGGTGCATGAGAACCCAGTCGGTCTTGCACTAGAAAAAGAGTGCGGAAGAAATTTGAGGGTATGAGTTGGTGACAGAAAACAATTACTCAAAAGCCATGCTTTTGGAGCCTGCATTCAAATGCACCTAACAACATCGCGGTACTGAGGCTCTCATCCTAGGATTGCGTCTATTGAAAGAACTGGAGCCAAGAGAAGACAGGTGATACCAGGGAGACTCGAGGAATTAGTGCATCAAAAACTAAATGGATATTTCATTAAACATCCTGGGCTAAGGGTACATCACAAAATAATGCCATAGATTTCCTAAACAACAGTTTACAAGATATGAGCTCGTGTTTATCCCAAAGTCAAAACATAATTGCAAACGGGCTCGCTGCACTACTAGTTCATGTGAAATCACACAGTGATGAGCGAGTCATCATTGAGCAAAATATAGACCTGTGATTTCGGATAATGAAAAATATTGGCGGTCTTCGAGACGACAAGCGGATAGGATTTCTGCTTGGCAGGAATGGATACAATTCTCAGTTCACAATTCTAAATGGTAATTGCCTCAACAAAGAGGTCACACAGAAGGAGATAAATATCAGGTTAGTAAAGAGTAACATATTATTAAAACACTTGAACTCATACTAAAGAGTACTAGGACACGAAAGCAGAAGACATTGATATATTGTCGTCAAAGGACAAGAACATACCTGGGGGCTGGCACCATTAGAAGACACATTTGACTTTAACGACGTAACAAAGAAACCCATTAGGAATACACGAGAGTTTGATATCGAGGAATGCAACATAGGCACCAAGGATAAGCCTAAAATGATTCGTTATCCGAGGGTCCTTGCTACTTCCGAGACATGAAAAAGAAATAAATTGACTTATTTAAAGAGTTTGTCGATGTGTTTGCTTGGAGCTATGAAGACTTAAGCCTACGATACGAGAAATCATCGACTGGAATCCCAGTAAGAAAACTACAAAAACCCTTTAGGCAAAAGCTAATCGAATTAATCCAATACTAGCGCACTCTAATGAAAAAGGAAATCAAGAAAATGTATGAGCGGGAATCATAGTGCACAATGAGGTTTCATATTGGGTTCTAACCTTGTGTTGTGAGGGAAAAAACGAGGAGAAATCATATTGTGTATTGATTTGAGAAATATATGAGCACTCATGGAAAATTACCCTTTACCCAAATGGAACATCTACAAAGGGTAGTTCGTTTTCCAAAAGTTCTCTGTTAGATAGTTTCTCGGTATAACAAGTTTTGGTACTCCCGGAAAGACCAACTCAAGATAGATTTCACCACTCACCAGGGCACTTTCATGTTGAAAATTCCTTTTGGATTAATGAATGCTAGGGCACTTTCCAAGGGCCATGGACATTGCATTTTCGGAGGAGATAGGAGCACTTCATTGTAATTTACCTTCATGACCTGTGATTTATTCAAAACGGATGAAGAGCACCTTAAACATCTAAGAAAGGTCCTAAGCGTCGAAGGTTTGGATTATCTTTAAATCCCAAAAGGCAGGTGTTTGGCCTTCGAAGGTAAACAAATATATTATATCGAGAAAAGGGGATTAAAATAGATCCCAAAAAGAGTTGAGGGAATACTACGAGATTAGCCAACCAAGGAACATAAAATAATTACGGTCCCTTGTGGAAAGATTAACTTCTTGAGGAGGTTTATTCCCAACTTAGCATAAGCTCCTTCGAAACATGACTATCTGCTCCAAGAAAAGTAGGAGTGGAAGTGGTGTTGAAGCCAAAAGATCCCTTGAATTGGTAAACATCACTCACCGGGCACCTATCTTGATACATTACTGACTTTCAGTTTTATTATTTTTTCATACTTACTACGAGCATGTGTGGTGCTGTTGTCTGTTGCGTGGAAAGGACGAGAACGACCTATTACTTTTTCAGCAAGGCTTTAAGGGATACACCCACTTGAAATATAACATAATGGAAAAATAGGCCTATGCTTTGGTAAGGAAGCACTTAAAGGACTTCGGGATGTATATTACTGCATTCCCACATCATTACTATATAACTATAATATAGTGGTAAAAGACATCTTGTCACAAGACCCGGATACGAAGAGAGCGAATGGATTGTTGTTAAGTATGATTTGGAAATCAGAAACCCACAAAACTCATTAAAGGTAAAGAAGCTTAGCTCAATTAATGGGCTGAATCTAATCTACATGCCCTTGACATTAACATGGTAGATGCCTTGGATGGTAGGAAGAATTACTGCTCCCCCTTTTGTGGAAGAGAAATTTCAAGGATTCACCTTGATACACGCTAACATCTTGTATGTGCTTACAAATCTTAATGCTCCTCCTAATTTATCAAAAACAAAGGAAAGGTTTTAAAGTTTAAAGCTAGGAACTATCGTATTTTAAATGAAGGTTTATATTAAGGAAAAATACTAATGGTTTTATTGCGTAAATGTTTTCTGAAGTTGATGCGGAAAGGATCAGCATGAATTCCATGAAGGAGAATGTGGAGGTAATCACTCTCTTTTGGAAAACCACGACCAATAAGATCCTTGGAAATTTGGCTATTCTTTGGCCCACCCTCTTTCATGATGTCCATAAAATGATAGTTTCTGTCCACAAATACCAAATTTTTGAAGGTAAAGAAAACTCCTCCCTTTACCATTAAAACCTATCGTGCATTGAAGCTCCTTCCTTGATGGGGCCTAGATTTCATAGGAAAATCCATCCTGCTTCATTTTCCCAACACAAATGGATTCTCACGACTGCCCGACTACTTCGACCAAATGGATAGAGGCCATACCTTCTAGGAATACCGAGATTTCGTCATTATAAAATTTCTTGAAGATCATATCTTTGTCTAGATTTGGTTGTCCTAGGAAGATTATTAACGATAATCTTTGCGATTTTGGTTCGAAAGATGAATTTGATTTTTGTCACGGTGTCGAGATTACACTTGGTCATTCCTACACTTACTACCCTCGAGTATTGGGCTAGCGAGAATCATCAAATAAAAGTTTGGTGACCATCATCAAGAAGCTACTTGAGAAAATAAAAAATCATGGTATAACAAGTTGGTGCATGCTTTGTGGGCGAGACGGGTTGACCATAAAGAAGTCATTGGAATGTCCCCTTACCGCTTGTTTATGGAGCAAATCTGAGTGTTTCCTACACGGCCACTAGGTGTACCGGTGATAGAATTGGTCAAGAAATACGGTCGGAGAAAGTTGACATGATAAGGAGGATTAATCGAACAATACATCTCCCGGCCAGATAAGGGAAGAGGTTTACAATAGGGCAAGGAAGGTGCAGAGAGAATATAAAGAATTTGTTTGACAAAAGAACAAAAGCTTGTGACATCGAAAAATTGGAGACAAGGTATAGTGGGACACGGGAAAGAGAGGATAAGGGTAAACACTTCAGAAGAATTTGAGTTTTTGGCAAGGTCCTTACATTATTCGATCCACCATTGGTCCAAATGCCTTTTACTTGCAAAGGTTAGATGGCACGGATACGTTTGGGGGTCTTGTCAATGAAAGCGGGGTACTTAAGCATTACTATTTCTTTGAGTTCAATTTTGAAGCTTTCATTTCCATTGTTAATACCATTTCTTTGTTCGGTATCACAAAAGGAAAAAATACAAAAACAATAAAAAATAAAAGAAAAGAGGGCGGATTATAAAAAACAATAAAAGGTATGACCCCATACCAAAAAAGCAAATACGAAAGTGTGCAAGCTCAAATGCCACTCTGAAAAACACACTCTAGATTAGTCAAAAAACCTAATCTTGACTAATTAGTTTTAAATTCTTTTTCTTTGATAGGATAGTGAATTCGATTTGCCAAACTGTTTAATCGTGGCTTATCGGTAGATAGATTAGGATAGAAATTAAAGGTTCAAACATGCTCAAAGGCTTTGAACCTAAGTTTCAAGCAAGAATTGACTCAATCTATGTTTAATTATGAGTCAAAACGAGAGGTAAATATGGTTCTAATCAGCTCAAAATCTGAACCAAAGAAAAAGAAATAATAGCTCAAACGAGAGGCAAACGAGCATCAAAAGGTGAAGGAAGTGCATGAACTTTCGAATCTTAAAGCCTTCATTTTAATTTAAATTTTTCTACAAAATAATATCTATGTGGAAACTTGTTTTTTATGCCCGTAGATCACATCAAGTCAAGCATTTAATCTTCGGCTTGATTGTTTTTAAATTCTGTTGTAGAATTTAGAGAATAAAAATGCATTGGGCGATTTTAATCCCAACGGATGGTAGAATAGGTAGAGAAGCATACGAACTCAATTGTTTTAATACGAGGTTTAGGGAGAAATAAGGAGTAGAATTAGATTAGATTTCCTATTTTTCAAAAAAATAAATGTTGTAAAGAGTTTTCCAATCCAAGTGCCTCTAATGAAGAAAAAAATGCTAGATCGGTAGGATTGGGTAGGTAGAAAGCTTGTTGATGAGGATCCATTGTTTTTCATGGTACACTAATATGTTTTGAGAAGAAAAAAAAATCCAAGCAAAGAAGGCGACGATGGATGAAGCATTGATCGACCTCCACGAGAGGAATGCAAGTCTAAAGTTCTTGATGCCTTCGAGAAGGCACCATCCCAAGTGGAGCCTGTTGGCCACCTATAAAAATTTGTTCTATCAAAAGGTGGCCAAAACATTATTTCGCCTTCGAGAGACGAGTTTCATTGCAGAAATGTTATCTCTTGAAGCCTCTTCAAGACATCATCTCCTCTATACGAGAATTTCACTGCTATTTCCTTTGAACTCAGAAATTCTGCTAAAAATTCCATAAGAAGAAATTGTTGCAAAATCCCCTTTTCTCCCCTTCCTTCACTCGAGAAACTAACCTTCATTTTACTCTTTTCCCCATCATTTTCCTCGATTTTCATTTTTCCTCATTTCACCTTCATATAATCCACCTTGCATAGTTTAAAACTCCTTTTTAGGCTATGTCGAAACCCAAAACCCTTTGAAAACCATTGAAAATCTATGAAAAAACCCATTTTTTTATTAAGGGTTTAAGCCCCCTTGAGCTCGATCTTTAATCCTCCCCTCCATACGTCTTGGTGCTAGAGAGCAGAGCGCCGGCCCTTCGAGCACTTATCGCGTCTCCCGATGTTGATTCGCAGCCCTACTGCCCCAACACTCGGTCTTATTATCTCCCATGCACCCGGCCCCACGGTCGGGCGCCTATTCGCTTCAAATACATGTTCCACCCTAAAGTTTAAACCTTCGTTTATATAGATTTGTCGGATTTATTATTTTTCTAAAGTTTCCGCGGGTGCAAAATTTTGGTCAATCTCGCGTCGATCTAATCACGCAGTTGACGGCGCGATCCATTTCTACGGTAGTCCCGCCATCCACTCACCACACTTAAAAACCGGGGCGGAATCCATCGCACCACTTTCGAAAGCGGAGGGCGGTTTTCCCCGATCGGCGACAATTCCCGTTTCCAGGTTGACGCGTGCTTTACTTTGCTTCCTTCGAGGAAGAAAACCACGGTTCATCGTGCGTTAAAGATCGGACGCAGAGACCGGCGTGATGACGTCCACGCGTCGAATCTGAGGCCGCTCATCGGACGGTTATCGCTCTAAAGAGTCCGACGATTAACCGGAGTACGGCCGGTAATTGTTCGCATCTCCCGCCGTCAATACGATCTGCGGGATCGACGACAAAAAAATTCATCTCCGTGGTTTCTCGTCCGATTGACAAATGGGATCCGAGAGTTTACTCGGCATGGTTTAATTAAATTTTGAAGTCCGGGTGTGTTTTTAAGGTTTATTGCTTTTGTTTTCACGGAATTGATCGTATGGGCGGAGTCTCATCCGTGTACAGTCATCCGACCCACATACCATTTTAACTTTATTTTCTCCGTTTTTTTCCAAATAAAGTGACCGTCACGTTATTTTTCGCCAGCTCATTGTCGATCTGCGTGATCGACGGCTACGATTTTAAACTATTCTTCACTTGTTTTTGACTTCTCACAGTCGATCTCATTGTTGGATGATGCCATCCAACGGCCACGCTCTCTCCATGTGCCTTTTGAATAATTTTCGCCCATACACGCGAAGTTTTATAATATTTGTTTGTGCTTTGCGAGGTTAAATGGTTTTCTCGCCATTCGAAGAAAATTCAGAAGCCGAGAGGGTGACGATCCTCCGGCCTACGATTCACCGGAGAAATCATTCGCCGGGGTTTAAAATTCATGTTTTATCAATGATTCACTTCAAGGGCATTGATGCCATTGATCCTGTACGGCCACAGCCTCCAAAAACACGATTAATCAGCTTAGATCAAAGAGTATCGGTGTATAGAAGAGACGGAGCACACCAGAAACGAGGAGATTGAAGACCTAAAACACGGATCTTAAGTAAATTAAAAGGTGTTTAAGGAAAGATAAAGACATTTGTCGAGCGAGAAAGCCTCACACCACCATAAGCGAGCCAGACCCAGACCCTCTCCAACTCCTAAAGACACTACTTTTGACCTCACGAAATCAAAGAAAGCTTATTCATTACCGAACGAGTGTTTTCCTGAAGACGAGTTGAACAATTAATACAAATCAAAGATCTTATCTCTAATTGTCGGCAAAACCATTTTGGAAGATTAAGAACGGTCACAAGCCAGATATTTTCGATCATTAGGCCTCGAAAGGCGAAATAGAGTTATGAAGCGAGTTAGAAATGATTACATTTCGCCTTATGCCTTGCTTGGTTCCCAAGGCCGGGAATGGCATTGATTACATAATTAATGATACTTGACCCACAGGGGAAACCCTCCACCTCCTCCTTCTTCTATAAACTGCTTACGCAGAAGATGAGAAAATGTTGGTCTGCGGACATATTAATGCATGTAATAGTTCTGCGAGAAGTTATTGTTCTTGTGTGCAATTTGAAGATACATAAGATGATATGAGAAGTTTGAAGTTGTAGAGACCCACCAAGACTTATTTGGTTAACTAGTTTGAACATTAAATACAAAATTTGTTGATTCATGGGATGCGATTTTTGTGTGGTGATGTGTTCCTCACTTCATCCAATTTTTATTTTCTTTAATGTTTTCACTCTTGTTCACTTAATCTAATAAGGAACATCAAACATGAAACTGAGGACTTACTCTCAATAGTACCCTACTCTTGCGAAAGCTTTTATTTTCTATGTTTTTTTCATTTAGAAGTTCTCCTTTCTTGAGTATATTAAAACGGAGTTGGTTTCAAAGCACTTGCACGATCTGAATTGCTCATTGTGATGATTCTCGGTGTTTCCCTTTAGAATATGCGACGAGGTTGGTTTCGAAGTACTCACTTGATCTTAAGCTATTCTAACTATTTTTAAATGTTTTTCAAACTAAAAGTACTTCAATGCGAGCTAGTTTAAAGTACTTTTTGATCTCGGAGAATACTTTTATGTTTTGTTTCTCTAAGAACATGCGAAAGCAAGATAGTTTAAAAGCACTTACTTGATCTTAGGTTGTTTAATGTTCTTCATTTGTTGTGTTCTCCACTTCCTATTTGTTTCATTCCATAAATCACCTTAAGAGACTTGACATAAGTGACTTGCCCCATGGATCCTTCTTGAACCTTCCTTTGTCCAATTAAAATCCTCTGCCAGCTCCATATCCCCGATGAGTTAAAACTATCTTGCCTTTTTTTGTCGGCGAATCATTCATTCACTTACTGGAGACATCTTCACCCTTTATTTTTAGTGCTTTCACCTTCATCATGTCTTTGCCCAACCAAAACAAACAAAAACAAAACCCATGCTCTTCATAACTAGCCTAATATCACATTTCGGACTTTAAAGATCACATCCTTTAAACTCATTTATAGAGAGATCCCTCTATGGATTCGGGAGGGCTAGATCCTTGAATCCAAAAGCGGTTTGATGTTACCCCTGCGGTTGGAGATTTTTCAATCTTGCTAATTACGGAGGTGCTAACGGTATGGAAGGAGTGTTGTATACCACCATTATTAAAGAGGTAACCACTTGACCCATTGTGTTTGTTTATCGAGATGCAAAACAACGAAATGTCCTTCTGACATTTGTTACTATCTTGAATTTTCCCATCGGATTGAGGATGATAAGATGAGCTATGGGCTAGTTGAGTACCCAAACAAGAGAAAATAATTTGTCCAAAAAATTCCCGATTAGAAAATGCGATCTCTTGTAAACACAATAATATTTGGGTTTCCATGTAGCTTTTGAATTGTTTCCATAAATGCGTGCTTAGCGTACTTGATTTAAATGGATGAGATAGTGCACAAAAGTGTGCATACTTGGCAGTAATTCTATCAGCTACCACCATGATGAAACTCTTTCCTTCGCATGATGACTTTGTGATAAAATCCATTGAAACCTCCTCCCAACGTTGACTTGGAATGAGTAAAGATTTGTAGTAGACCCGGGGGTCTTAATCATCTCAAATTATTTTCTTCCGGAAAATCAAGCATTTTTCCACAAGATTTTGAATATCAGTTGAGGCCATCCAAAAAAAGGTCTTTCTTCACCCTATGGTAAAGTTTTTAAAAAATCTTGGTGTCACTCCTATGAGAGAGTGTGCAATTCCATAAGAATCTTTTGTTTTAAGTTGGGAATTCTTCCATGAATGTAAGCAATATTGCACCCATAAGGAATCATTTTTCCTACTAAATGTATCGGATGTATCGGATCTTCTTTGCCCAGCTTTTTTGAATGAGTCTCCACACTTCTTCGTTACTCTTCCATTCCTCCTTTGCCTCGGTTATCCAATACGGTTGGATAATAGAAATAGTGCAAAGCCTTCCACCTCCTCATCCTTTCTTGAGAGTGCATACGCAACAACATTTATTTTCCCTTTTTGTAGATGATTTCAAAGTCCTGCTTAACATCTTTGTGACCCATTTTTGTTGCTCTTCTAAAGATAGTCTTTGTTCCAAAAATTATTTAAGACTATCATGATCGATTTTTACCTTGAAGTGTCTTCCCATTAGGTAAGATCGTCATTTCTTTAGTGCATATGGTATTTCCAATATTTCCTTCTCATAAATAGCTTTAGTAAATACTTTCCTTTGATTGGACAACTTTCAAAAGCAATGGGTCTTCCTTCTTGCATTAAAAACAACACCAATTTGATTTCTTGAGGCATCCAAATTCCACATTAAAGTTTTTTGTGAAGTACAGTGTAGCTAAGACCGTTGCTGACACATTCCTCTTTAAGATGTCCAAAGGCCTTAATTGCTTCTTTGAGTCCATGAAAATGCATCTTTCTTCCAATATGTTGTTAGCTTTTTGTTGTTCTACATAATTCTTTAAAAACTTGCGATAATATCATGTTAAATAAATCGTCGCAATTGCTTTATGGTTAATGAGGAATTTCCATTCCTTAAAGGCTTTAATTTTTTTATGACCTACCTTAACACCCTCTGAGATACAATATAACGAGATATTCCACCTCTTGTACTCCAAGAAATATTTGAATGTTTTTTCATATAATTGTTTCTCCTCCAATAGTTGCAAACTTGTCAACATGTTGAACATGATCCTTCCAAGATACGGTATTTGTAGATTAGTATATCATAAACAAAATACTAACACAAATTTTCTAAGGGTTTAAAAGTAAGTTATACGACCCTTGAAATGTAGAAGGTGCATTGGTAAGGCCAAAAGGCATGACCAAAAATTCATAATGACCTTCATGAGTTTGAAATGTTTTTTTCAAACTATCTTCGGTCTTCATTTCTAATTTGATGATATCATGAATGAAGATCCAACTTATTAAAAATAAATTGCTCATGTAATTCATCCAATAATTCATTAATCATAGGAATGGGAAATTTATCTTTGTAGTGAGCTTATTTAATGACTCCACACTATAATGCGAACACATGCGCCATGATCATCATTCTTGTGTACCAATACTACTGGAGTAGAAGAAGAACTTTGACTGGGTTGAATTATACCAACCACTAACATTTACGCAATCATACGTTCAATTTCTCTCTTTTGGACATAAGGATATATGTAAGGCCTGATGTTTGGAGGAACACTTCTGGAATCAAATGAATAGCATGATCATGATCACGAATAGGTGGGAGTCATTTGGGAGTTTCAAACACCTTAGAGTGATTTTCCAAGACTTTTTGGAGATACGGAGAAATAGATGATTTTGATGTTGGCACTTCTAGTGAGCATAATTATGCAATTACACCTCGTTGTTCTTTCTTAAGAATATTTGTCATGAAATTAGAGCTTATTATCTTTGTTAGCTTCCACTGCGATAGCCTGTCATTCAACTTCCTTTCCTTCCAAAAAAAAAATTCAATCTTGAAAAATTAAAAGCTATGTCCCCAAATATTAGTAACCCTTTGTACTCCTAGTATATCCAACACCTCCCATTGGAATGGAAAACATTGGACTATTCAATACATATTCCCCCATGGTTATCTTGATATTATGGCATTTTCGAGCAATTTATAGTCCCTCCATTCGCAACCATCACTTGAAACTTTGGTGATGGGTATAGGAAGCAATTCAATTCCTTGGCTTCTGTCACAAATGAATAAAATTATGGGTATTTTTGAATCCAGTGTACTATTACATTTTACTTCCTTGATATATCCTTCTATCTTGAGAGTTTGAGGGTGAGTAATTCCTGCTAGTGCATTACATGATATGGTCGGACTCATTTCTTCTTTGTATAGGTTCGTTCTGATGTATATCCTCTTCTTTTGAAGTTTATTGTTCATTTTTCTTCCTCCCTCTTCCCCAATCTATGTAAAATAATTTCTTCTCAACACACTTATGACCTTTAGCGTATTTTTTATCTGCTTGTAGCAAAGCCCTTTTGCTCTTTTTTTTTCTTCAATTTTTGTGGTGTCAACCTTGTAGGTAAATGGAAGTCTAGGAGTAGCAACACTTTCATATTTATAGATGTGAGTGGTAGGCTTCCTTGTCGCCATAAATTTACTTCCAATTTTCTTGCCAACTTTGAATGCCTTATCCAATGAATCGGGTTCCCAAAGGTGAACACTCATGTTGGATGTTATCCTTTAAATTCCCTATGAAGAATCCAATCTTGTGTTCCTCTAGGGTATCAATTGCCCTTATATTCAATTTTTAGGAAGTCATCAATGTGCTCCACCATTGAAATCTTTTGTTTAAGGATTTATCAATTGGCTAAAGAAGGTGTTGCTCTTTGCATCCTCATAATGTGCTATCATTTCCTCCGTAAAAATTGATCAAGTAGAAAATTTTTTTTACGAGAACAAATATGAAATACCATAAAAATGCATTTTTCTCTAAATGTAAGTTGTAATGTATACCTTTTTGTTTTGTTTTTCACATTATGAGATCAAAATATTGCTCCATTTTTAGTATCAACTGTTATGATATCACCATAAAACTTACTCATATCGATATTTGGAATATGTTGGGTCTTAATCCAATAATAGAGTTTACGAAATCACGATTAACGTTTATTTTGTTCTCATCATGAGTTTCTTTATTACTACCTTTTCACCATTAGGAATCATTTCTTGTATCAACTTTGCTCGAGCCTTCCTTCAAACCTTCCCTTTTAAGCTTTTTCAAACAAGACTTATGCAATTTGAAAAAAAAAATACACACTTTTTCTTGCTTTTGAGAGCTGATATTGAAATTGATGTATCTTTGAATTTCATATCCTCGAGATTTTATATTCGGTCCTTTATTAGCCCTACGAATATTCTTTCCAATGCCACAGTTCTAGCTTTGATTTGGATTCTTCAAGACAAAGTTATGCCTAATCTCTCATGACAATGACCTAATTATGGATTGGTTGATACTTAAACTTGTATGGAATTACACGTCATAGTTTCCTCCTTCACCTTTAAAATTGATACACAATAAACAGAATTCCAGTACGATGCTCGAGGAGAGAGTTATGATGTTTGTCCCAAGGTCGCATCTTTGAGAAGAAATTTAGGATCACAAAAAACCTAAGCGCCATAGATCATATCTCCGAAAATATTGTTAATAAGATAAAATTTTGATGTTCATCGGGATTTCTTCGTAAATGGGTTTTTTGTTTAGCTTTTGAACCTTCGTAGCAAAACGGTTATAGTGAAAATGATTAGGAGTTCAAAAAATTTTCTCAAAATTCAAAGTTATAGGATTGTGTTGAAACTAGAGGATGGTTGCGTATATCTCGTCTTCTGATTCATTGCTGACAGATGGTTCGAAAAAGCTGATGTTGTATGAGGGAGATATGCGTTTTGATCAAAATGCCATGGTAAGAGTCGACGGTTTGACCAAGTTTGAGTACAGGATGCACGATCGGTAAAAAGGGATGCACGGAGTTAGTAAGGGAATATTCGTAGGAATATTCCTTTCCTTGGAACCAATCGGGGGTTGACAAGTGTCTCAATTTCATTCGTTGAAAGTATGGTTTGGAGGGCCAATCACGGGGCCACGTGGCCGGCCTAAGGCATACATGTCCCCATATTGGGTGTTAAAATTTTTTTGGAGTCGCGAGAATCAGCCACAAGACTCCTACCCGACAGCAAGTGCACGACATGCCACCTACTTTGTCACAGTGTTACTTAACCACTAGGGTTCTACTTTGTAACATGTTGTAATGAAATTATATGTGGGGGTTAGGGACCGCCCGATGGTCCCAACCGTCGGCGGTCTGGCAAAGTCGGCGAGTCCCCGCGATGGTGGTCACATGGCGATGGCAACGAAAACATCGCAGAGATAACATTAGCAAGCAGAAGCTAATTTCACATATCCCCATATGTTATCACATGGCACGATTAGTAAATTTGTCCTTCAACACAACGATTATCACAAACTCCAACATATCAAACACGATTCAAAGTTTAAACTTTGGTTTGAAACGTGGGTTTCGCCCAATGACAAAGGCGTTTGTTAACCGCGGGGGTTTGGGGTCATATGCCCAACCATAAATCTTTAATGTTGCGAGTTTAAAACGATGGAAAGTTTGAAAAATCGCGCCATTTTATGGCGAGGAGAGGCTATTTTAGCTCCGATTAACTAGAGTGCTCCACTTTTAGTAGAGTTTTTTTTAAGTGAAACTAGGCAAAGAGTAGGGGCTCAATTTTCACCCATTACGAGTGAATGAAGAGTCATTTTGACTAATTGGAGCATTACGGAGCCATTGGTGCGGAAAATAACCATTGGAGCTGCAGCAACTACATGTAATAGCAAAATTTTGAGCATATTGAAAGATGGGCATGCCGTTGGGAGTTGGACCGAGATGTGACGAGGGTGAGCGCTACCATCCCATGCATGTTGTGTAAATTTCAAGTGGTGACTTATTTCTCTAATTTACTGCTGCTATTCGATGTTATTTAAGCTTTTGTTTTATGCTTCTAATTCACCTAAAATCATCTATAATTCATGGAAAAAATACTCAATCCTTAAGAAAAATAATGGTGATTATGCATGTTTTATAAGCGAAAATATACTGTAGAAAACTAATATATTCATTTCGGATCAGGTTGGTATTATAGCAAGAGTTTATCTCTATGTTTGTTTAGTGCAAATAATTTTTTAAATGTTTTCAAGTTTTAAATTCTTACAAGGCTTAAGCTTAAAAAGGAAGAAGGAAAACTGGTGGAAGCAGGAGGGTCTCAAAAGGAGCCAAAGAAAAGGAGAGCAAGATTGCCAGAATCTCCACCACCTAGTTCACCTCCTAAAGAAGAAGAAGCTTCATTAAGCATGCCTCATGAGGAAGGAGAAATTCATGAAGAGGTTGACCCTAAGGAAGAAGAAAGAGTGTTTAGGAAAGCATTTCTTGACATGACTGAGATGGTTAGAGTCCTTTATCAAGAAAGGAATGAGAGACTGGAAGGAGAAGGATCTAAACTCTAAAAGGAGCGACGAGGATCTTTAGGAGGTCAACATGATGAAGACAATTCAAAGAAGGGAAATGGAGGAAATTGAGGCAATGGAGGGCCACCATCATCACCCTCATCATCATCATCATTTTATACCTCTTCTTCAGTACGTCAGCCACACAAGTTCAAGAGCATTGGTAATTCTCCTTTATTAAAACTTGATGTTAAGTTCGAATTGCCAATGTTTAATGGTGAAGTAAATGCAGACAAACTAGATAATTGGATTTGATAATTGGAGGTCTATTTATGGATACATAACCTTCAAGATGATGATACACAAATTCAATTAGCTTCTTTGAGAATGGAAGATGCAACACTTGTTTGGTGGGAAGCCAAGACAGAGGAGGAAATCAAGAAGCATGGTAGTATTATTCTATCATGGTTAAATTTTATCGCTGCTATTAAATGAAAGTTTTATCCATTAGCTCATATGAAAAAATCCATCATGAACTGGCAGAACTTTAGGCAGTTAAAGGGACAAAATGTGCAAGAATACACCCAGGAATTTAGGAAAAAATCTCTTTTATGAGGGGTGGATTTGCAGACCCAAGACACCTTGCTAAAGTACATAGGAGGCTTACATAGCTACCTAAAACATTCTATTCTCATGTTTAACCCCACCATTCTAGATGAAGTTTGTGTTCAAGACACACATCTAGAAGCTAGAGGGAAGAACATTCCCGAAGAGGGTAGGAAGAAACCTTTCAAGGGTAAAGCTAAGGAAAAGACCCTAAAAGGTAAAAACAAAAAAAATGCACCTGTTAAGAAAGAGGGAGAAAAAGTGACTTGTAAACATTGTTCGAAAGAAGGCCATGATGAAACTCATTGTTGGAAATTACATCCATAATTGAGGCCAAAGAAACCCAATAACAAAGGGAAACATAAAACTATTGCTACATCTCAACATGATTTAGGGTCTGATTCAGGTGATGAGACTAAAGTTACAGCCATGGGATTGAAGAACATGAAAGGAAAATAAATTGAAACTAAACCCAGTACCACTACATCAAACTGTCACATAAACACTCCAAATTAAGAAGAAAGAATAGAACTATTTCATGTGAGGGTCATATCCAAGCATACCAAGATTGACACACTGTTTGACAGTGGGTCACAAGAAAAATTAATCTTTGAAGATTTGGTCAAAAAAATTAACCTTGAGACCATACCACATCTAAAACCATATCCATTGGGTTGGATTTGTAAGGATGAAAATCTACAGGTTACAAGGAAATGTATATTAAGGTTTGCAATCACTGCAAAATTTGTTGACACAGTTGAATTAGATATGGTTCCACTTGATATAACTGGTATTGTATTAGGGAGTCCTTACTTGTATGATAGGAAAATGATATTCCATCGATATGAGAAAAAGTATCATTTATTCTAATATGGCAAGGAGTTCATTGTTAGAGCACACCGCAAGAAGACAAACATTGCTTTGGTAAATAGTGGACAGGTAAAGAGGTTGGTAAATTCAAGTAATAATTTTGTTCTTCTTATTATTAAGCCCAAAGCTGAAGTTAATCATGAATATTTTGAGGGACGTGATCCTAAGTTGAAATCATATTTATATGATGTGGTTAATGGGCATCATGAGATGTTTTAGGAACCAACAGGATTTCCTCCAAAAAGAGAAATTGAACTTGAGATTCAGTTGCAGCAAGATTGTCCTCTTCCAAACATCGGTATGTATCGCATGTTGATAATGGATAATGCTGAAATAAAGAGGCAAATCAAAGAGATTTTGGATAAAGGTATCATAAGGCCAAGCACCTCTCCATGTGGTTCACCCATAGTCTTGATACCAAAGAAATATGGAACTTGGCGCATGTGTGTAGATTTTCGAGCTTTGAACAAAATTACGGTAAAAAATCGTTACCCACTCCCAAGAATAGATGATTTGCTTGATCAGATGAAAGAAGCTAAGTTTTTCACTAAGTTATATTTACGAAGTGGATATCATCAAGTAAGAATTGCATAAAGTGATATATGGAAAAATGAATTCAAAACCAAACAAGGACTCTTTGAGTGGCTAGTTATGCCTTTTGGTGTATGTAATGCACCGGAAACTTTTATGTGAGTTATGGATAATGTTTTGCAACCATTCCTTGATGACTTTGTTATTGTGCACTTAGATGAAATTTTTATTTTCAGCAAAACAAGAGAAGATCATGTCTTGCATGTAAATAGAGTGCTTGATATTTTGAAGAAAGAGAAATTGTTTCTTAAGATGTCAAAATGCGAGTTTAGAAAGAATTTTTTGGTCTATTTGGGACATATTATAGGAGGAGGAGAATTGAGGATTGATCCTTCTAAAGTGGAGGCCATTGTGAATTGTTCCACACCCAAAACAATTACCGAGGTAAGAAGTTTCTTAGGTGTAGCTCAATATTGGAGGAAATTCATTGCTAACTTTTCTTCCATCGTAGCTCCTATGCATGCAGTGACAAGTGTGAATAAAGGCTTCCAATGGGGAGGAAAACAACAACAAGATTTTGAAGCTTTAAAAGACAAGATCATTTCAGCTCCAATCATTGCACTACCAAATTTGAGACAACCATTTGAGATACAAATTGATGCTAGTGACTATGTCATGGTCACAATTCTTTTGCAACATGGTAAGCCTATAACCTTTCATTCAGAAACCTTTAATGGTGTTGTGATTAATTATCCTACATATGACAAAGAACTATATGCGTTGGTACAAAGTGTCAAGAAGTGGAAAAACTACTTGATGGGTAAAGAGACTATTGTACACACCGATCACCAACCATTACAGTATTTGCAGTCGCAAACAAAATTGTAGCAATCAAGACATTTTAAGTGGATGGGATTTCTTCAGCAATTTCACTTGGCTATAAGGTACAAAAAATTTATATTCAATAAAGTTGCAGATATACTTTCGATACCGATCATTAGTGCTTCTACTTTACTAAAAAATGATTCTATTGTACATGAGAGTTACAGAGAACAATATGCACATGATGTTGATTTCAAAGATGTGTATGCTAGTTTGAGTGAAGGGAATCAAGTTGAAGAAACAGATTATCACATGCATAAAAATTTGTTGTTTCATTTGGGAGAGTTATGTATTCCACAAGGAGAGAGTCTAAGTGTCATGAGAGAAGATCATTCTTCTCTTATTGATGGACACTTTGGTGTAAGAAAAATAATGGCGCATCTACAGAGGTATTGTTATTGGCCTCACATGATGGATAGTGTGTCATGATTTATAAGAGGTTGTTCTATGTGTGCAATAAGAAAGCCTAGCAATAGAAAGGTTGGATTGTACACGCCACTACCGGTACCATCAAGGCCATAGGAGAGCGTCTCCATGGAATTTGTTGGAGGTCTACCTATATCAAGAAAGCAACATGATTATATTTTTGTATTTGTGGATAGATTCAGTAAAATGTGTATAATAATGCCTTGTAAGATGACCATTACCACTGAACATATTGATGAACTTTATTTTCAGAATGTTTGGGTTCAATTTGGATTTCCCACTTCTATTGTTAGTGACAGCGATTCCAGGTTCACTGGGAATTTTTGGTCAAATCTATGGGGAATAATAAACACAAAATTGAAAAAGAGTACCGTATTTCATCCACAAACGGATGGAAAAATTGAAGTGGTGAATAGAAAAATTGTGCATCTATTGAGAGGATATTGTAGCAAACATCCTAAGTTGTGGGATGAACAACTACATTACATTCAACACGCTTACAACCGGGCAAAACACTCTTCAACACAAACCTCACCTTTTCAAGAACAACTTGAGAAAAGTCAAAGAAAATACAAAGAGAGGCATGAAAAACATTGGGTTGATCACAAGTTTCAAGAAGGAGATGAGGTATGGTTGCACATTAGCAAAGAAAGGATGCAAGGGGAAGGTAAAAAACTCAAACCCATTCACTATGGCCCTTTTAATATCATAAATAAAGTTGGTAATAATGCATTCCAACTTGATTTTCCTTCTTACATGCAAGTGTATTCAATTGTTAATGTTGAAAACTTACGCTTGTATGAGCCTCCTTTGATCGATGATAAAGGAAGTGATGTTCAAATACCTTCTATTGAAGATTTCTCGCCAGAATTTCTGGATGAGCTCAAAGAGGATACAATTCTTGACAGGAGGACAAGAGCATCAAAGAGGGGAAGTGTTGTCTACCTTTGAGTCGGGCTCAAAGGCACTAAACCAAGTAAGGAAAAATGGATGGAGATTGGAAAGGTGATGGAGTTTTATCCTCATCTACTGAATAGGTAATCAATTATTTTGGGGTCCAAAAGCTTCCCAATGGGGAGGAATGATCAAGAGTTCATAAGTTTTTCTCAAAATTCAAATTTACAGGACTGGGTTGAAACTATGATGGTTGCGTAGATCTCGTCTTCCTCATTCCGGCACTACGAATGGTTCGAAAAACCGATGTCATATGAGGAAAATATTGCGTTCTGATAAAATTGGCAAACATGTAAAATTACGAAAGTTTGACTAGGTTTGACTAGGATGCACAGTAAGCAAAAGAAAAATAGAATATTCCTCAGAATATTCCTTACACTGGATCAACCAAATGTTGCAAGTGTCATAGTTTTATTGGGTTAAGGTTTTTTTCGAGCCAATGAGAGGGTGCCACATGGAAATCCTTGAGGCCACCACATGGCCCTGAAACTTCATTATAATTTTTTTTGGAGGGTGCAGGGCTCGACCCCCTGACCTCCCTCCGGGTGAGCGCACAGGTCTACCAACTACTCTACGTGTTGTTCCTTAACCTTATGGTTCAAAATTTTAATTTATGGTTAGCTGCATTCAAATTTGCGGGTTGGGAACCGCCGACGATCCCAACTCGCCAGCAGTTCCCGTAAGAATTCACATGGCACGGCGAACTCCAAGCCAACCACCACATTTAGCTCAACCTGAAAGCAACCCAACCGTCTTCTAACTGTAGTTCAAGCGGGGTTCTGCTAAACCATCAGGTTTATTAACGGTTGTGGGGTGCGCATGTGGCCACCACCCTAACTGTTACATTTAATGTGTGGTTTAATCAGCGGAGGAGTTATGGCGCGCCAAATTTGGTGGTCAGCCCAAAATTAACTCTAGTTGACTGGAGTTCTCCACATAGTGGAGTTTTCCTAGGAGATATTGGGCAAAAGTTTAGGAGGCTCAATTTTCGACCAATCAGAGTGAATGAAGAGTCATTTTTGACTAATTGGAGAATTCTGAAGCCATTGGTGTAGAGAAAAAAATCAATAGAGCACTTCAAATACATGTAATAGAAAAATTTTGAGCATAATGAAAGATGGGCAAGCCATTGGGAGCTGGACCAACAGATGTAGCCCAGGAGGGGTGAACTGCTTCATCATGCTTGCTATGTAAACTTCATGTGGTGAATTATTTCTCTATTTTACACTACTATTCAGTGTTATTTATGCTTCTAAATCACAAAAAATCATCTATAACTCATAGAAAAACTCCTTAATCATCATGCAAACTAATGAACCAAATATGCACATGTTTATTAAAACTGAAAGACGCTTAGCATAAAAAACCTAATACAGTCATTTCAGATCACTTTGGTAGCATACCATGCATTATAGTGACTTCATTAAGCTCTGATATACATCATTCAAGCAAAAGTAATGACCAAATACGAATAAAAAAAAGTAGCAATATCAATCAGGGTTCAGATAGTATACACGACTATTCAGAAGATGAACCACATATGTATGAGTTATTCAGGAACAAAAGAAACGTACAGAACTCAGAAAATATTAATTAATGAACACATCAACTTCAGTAGCATAACCATTTTTTTTTTTTAATAATGTAGAGCTTCATAATAAACACAAGACTTATATAAAAATTTCCTTCACTCCAAAATATGTCAGTATATAACCATTGCAGGGAGGTTGGACCCAATGATCAATTACTCAATCATTTTTTATGATTTCTTGTGCCAGAATAGAATGAATAAAATAAATCCATATATCCTTGATTTCCTGTACCAGAACAAAAACAAATAACCCAAAATGAATATCCAGATGTCCATTGGGCGAGCATTGGTTCCAAAACAAATGATTAAACTATGTATCTCACGAAGTGCACACTCACAACCTTAGATCTCCTATTGTATATATAGTTTTTGAGGTGTCACCATGTCGCATCGGCCCATTGATTACCATGGGAAAAACCCATGGAAAAATACAGTGGTATTTTATTTTTGACTCACAGGGTCATGTATGTGACTCTTTTTCCCGATATCTGCATATGCACACTAATTTATCTCATGGAAGTAGTGTATGCATCACAAACCTACAAAATTTTCACTTTACTTCAGATGCAACTTGTGACTAAGCTTCCAATACTCTTCCTCATCCTCTGTGACACTAGTACAAGCATTCATATTACCCACAACACTTCAAAAAATCTTTGTGGCTCCTCTGTAATCATCAAGACTCCTGCAACCCATATCCAATCATTAAGAAACATCCTCCATCCATGATCTAGCTAGGCACATCATTTTTGCACTCAATCATAATGTGACATAATGTGAAGAGTGTGTGACAAAACCATGAGGTTGAAATCAAGGACAACATATTAGCCATAATGTTGACAATCTCCCCCTTTGGACTTGGTGTTAACCTCCTGCAAAACACCAATTCCATTTCTCCCCCTTTGAAATCAAGGGAAAAGGGCATAACTAAGCTGAGAGAAGTATTCCCCTTGAAGTTCTCAATACTATAAATTTTATATGTTGACATGAAACAAGGATCTCGACTACAAGACATTGTTTTCATCAATACCATAACCTCTCATACTGACCATGCTCCCCCTGAGCATATAGTTGAACTTATAATGATATGAAATACAAGTATAATGATTCCCTGTGGAAAATAAAAATGTGTGATATATTGAAATTCTATGAGTATGCCTACCACCAACCATGGAATCAAGTTACATCATTCACCTAAAGCAACAAGGATATATTAATGATATACATGAAAAGACATGATTTTGACATCAAATTGCCCATACATGGCTAAATTTTACAATGTTTACAATACATGCTACACAAAATGGGTCTCTTCATGACCAATGCACCAAAATATGGAACAATGATGATACATGGTGATGACATATATGATAGCACATGTCTACTCTCAATATCTCAGTGATAAAAAATGATCTCAACAGGAACCATTAGAGAAATTTTGAGGTCTAAAATGGGCCTGAAAACAAAAATTTATAATCAAAATCAACTTTATAAGAACAAATAGGATTCAAGATGATGATGTCAACCATGGGGGATGATTCACCATTTTTGGAGTAAAAAGTAAAAAAATAAAATAAAATAAAATAAAAAATAAAAAAATAGAAAACTATTTTTTCAACTCGTATTTTAAACTTATCTCCCTACAGTTTTACTCAAAATTTGAGTGGGAGCACTCATTGGATGCAAAATTTAATTCCTCATCCAAGGAGTACCCATGTTGCATACTTTTGATGGACCTTGCTACACAAAAAATGATAAATACATGAAAAATGTGATTTCAATCACATTTTTTCATGTATTTCTCATTTTTCGTGTAGAAAGGTCCATCAAAAGTATGAAACATGGGTACTCATTGAATGAGGAATTAAATTATGCATCGAACAAGTTATCTCGCTTAAAATTTGAGTAAAACCATAGAGAGATAAGTTGAAAATACGAGTTGAAAAAGTAGTTATTTTATTTTTTCTCTCTAAAATTTGATGATGTATTCTAATGTTAGTTTATTATTTCCACTATTATTTTATTATTTGTCATTTTGGACCTCAAAATTTCTCTAATGCATATGTGGAGTTCTCATCAATTTATGAGTGAAGATCTTTTGCAACATCTAAAATGCTTTCAAGTATAACATCAAAATAAGACTAATTAGCAATATATTATATACCAACCAACACCATCAATCAACTCTCTATAGTAGCAACATGACATAGTGATAACAACATATATATCCTCAATAATAAGTGGATTAATGTAAAAATATTTATCTATACAGTAAAAACAATAATACAGAATGAGACATTGTGAACTCATGTTAGATCAACACACTCTTATGCAATCCCAAACACTAGATAAGCATCATCAACAATATCCAACAAACCAATGTTAGGACCATAATTCCAATAATGAAATGTTGGAAGCATATGAGAATATCCCCCTAAATTTATGTCACTCCTTCATCACCATAGAAGATAATATGTGACTGTCAAAGGTTAGAATAATGTACATACACATATTTCCTTCATAAGAAGCACATATAAAACATAAAATTATAACTTTTGCTAAAAAACAAAGTAGACACAACTCCCCTGAACATGTCATATCTTCTCTTGAACATAATAACGTTATCACATGCAACATTAGTATCATAAATCATCTTATTCAAAACATTAGGTGTAACCTAGCAACAAATGGGCACATCATTAAACTTGAAATAACACATATACACAACTTCCCTTGAAATCATGCACCTCTTTCCAAAAAAATAATCTTGTGGACCTCATAGTCATCAAGTTCCTATGCTTCTATCATCTGATTTTCATGAGTCTATGCACCTCACATTAACTTATATAGTCCTTTTATAAATATGCATCAAGTATAATAGACTGAAGTAGGGACTCTCATTACATACGTTTCTAGTTGATGCTCCTCCTTCCTCCAAATCTAAATTAACTGCTTCTTTTGGTTGAATGGATTAAACATTCTAGACTTCTTGCAATATTTTACCATGTGTCCAAAATTATGACACTCGTAACACTTCTTGTAATAGGAATATTGTTTTCCTCTACTCCATCTGATAGATCTGCAATAAGTGGCCTTATGACCAAACACGCTACAAGTAAAACAATATCCATTAAACCAACTTTTATACTTGAAGATTGGTCATGTCTCTGATCTTGGTTTCTTTCTAGCTTGTGAGTGACTTGATTCAACTTCCTTTTTAAGAGCCTTATTAAGGTCCTTGTCATATCCTTGTGGATCTAAAACATTGCAATTATATCCAAGACCTGTCTTAATTAGAGGAGAGAGTTGTTCATTAATAACCTTCTCTAATGATTCAACTGCCTTTACCTATTTGATTTTCCATTATGATTTTGATTTTTTTTTTTCTCATAATGTTCCCTTAGGGTCATAATTTATCATTCTAACCTCTCACAATGCCTCTCTTTTTCCTGAAGTTTTTTTATCAAGACTTCCTCTCTTCTTTTAGTTTCTTCTAGGTGAGTCTTTAACAAGCTTATTTCTTCAACACTACTACTTTCTTTAATTTCCATATCTTTGTGTACATTCTTGAGTCTATAAATTTCTTTCAATACATTCATTGTATCATTTGTTTCAAAATTATCTGATTCACTAGCCAACTGATCTTCAAGAGCCATAAGAAATTTGTAGCTAGTATTAGAGTCTGAATCTTCATCTACTTGATAATCTGACATATATTTATTGTCTTCATTAGAATAAAATATTTTCTTTGTAGAATTATTTTTTGACATTTTTCTTGGAGACATTATTTTCTTTCTTTTTCCTATCAATATTTTCATTGTATGGACATTATGAAACACAATGACCAACTCTTCCATAAGCAAAACATTTAAAGGGAAGTTTACCTTTGAATTTGTCAATTCCCACTTGTAACTTCTTGACAAAGTTTTCCTCTTCTTCATCTGAAATATAGCTAGTGTCTTTAGGCTCTTGCTTTTGTTTGCCTTTGCATGTAACTTTGAAGGAAACTTCTCTAATTTATGATGTATCTCATTTTTCCTCATTTCGTAGGTTATCAAAATCCCACAGAGTCTTTCTATAGATAGTTAACTCAAATCCTACATTTCCTCAATATCTTAAACTTTATAATTGAACTTAGAGGTTAGTGATTTCAATATCTTCTCAAAAATAATAGAATCCCCAATATTATCACCAAGACCCTTCTCAATGTTTACGATTTCGTCTACTCTAAGGAAAAAATCTTGCAATAATTTCATCTTCATGCATTTTAAGGGACTCATATTGCATCCTCTAAGACTGTAACTTAGCACCTTTTACTATTATATCACCTTCTTATTCATTGAATAGCTTTTACCACATTGCTTTCACGATGTTGAGATGGATCACTTTCACGAATTCAGATTATGTAAGTTCTCCTAGTGTGGCATTAACGTCTTTGGAATTTCTCTTGTATAATTTCTTGTCTGCTAATTATGTAGGGATAGATTGAGGATATTGATATCCCCTTTTGACTGTTGCCAAAACATTGGTTCCAAGAGATTGTAAATATGACCTCATTCTGACCTTCCAAAATACGAAGTTTGTTCCATTAAACAAGGGTGGCTTGGTAGAGAATACTCCATCATGGTTGCTAATCTTGTTGGATCTCTCTTCTAGCAATCAAGCTACTTTTGAAGGAACTTGGCTCTTATGCCAATTATAAATATTGAGAAGGGGGTGAATGAGTATTTCATTTCAATTAATCTTCAAATGCGCATTTAGAAATTTATACACAACTTTCCTTTAGAAAATACGCGTGTCGACGCTCTTTTAAT
Organism: Pinus albicaulis; assembly: GCA_034641835.2. Classification (NCBI taxonomy): domain Eukaryota; kingdom Viridiplantae; phylum Streptophyta; class Pinopsida; order Pinales; family Pinaceae; genus Pinus; species Pinus albicaulis. The sequence continues at coordinate 1,304,230,703 of CM076584.1, read as the reverse complement.
GAATAAAAACAACGGATATGCATGTTACTTATATTTTCACAATTTTCATCAATTATTAACTAAGTTAGTCGAGAAAAAATTTATTATAAGGAACATGTAATAAAACCAAAGAGAAAAACATCAATAGATAACACATAGGGACACTGAATGTTTAGGTGGAAACCCAATTAGGAGAAAACCACCATTGTTTTTATTCTCTCTTCTTCTTATTATTGAGAAAATATTTTTACATTTTTCACTAGCGCAAACTCTTACTAGTGCATAGGCTCCTACCTATTGGATGCTACCACCTCCTCTATTTTCTCCAGCTCCGACTAGAAGGAAGCTCCTACTCCCTGATATTTATCAATCACCACTGGAAGGAAGCTACTACACCCTAAGATTTACCAACCACCACCGGAAGGAAGCTACTACTCCCTCAATGAAGGATCCAACCCTTAGTAAATTTGTGGACCATGTTTCAAAAAATTTCACATTGGATCCACATCTCTCCATGACAAACCGCCATACCATGCGATCCAGGAGGATCTCAGAGGACAAGTGGCTTAAAATTGCACAAAACCAAAGTGGTCGGATGGCAACGAGACTGGGACCATGTCAAATTATTCATCGTTCTGATTCCAACAGTGTGAACAAATCCCCAATCCGGGCCCGTTTGGAGAAGTTAGAGGAAGTCAAAGTTTTGGTCAAAGTTAGGCAGTGGGCCAGATTTAAGTATTCCACAAATTCATTGTCAACCGACAGGGAAACCGAACACCTGAAAGCGGGCGAAATTGTGGCCACTTTAAAATGCCTAATGACCCTTATTTTCATTAAAATGAAAAATCACCATTATTATGTTAAAAAACAAAAAAAATATAAAAAAAATGATGAGGTGGCAGGCCACCAATCCTGCCACCCTCATAACTATAATGTATTAAAAAAAATATTACAAGTGGTTGGGGGGTGGGTTGTCAACCCTGCCGCCCCAGAACTACCGTTCAAATGACATGTTATATATATGCAATGGAGCAATCGGGTTGGGCCGCATGGAGCAGACCCTCCCACTGCCCATGCCACATTATTCTCACCACGTTATAACCATTCGGAGGCGGCGTAGCAAACGGGACTAGCGGGGATCGAGTCTGCCCGGCCCACGTGGCCGACCCCTAAGCAGGTAGTCCCAAATCATATTACAATGCCATATATAACCAAAAAAATAATGTAGATTATGCTTTAAAAAGGGTAGGGTCGGGTCTTGAACCCCGACCATCCACCTCCTCCACAATCTCCGTTGGTGTGTGCTGCCAACGCACCACCGACCCCAAGCTTGTAAAGTCCGCCGCAAAAAGCATATATGAGCCCCTCATTTGTGTAGTGCGCAGAGGTAGAGAAAATACATGTGAGCACACAGTTCGAGGCAATAGAACCTTGAGCCATTCAGGGAGGCAGTGGAACCATGATTTGAGCCACACTTTTATAGGGCCCAGAATTGTCGAGTGTCTAAATTGGGAAAATTTTATATGGATTTTACACCTCTTAGTGACATGAATTTGATGATTTTATCCATTTCTACAACAGAGGTTTCCATCTTTCAGCCATTTTCAAGATTGAAGGTATACGTGTGTTTATGTAATTTTTCTTGTACTTATTATTCTTCTCGACACTTAATGAATGAAGACCTCCCCACTGTTGAGTAGGGCCCAGAGACATAGTCCGAATTGGACGAAATCCATAATCAATTTTTGGTGTCTTGGTCTCATGTGTGTCATGGTCTCTTTTTTCTTCGTTTTATGTGTTTATGTTTCATGGTTTTAAATACTTTGTTATATGTAATTATTTAATGCATCTATACACAAAAGATCTTGGATAAAGTGGTAACAGTGCAGATCTTTGTCAATGCGAATTGCATGAGTATATGCTAACTAGAAATAATTTGCAAAGAGGTGAAGGAAAGTTTAATTCTTTTGATCCCAAAGCAGGACATGCACGACGAAGAAGAAACATGGCAGATGAGGAAGTCGTCTTTCCTTAAACTAGATGTAAATTTTGACTTTCCTATGTATACACGATAATGTAATAGAGGAAAGATCAACAATTGGATTACATAGATTAAGGTCTACTACCGGATTCAACAGATCAAGAAAAACGAGGCAAAGATCTAGTTGACATCCCTTCGAATGAGTGGTACCGATCTCGTTTGGTGGGAGAGAAAATTTCAAGGAAACAACAATCTGGGTAACCTTCTCTCCTCATGGTCAAATTTTATTTCTGCATTGAAAACTCAAATGGCAACACCTAAAGCAAGGCAACATCTAAAGCAAGGCAAATGCCAATATGTGAAAAACTTCACTTAATAATTTAGAAAACGAGCATTGAAATTAGGCATTCCGTTAGGTTCACTAGAGATTGTAACTAAGTATATCAGTTCTTTACGTGCTTACATAAGACATTTGTTATTATTTTTTGAGCCTGCTACTATTGATGAGGCCATTGTGAAGGCCATGCATCTTGAAAACAAGGAGACATATGAAAAAATTACCACCCAAAAATAGATGCAACAATGAAGAGAAGAGGGGAAAAGACCTCTTGCACCCATTGTGAGAAAGAAGGACACGACAAAGACAATTGCTGGAAACTGCACCCTGAGTTCAGACCTAAGAGGGTTGACAAGAAGGAGAGCCAGAAGAGAGTTGCCACCATGAAACAAGATCAAAAGTCTGGATCAGAGCAAGATGAGAAGGTCACGAATGCAGGAGTTTCACGAGGTAGACCAATTGACTTGGGATCAGATACCAGTGATGAAAGGAGGATTGCAGCTCTTGGAATTGCAACAAATGGACCCATCGATTTGGGTTCAGATTCGAGCGATGAAATAGAAATTTCAACACATAGTGTACCAAATATGAAAAGGTCACCCAATGCAGCATGGCTCCAGGAACTTGAGGAAATCAGTCAAAGCATTCAAGCAAAGAATACTGAGCTAAGGAGACTCCTACAGGAATTAGAAAAGGAGAAACAAAGGTTGCTATGCCAGTTGTGAGCTAAGGACGAGGCCTTGGAAAAGCGACAGCATAACCCCCTTGAGGTAAAAAGTGTTTCTTCAATTTCACATACTTTTCAAGATGATGATTTCACTATTTGACATACTACAGGTATCAGATCCAAACTATTTAAGAAGATGGGGTATCAGGGAAAGGGCCTTGATATTAATGACTAAGGAATCATAAAACTTATCAAAGTAGAAGAATTACCCCATCATGTAGGACTTGGGTATGTCAGGAAGGAACTTGGGGAATGCTCCAAGATAGCCAGCAACCCACCAACAATATATGATGAGAGCGCCTCCTCACATCCTAGCGACAGTGAGGGATCCATGAGCCCTTATTAGAGGCACATCGGGAGGAAGCGTTCCAAGACAATCTAGAAAGTCTCGAAGAGGAAGGATCATTGCCACAAGGATGAACAACAAGAATTTGCATGTCAAACACTTAAGGCCCAAAAATCACCCATGAAAAATCCATTCATTGAAGGAATTCCACAAGAAAATCCGCCGTAGGGAGATGACCTATTTACTTTGTTAAGTAAAAAGTGGTTTTTTTAGAGGTAGTATCTAGTTATGGCAACAATTTGTAAATCATGCATTAAAAAAAAATGTAAAAGAGATGATGCATCTTCCATCGCTTAAAAATGCAACAATGATATTTTTGGCCTTTTTAGTAGATGAAGTATTGAGTTTTTATAATGTAATCCTTGACTAATGAGTGTTTTCTATAAACTCTTAGCAAGTGAGGGGTAGTTTGACTCATGTATGGTTTGCAAAAGATGTACTAGATTTGTGTGCAGGAGATTGAAAGTATGGTTTGGAAAAGACACAAGAAATGTGCTGGATGTGTTAATGCTTTTGGTGGTCCAAAAGCTCCTCAATGGGGAGGATTGATCAGGAGGATCTCATAGGACAAGTGGCTCAAAATTGCTCAAAAGTTAAAGTGGCAGGATGGCAACAGGACTAGGACCATGTCAAAGTATTCATCGTTCTGATTCCAATGGTGTGAACAAATCCCCAATCCGAGCCCGTATGGAGAATTTAGAGCAAGCCAAATTTTTGGTCAAAATTAGGCAATGGGCCAGGTTTAAGTGTCCCACAAATTCACCGTCAACTGGCAGGGAAACCCAACACCCGAAAGCGGGTGAAATTGTAGCCTCTTTAAAATGTCCAATGACCCTTATTTTCATTAAAATGAAAATTCACCATTATTGTGTTAAAAAACAAAAAAAAATATAAAAAAGAGGATGAGGTGGCGGGCCACCAATTCTGCCACCCCCATAACTATAATGTATTAAAAAAAATATTACAAGTGGTTTGGGGGTGGGTTGACAACCCCGACGCCCTGGAACTACCATTCAAACAAAATGTTATATATATGCAATGGCGCGGTTAGGTTGAGCCACGTGGAGCGGACCTGCTCACCGCCCATGCCACATTATTCTCACCACATTGTAACCACCCAGAGGTAGCGTAGCAAATAGGACTGGCGGGGGTTGAACTCACCCGGCCCATGTGGTCGGCCCCCAAGAAGGCGGTCCCAAATCATATTACAGCGCCATATATAACCAAAACAAAAAAAATGAGGAGAATTGTTTAACAAGGGTCGGGTCGAGTCTTGAACCTAGACCCTCCACCTCCTCCATGATCTCCACTGGTGCGTGCTACCAATGCACCACCGGCCCAACCTTGTGAAGTCTGCCAAAAAACACATATATGAACCCCTCATTTGTGCAGTGCATGGAGGTAGATTAGGTACAGGTGGGCACACAATTCGAGGCAGTGGAACCCTGAACCATTCAGGGAGGTAGTGGAACCATGATATGATCCACATTTTCAGAGGGTCCATAATTGTCCAGTGTCCAAATTGGGAAAATTTTATATGGATTTTACACATCTCGGCGACAAGAATATGATGGTGTTGTCCATTTCTGCAACAAAGGTCTCCATTTTTTGGCCATTTTCTAGATTGGAGGTATAAGGGTGTTTATGTAATTTTTCTTGTACTTCTTCTTCTTCTCGCCACTTAATGAATCAAGGCCTCCCCACTTTTGAGTAGGGCATGGAGATGTAGTCTGAATTGGGTGAACTCTGTAATAAATTTTTGGTGTCTTGGTCTCATGCGTGTCATGGTCTCTTTGTTATTTGTTCTATGTGTTTATGTTTCATGGTTTTAAATGCTCTGTTTTATGTAATTCTTTAATGCATCTATAAGAAAAAGATCTTGGATCACCATGTTTCATCCAATATTCAAATTGGACCCAAAACCAAAAATATTCTCAAACAAAGATACCAATAATCTCTCTTGAAAAAATCACTAATCAAAAAAATATACTCAAACCATCAAGCCCAAACACTCTTCAATAAATATATGATCATAATCAAATGTTCTAAAGAGTATCCACATATTTATGCGTTACTCAGTAACAAAAATTGTGTATAGATATAAGAAAATTAAACTTCTCATCAATTCCAAAAAAATATTTGAATGTACAATCAGATCCCTCATAAAACAATCATTAACTCAATGCAATACAACCCAAAAAACATGTGCAACAATTCTATGTGTAAAATTCTGAATCAATCCCTAGTTGTCAATCTCAACATCAAGCCTCACTATGCCAAAAAATCCCAACCATACTGATCAAGAAATAATTGATAGTAAACAATCAGTACCATACATAATCAAACTCTGTCTATAATCAAATTAGAATATATACATGAATTATATTAAATATATCCAAGTATATACATGCTTCTAATGCATAACAACAACATACATATCTCAAAACATGCTTTTCACCAAACCCTGGAAGAATACTATGCATTATAGTGACTTCATCAAGCTCTGATATACATAAATCAATGAGTAATGACCAAATATGAATAAAAAAAAGAAACTATTATTTTGGGTTTAGGTAGGTTACATGACTGTTCAGAACGTGATCCACATATGTACACGTTATTCAAGAACAAAAACAATGTACAGATCTCAAAAAATATTAATTAGTCAACACATAAACTTCAACAACATAACGAAGAAATTTTCTGGATAATGCAGAATTTTAGAATAAACACAAGACTTGTATAAAACTTCCCTGCACTCAAAAATTTGTCACTATTTAACTATTGCTTAGTGGTTAGACCCAATGGTAGATTACTTAGTTAATATGTATGATTTCCCGTGCTAGAATAGAATAAGAAAAATAAATCCAGATCTCCTTGATTTCCAAAACGAATATCTAGATCTTCATCAAGTGATCACTAGTACCAAAAAAATGGTTACTCTATGGATCTCACCAAGAAAACATAGGTTCCAAAGCATTGTGACCATGTTGCATCGAACTGTGATTATCGTGGGAAAAATCCATCGAAATCCTGTGGTATTTTATTTTTCACTCATAGGGCCGTGTACGTGACCCCTGTTCATAATTATTATGTATGTATGCTACTTTATCTCATATAAGTAGCGTATGCATCAAAAACCTAAAATTATTCACTCTAATTCAAATGCAAACTATGAATAAGCTGTTAATATTGTTCCTCATCCTCTGCAACACTTATACAAGCATTCATATTAACTGCAATACTTTAGAAAACCTCTGTGACGCCTCTGAAAACATCAAGACTCTAGCAACCCCTATCCAATCATTAAGAAACATCCTCTATCCATGATATAGTTAGGCACATCATTTTTGAAATCAATCATAATGTGAAAAGAGTATGAAAATTTTTATGACTATCACTCCCTCTCTCTCTCCACCTACACTTCCCTGTATCCCTCTCCCTCCTCTCACTTTTTATGTCTCCCTCTTTCTATCTCTCTCCCCCTTTCCATATTTCCTCTCTCTCTCTCTCTCTCTCTCTCTCTTCTCCACCATATCTCCCTCTCCCATCCTATATGTCTCCCTCCTACGTAACTCTCTCTCCCTCACCTCTCCCCCTTTATCTCTCTCTCGTTATGTCTCCATTTTGTATCCATCTCTCTAGATATTTTCCCTTTTCTTATTCTCCCGTATCTCTCTCTTTCTATCCCCCCTATCCTTCTCCCTCCTCTCTCTCCCTCTTTCCCTATTTAATCATCTAAATCTCCCCCCCTAGGTATGTCTCCCTCCTATATCCATATCTTTCTCTCTTTATCTAACCCCATTATTTTTTTCCCTCTATCTCCCTATCTATCCCTCCCTCTCTCTCTCCCCCTACATATCCTTGTATCCCTCTCCCTCCTTTCAATTTATATGTCTCCATCCTTCTATCTCTCTCCCCCTTTCCCTATTTCCTCTCTCCCTCTCTCTCTCTCTCTCTCTCTCTCTCTCTCGCTCGCTCTCTCTCTCCATATATCTCCAATATCCCTCCTTTATCTCTCTCCATATCCCTTTCTCTCTCGTCCATTCCTTAATTAAAACTATCTCCACTCCTTTCCCTATCCCTTTAAACCTCTTCCCTTATCCCCATCCCTCCTTTTATTTATATAATCATTTTGGTTTTGAGGACTAGCCATGACAGATAGAGAGAGGGAGGGGAGAAATGGAGATGGTGCATTTCATCATTCCTCTCTCTCTCTCTCTCTCTCTCTCTCCCCCCCCAATTCCTTTATCTTCCCCTCTGCCACCCTTCACCCCCCTGTTGTGAAGATAAATCCCCTCTGCAAACAGAGGTGATATCTCTAGCCCTAGAGTGGGTCTAGCAACTTGAGATACTTTCTAATGCAAAAATTTATTAGCTAATATTCAAAATGCAAAAAGAAAGGAGATAAAGGTACCTTTTCCTGATGTTATGCTTGAAAACTTTAATGATGGCATTGATCCAAGATCCCTTTAGGCTCGCTCCTTGATACTGGTGGCACATGAATAACTGCAGATGATCAAGAGGCAACAACAAATGTAATCCAATAAAAAATAACCATTAAACATTAATTATCTAGAAAATCAAGGAGTACCATAATATTTTCACAAATGTTTAGACAAATATAGAAATAAAACATCAAATGTTCTATTATGAATATAAAAGAGAGAGCTTACAACCCAGGCCTTGATGTTGGAGGCCTCCCTTTGGTGAAAATCTGAGTCCTTCACCAAAGATCCAAAGAATTGCTTCTCTGGAACAACTTAGGCATTATCACAGTGCAAGAATGTAAAGGGAATGAGAGTCTAGACCAACCCAACAATGACCAACCAATAGTGGAAATATGGGACCAATTTATAGGAAGGGAGAAGAGGTTGGGAGCACATTAAAGGAGGAGGAAGGTCCACTTTATAAGGGATAAAACCCCATGGATGAGATCAAATCTCTAAAATCAAAGAGCTCGACCCTATCAACAACGTTTAATAATCAAATCGCCACCCTGGAACTTTTAAAGGTTGAAGCTTCTCCTCCATTTGAGGAAACACTGCCAAAAAGGGATCAACGCGGTTTTCCAAGAAATAAGGGTGTTCACAATGCTAAGTCAGAACTGTCGTCCTGCCATCAAGGCAAGCAAGCCAATAGAAAACGTGTTGAACCAGAAAACTAGGGTTTTTACCAAGTTCCTTCAGTAATCTTCCAAGGAAGTTTTCTTTGAGTCTTTAGGGGATGTCTTTACATATTTTTCCATGGTGGAAACATTGCACAGGGTCTATCATGAAGTATCTTAGGATCATGGACGGGAAGTGAGCAAGGTGACAAATTACTGTGTAACAAATTCCCCCTAAAGCATGAAGGCAAAACAGGGAGTGATGCTTGAAATTCTTTATGAACCTAGGCAACGAACTCATATCACTACCAGGAAACTTGCCAAATCAAACATAATACAATATATGACACATCTGGTATGAATATTCCTAACCACATAAATTTTCACTAGGAATCAAATAATACACGAACCAACGAAATGGTCACATCCATCTGTCTAAAGAGATCATAGAAATGGATCTGCAGCATGGAAGCCACCATCTGTATAGATAGAATCATGTGTACAATCATCTGTATAGATAGAATCACGTGTACAATCATGAATACTCAATAACTCCACACACCTTAGAATCAGAGGAAATCTAGGGTCTTCGACGTGATCCAAAAATATCCAACGTACGAATTTAACCATGTGAATAGATATGCTGATGTCGAACATGGTAAGAACCACCTTATTACCGGTCAATGATGAAAACTGTTAACAGGCACGAGAGAAACCACCAATAATGATGATGGCCCTCAAGGTACAACATCACAATCTACAAGTGTGAATAAAGGTGTTGAATTCGAACAATTGTTGAATTATTCGATCGAAGGCCAGTGATATGAACCTATCGTCGAACACGAATAAATTTCCATTGAGGCATGCAAGCTCCAATGTAATTAAAATGAGTTTCTAAATCATCTTCCTGGATAATGAGTTGAGGTCGACATGAAGTGATCCATCGAAGGAGGGCCATAATGATTCCCACATCATCGACACGAAAGAACATATATCTCAATATGATAGGAGTGACTCAAGACTGTAACAGAGAAGGTCATATAAGCAGAGGATGCATGAATTCAAACAAAGGACTTCACTTGAACATATCGAAAACATGAATCCGGAGTGTGGCAAAATTTGACTCAAATAGGAGCAGAGGTCATGATGACAGAAATGGTAATCAAATGAGAGGCAAATAGATTTCCCAAACCCATGAAGGAAAAATGAGGAATGAAGGATATCCCCAACCTGACATGAACTACAAATGAGAGTCATGTTCAATAGTGACAAGCTACCCAAAACACATAAGATGTTACACTTTCAATTTTCCCCCGTTATTGCTAACGAGTACCTCTTTATTTTTGATATACAACGTGAAGAGGATAGCATATGCTGAGCATGTAAATTCAATCTTCAAATGAATCCATCCTAGTAATTTTAATGAGCCTAGGAATAAGGAACTTGATCTCGGCATGGTGACATGTATTTCGATGTTTAGTCTTTAACGAGTCAAATATAAGATAAACTTGGTATCTTTTTCATGTGTTATGGAGTTTGAAAAAGAAACGGAAAATAAAACTCTTTCATGTTCCTTTTCGTAAATCGCCTCTCGAGTTTGAAAAGGTAGAAAACAATGCTCGAGAGAACCTCTTGACCATGTTTGATCAAGGTATTCCTTTTTCGTAAATAGTTAATCTTGGCCCGAAAAAGGGGTAAATGTATATTGAGACCACGTCAATTCATTCACTTTAAGGAGTTCTAAATGACAAGTACTCGACAATATTTTCATGTTTTGAGAGTCAAAAAAGAGCTTAAAGTTGACTCCTCATGCAGGAACGAGTGGTATAAAGGGTAGCAACTAGTTTCGGTGATGATGGAACTGCTCAAAACATGTAAAGGTCAAGAAGGCTAGCTAACAAGACCACTTCATCGCAGCGGTTCCCCACGAAAGGGTAAAACAATCAAGTGAGAGCTTATGATCAACCAAGAAGATGGTGATGATGGAATGAGAAAACTAACGCTCATCTGGAAGAAGAGGCAGATAAAAGGGAAATCATGAGAGGTGTAATGAGAAATGGTTTCATTTTTTCACAAGCTTGAAACAAATAAAAATTATGTTTCAAATAAGTTTGCATGCCCCTAAAATGGTGAATTAATTCGAGGTACATGCTCCCTAAGATTCATCTCATCCACCTAATTAGACTAATAGTTACTAACAGATGGATGGAATGAAGGTTCATTTATGAGATCAGGTGAAAGACTCGACTGGGAATGATCTAATCAAAGAATCGAAAGTGAAAGGGGATTTTTTTAATTTTATAACTAGCTTGACACAATGAAATAACGATGCTCATAGGGACCTATTTCATTATTTAACGAGGTTTAGATACTAAAATTACTATCCTCGTGACACCTTGTTTCATTTTTTAAGGAGCTTGACACTAGAAAAGAAACTTTGCTCCGACGCCTTGTTTCATTTTTAAAGGATCTTGACACAAGAAAAGGAACTATGCTCCATAATACTTGATCATGACCCATAAGAGGTCATGGCTTCAAATAGGTTATCATCATACAAGAGAATAAAAATCTGTAAATCAGGCACAAGCTGCGGAGAACCAAAGGCTTGAAAAGTAGTTGAGGACATAATACTAAAATATGCACCTTCATCTATTATGGTTCTAGGTATGGCCACGTTATATGCATGTACCATGATCTCAAAGGGCACGTAAGAAGGAATATGATATCCTGTCAGTTGACTCCAATCAAAGGAAGCAACCAGAATACTTGGAGGGGGAGCCATCAGAACGGGTGAAATTCCCCCTTATGTTACATGAATGGGAGGATCACCCTCCTCTACCGTGGGAATGGGAGGATTTCCCTCCAATTCATGGGGATATAAAGAAACAAAAAGAACTTGAATTGATCAATTGAAGTTGGAATCAGGTCGACCTTTTTCTCAACCAATGGTTGGTTAGGAAAGAACTCGTGGGGTTCACGTTTGGAGAAAGTGGGATTTACCAGAGATGATTTTTTATAAATCACTTGATCAACTAGCAGAGGATAAGGGGAAATATTTTGATAGCCAACAAGAAGACGTGGCTGAGAAGCCATAAGGTTTTCCAACAATTTTGTGGCTTCATACATATAAGGGAAAAGGTGAATAAGACGATTCCCTTCACATAACCTACTGGGAAATTTGACTTCACCCATTTTTCCAGGGACCTTACTACTACTAGTTGAGGGTTTATCACTAGCATGATCTCTAAAGGCCGATGGAAAAGGCCGATTTGGGCCAGTAGATCACATTTCTAACACCCTGGGAATACTAGGACAATATCTAAGAAGGTGGTCACCCGTACATATCTTGAAAGGGAATTTGACTTTGTGGGACTGATTGGAAGGTTTTTTAATACCAATTGCATGGGTAGCAATGGTTTCTTGGTTGAACCCTTGCTTATTTTTCTTCTTCTTCTTAGCTTCTACTAGAATTCAGACTTTCACCAGGCGAAGAGGAAGAACAAGGTGAAGAAACAGGTGAAGAAGACAAGGGGTCAACTTTAGGATCAACATGAGGTTGACACTGTTCAGGTGGAGGCGAACTTGGTTGAGAAGCAGCATGGACATTTGGAACCATGGGGGTTGAAAATAACCAAACTGGAAAACCAAAAGTTAATCCTGGGAGGGACAATGTTTCCATATAGGGAGCACCAAAATTTCCAAAAGAAGGAAATAGACCAGGATTCCTATCTGAGGGGATTCCTTGATTGGTAAACTCATGAACTGTTTCCATTGGTCTCAACCTAATATCTACTAAGGAGTTGTTCATGGGTAAAATGTTATTTTGTGGGCAGTAAATTTTAGAAATTAAACACAAAATAAATAAAAAAGGGTGAACTAGGCATAAAGGATTACCAGGTATCCGTGAATTGAAATATACACCTTAGAAAATAAATTTACCAAGGACTTAACATACGATAACCAATGTCCCTGAATTTTGTGTTTGGTGTATCATATCTACAAGGCGTCTGACTCGGTTACCTATGGCAGAATTGCAACCTAATGGTGTCTCCCAAAATATACATGATGATACGTGGGATTCCAGTCCATAGTAGTGTTGTCTAATGTGTAATCGTTCAATGAGAGTGCCCCAAATATACTTATCATACATCAATATACTTCCATACATGGGACAAGATATCACCCCCAGATTGTAACGTATAATGTTAGCGACAACTCCTACATTTAACGATGCTAGAACATGTCTCCAACCTAGACCTCTAAATGTTCTCATTAATTCGAAATGATCTTTAAGGTAAATTAGGTAAATTTTAAAGTTGAACTTCAGTTAAGTCTCAGTTTAAAGCTCAATATCGATGTCACCTGAATCCTACAATGCAGGGTAAATGAAAAAAGAAAATCTTTCCATTTCAATGAAGTCTAAACTATTCAAGGAAGAGATGCAAACAAAAGTGCAATCAACGCAGCAAACAACGATGCCCCCCAAACTAGTTCAAAACTATGAAATGAAATTTTTTCAATTCAAATTCACTTTACCCAAAATGAAACTTATTGAAAAAATGAAAACATTTCTCTTTTCCACTAAGATGAAAAGAATGATTTTTTTTTTTTAAATTTTTTACTTTGAAATGCAATCAAAAGTAAAATGAACGAAATGAATGAAGAAATGAAAAAAACACTTTTCACTTTTCTTTCAATTTAACAGAAGTCAAAATCACTTAAAAAATACATGAATGAAATACTTTCACTCTTTTTCAAAATGATAAAGACAAGCCAAATCAAAGAACTAAGATGAAAATCACTGTCATTTTTCTTTTGAATTTAAAAAAATACACACTCTTCTAAACTCGTAAATCAAACAAATTGTAATCTTATGTTTGATGCTAAATTGAAGGTGAGATCAAAATGTTGTGATGACTAGTGCATGTGAAAAACAACTTCAAACCAAGTAAGAAGCAATGAAGAAAAAGGTGTTTGAAATGGTTGAAAAAGGGGACTCCAAAACATAGATTATCAATTCCTTGACGACAAGCGCAAGTGACCAACGAAAGGTAATTGACCTAGATAACCTAGAAAATTCTCCAATTCTATAAGAAAGTCAAAGAAGTGAAAACAATCGTTCAAATAAGAAAAAAAATCCAAACACATAGGCATGAGGTCATAGAGACACATACATTCTTCAGGGGTTAGGACACACTGGAAAAACAAGGGGAAACCCCAAATTTTCTTAGCTCTGAGAGAAACGCTTCTCTGATGAGAAAAAGGGTTCTAAAAGATGGATCAACATGGTTGTGCTATATAGTACAACGTTGGAAGCACTACTATGAAGACAGAAAACACTCTGGGCACTAAAAACAAGGAAAAAAAGAGAGTTTCACACCAATTCCAGACCTGACACAGCGAAATGACTATCAAACCCTATGCAAACGAGCATAGACCTAAGCAAACTTAGATTTTAGTGATCGGTCAAACCAATCAAATATCATCTCAGGAAAGGAATTCTAAGAGGATAAAGCTCCCCAACGGAGTCGCCAATTCAGTTGTGAAGATAAATCCACTTCGTGGACAAAGGCGATCTTTCTAGACCTAGAGTGGGTCTAGCAACTTGAGATACTTTCTAATGCAAAGCTTTCTTAGCTAATGTTCAAAATGTGACAAGAAAGGAGATAGAGGTACCTTTTCTCAATGTCATGCTTGAGAAATTTGATGATGGCCTTGATCCACGATCCCTTTAGGCTTGCTCATTGCTACTGGTGGCACACGAATACCTATGGATGATCAAGAGGCAACAAAAAACATAATCCAATACATAATAATAATTAAACATTAGCTATCTAGCAGATCAAGGAGTACGATAATATTTGCATAAATGATTAGAAAAATATAGAAATCAAACATCATATATTATATTAATGAATATAAAAGAGAGAGCTTATAACCTAGGCCTTGATGTTGAAGGCCTCCCTTTGGTGAAAATTCGAGTCCTTCACCAAATATCTAAAGCATTCCTTCTCCCGGACATGTTAGGCATTATCATAGTGCAAGAATGTAAAGGGAATGAGAGTCTAGATCAACCCAACAATGACCAACCAGTAGTGGAAGGATGGGGGCCTATTTATTGGAAGGGAGAAGAGGTTGGAAGTCCATGAAAGGAGGAGGAAGGTCCCCTTTCTAAGGGATGAAACCCCATGGATGAGATAAAATCTCTAAAATCAGAGAGCTCGATGCTATCACCACCGTTTAATAGCCAACTTGTCGCCCTGGAACTTCTAGAGGTTGAAGCTTCTCCTAAATTTGAGGAAACACTGCCAGAAAGGGAGAAATGTAGTTTTCCAATAAATAAGGGTGCTGACAGCAATAAGCCAGAACTGTCATCCTCCATTAGCACGGGTAGGCCACTAGAAAATCTGCTAACCCAAAAAACTAGGGTTTTGACAAAGTTTCTTCTGTAATCTTCCAAGGCAGTTTTCTTTGAGTCTTCAGGGGATGTATTTACATATTTTTCCATGGTGGAAACATTTCACAGGGTCTGTCACGAGGCACTTTAGGATCAGGGACGAAAAGTGATCATGGTGAAAAATTAGTGTGTAACACCCTCCCCCCCTTCTCACTAATAACCCCTCTTTCTCTACCCCTTTTCCCTATACCTTTCTATCTCCCCCCTCTCCCCATCATTTATCTCTCTCTTCCTTTCCCTAATCCTTCGTCTCTTCTCCCCCTCTCTTTCCCTTTCCTTATCACCCACACTCTCTTCCCCTTTCCCTATCACTTTAGACCTTCTGTTTCCTTGTCTTCCTCTTCCTATATCTAACCCTCATATGTAATGCCTATAATTTCAAATTCTCTCTTCCCATCAAATGAAAATTTGATGATGTTTTTGCATTTTTGATACCCTTCATTTTAATTTTTATTTAAAATTATGAGTGTCGACCCCCCTCTTATCTAGAAACTCTCTTTCAACTATTATTACATCTCAAATTTCATTAATTTTCCTCTCAGAAATCCTTTTTTCTTTTCTTTTCTAAACAGGAAGACAAGAAATCTACATTCCCTTATTGAGTTTAGTAATCAAATTAATAAAAGAACATAACAACCCTAGCCCTTTCGTAGCCTTGTGAAAGATCAAAATTATAGCAGGACATTTTTCAATAGTTCAAAATCTTTAAAACCAATAACTAGGGGATCAAAACTCTTAACAAACATGTTGGAACATGACACTAAACCATTTATTTACATGATTAATTGAAATGAAACTCATGGTATTGTATGTGGAATCATGGAAATTCAACTCATGGCACTGGATGTGGAGTTGTGCATGGATATTTAGGGGAGATTAAACTAAGAAAATTAACCTATGAACAAAGATGTGGAAATGAAAATTTCAATTTCCAAAGTTTTTGTTGTTACATTGTTAGCAAATGTGTAAAGGTCCATGGGTTCAGTGGAATAATCCCTTGAAAATGAAATTAGAAGACTCTAATGAACATGAAATTCAACAGGTTCAACAATTGCAGTGCCTGCTCATCATGATTTGGAACGTTTGGACTGTGTGTTGTGGGTTGGGAAAAACCATATCCTCTTAAAATGTAGTAATAGATAAAAAAAAATAGAGGGATTTATAAAACTTTAATGGTGATTTGAGATATAAATTTGAATGGAAACGGGCCTGGATTATGCCCTAAAACTACTTATGTTGCCTAAGAAATCATTTTCCTCTACCGTAAGTAAGTAGGTTAACATCCAAAGACCCAGAGGCATCTGATAGGATAAAACGCTCCTTAGGGACAACTTCGATGTAATTTTAGGTGGCCTATTTTTTTTAATAAAAATGATGAGTCAACTTGCATTTAGATATTGTAGCCAATGATGATTGTCCTCACCATTGGAAATACAGAGAAGGGGGGTGAATCAATATTTCTCTTCAATTGTTATTTTTACCAGTTACATCAATTATATTTATAACATGAAATAAAAAATAAGAACAAATGCTTTTATTAATTTCTTCTTAACAATAAATATAGTACAATATATGTAGGGCTCCAACCCTAGATGAAGGAACCTATCTATAATCTCCCAGGCTCCAACCTGTATTATCCAAGCACCGACTTGGTATTCCAATGCTCCAACCTTGTCAATTTTGAGGCAGAAACCTCAAGGGCTCCAACCCTATATATGGTTTAGGCTCCGACCTAGTTTCTTGAGGATTCCAATTCTATAGGGATCCAACCCTATCCTCCAAGGCACCAACCTTGTCTTTACGATGCTACAACATCTTGGGCTCCAACCCTTTCTTTTCTTCATCAAGATATATTTGGTTGTACTTCACGACTCCCAATGTCTTCTTCAACGAGCCCTCTCAATCTTCAGCTATCCCCTCACTTAGTCTCCACGCCATGTCATCAATGACAACCTTGATCTCTTAGAAGGTGTCACCATTGCTCTTCATCATACCCAAGCAAATTCTCCAAGTCACATCATCATGACATCAATGATGCATCATGATATTCAAAGTTCTCCAAAATAATTCTTAAGTTTTAATGTCTTCAACGAACTTCTTCACTGTTCTTGGTTTGTCCTTGACTTGACTTGTACTTGAGATTGACTTCACTGCCCCAAGATGATCATTGTACTTTTTCTAGATTCTGCACTATTCATCTAGAAATAAGCATCATTATTCTTTCATCACTCTTCATCACCAAATATGCACCATACTGCACCAATGGTTATGCACCAACAATAATGTTCTTGCACCAAGCTCCTTAAACCTTGCTTAAAGCCTAGTCCAAAGTTTATTACTGTTCTTACTTCTCTAAGTAACCAAACTAGAATTGTAATTTCGAGTTAATTTAGCACCAAGTATGATGGTATGAGAGCCAAGTCTTGTAGCCTTCTTGCCAACCCAAATCACTATTAACAATTTTGACATACCTTGCCATAGTTATATCACCATAGATTTATAAGCCACTCCAAGATAGGTTGAATACCCACTGCTCAAGAATCCGAGTCACTGTGAGATAGCTACACTACACCACATTCAAAATTGAGCATATGAGATACTACAATCCTTTGTTGCTACACCAATCAACACTGTTGCACCTTTGTCTGAGCCATTGTTTGCACCATAGTTTGAGCTACTATCAACACCTATGTCTGAGCTATTGTGCATACATATTCCACGCTACAAGAGGAAGTTATGTTCATAGTTTGTAGCAAATGATTACAGGGTCTGAGGATATTTCTTACAGTCTAAGTCACAGTTTCATATAACTCAATAAAAATTGGAGTTTTTACCACTACTGAGTGAAGTCACATAACCAATTCAAGTATTGAGCCACTATACCTGGATTCTAAGGTCAAGAAATAAAACAAGGGTATACTTCTGTCGGAGCACAGTGAGTTAATAATAATTTTAATGTTGTCCTAACCTTTTCTTATTTTCTTCAATTATGTGCCTTATCTTCCTTGTTCACGAGTTGTGAATTGAGGCTCATATTCTGTCTTACCTTATGAAAAATGATCATCAAAATTGTGTAATTGAAATGAGGACTAAACTGTGTATTTATAGTGTTTTTCACTCGTCAAAGTGAAGGGTCACATCTCTGGAGCAGGCCGACATGAGTAAGATAGCACAAGTCAGCTCAAGAACAAATTTATTTCCTTAACTTGAAAAATTCATATCTCCCAAATCAATTGCAGTTTCAGGCCAAGTAATAGCTCATTGGAAAGGATAAAATATTCTCTAAAATATGGCATAGGTCTCAAACAGAGAGGAAACCTTTAATATAGTAAAAAACATTCTTTAATGTGACTGGTCATTAATTAGTGTAGAATTTATGGTAGGGCAGATAGGCTTATCTTGTTAGGCTTCTTCACAGTTTGGGATTCTTCAATGTTTAACACCTTCATCATAGGTTCATGGTAGGACATCATAAATGAGTTACATAGTGGCACAATGAGATGTTATAGGCAATATCATTAGGAAGGTCTCTTTCAATCATCAATCACATCATCACTTATTCTTCCAATCTTATCATTAGGAAGATCTCTTTTAATCATCAATCATGTCATCACTTAGTCTTCCAATATTCATCAAACATCATCATTAAATGTGGTCATATAAGAGTATAACATCATCACAAATATGGCTTCATTAACTTTAGTTCTTCACATCATGGGCTTGTACTTAGGGACTAGATCACTAATTAGACACTTGGCAACTTCTTAGGGAAAGACATACTCATGGAACCCGACATCTAAATAATATTGACATCTCAGTCAAAGCCATATTGATATCAATGAAAACCTTGATTAACAATATTCCCCTTTTTCATTGATGGAAATATTCTTTCCCTTCCAACATTGTCTCCCCCTTTGACATAAATGGAAAATAGGGTGTCGTACACCCCTGTCAAGTTGCTTCTTTTATTCATGAATAGTAGTCCTTCATAGGTATGTTACTCCCACTATCATGGTGCTATTTCTTCTAGAAATATGGTCCATGATAGAGGTATTTGAATTTCTTCATGTGATGAACCAACTCCCCCTCCTTGCATAAACTCCTCTAGCTTCAAGAAAGATTTCCACATTGTGATCGGGTGGAAGAAGTTAATATCGGAATCTTGTTATTCAATGGAGCTGCTCATGAGAGATGAATTATCAAAGGATTAATTTCCATGGGCGACTCATCAAAGATTTCATATGGCCCATTCACGGATAAATTCTGCAAGAAAGATCAAGAATCAAAGACCCCCCCTAACTGTATGCATGGTCTCATTTTGGCAGAGCTTCATTATCAACCACTTGGAATATCAAGGATGACGTCATCAAGTCAACAACATGTGTTGTTGGCTGGAGTGTTCAAAATATTTCAGGAGCCAATTTTCTTCCTTCTCCATACTTGTGTAAATTTATTCTCTGGAATGGTTCTAGCTTGTGTAGGGGCTCAAGTCAAGTTACAATCACGTGCCATATGTATAATATTATCGAAATTGAAGCACTCCATCTTGTTCATGATGAACGTGAAATCATGACTTGTTCTTGCAAAATTGCTTCTAGGAGATTGATGGGGACCATTATATTTGTCTTTGTGATATTCCCTACAATATTTTTCCACGTGCCCAAAGTTTGTACAAGAATAACAATAACCAAGAAATATACTTTGGTACTTGGGAGATGGAGATTTTCTTGATGTACTTCTGAAGTCTTTTTTCCTTGCGATTCTTTGATGATTCCTTGGAAACCACTTTTCAAAGTTAAGCCCATCTGAGTGAACTACAACAATGACTTCCAAAATCAGTAATAACAAGAAAAGAAATGACCATTATTTTATCTCCACGGTACCAAATTCCACATCTGGAAGAATGAATTCACCATATCCTTCGCTTCTTGGCATCAACACATCAAATGGTCTACAATGGTTGTTTTTTTGGTTGCAAAATCTTTGGATCTTGTCACAACACAACCATCAATCTAAAAAACACATCATGCAAGAAACATAACTTAACGACATATCCTTTTTCTCCTTCAAAGAAACAAATGTCACATCATGTGAACATCGCCATGTACTCTTACATATCGATGTACAAAAATCATCTAACAAACACAATTCGACAAAACATGCCTCTTCAAACAAATTCCTCTCAAGTAAATAAAAAACATGTACAAATTTCCATCTTTGTTGCATCTAAGTGAGTCAACATAACTCTACTTTTCAAACACCTTCCTGGCTAAACATGAAACATGAATTCGATTGGCAAAGAAATGCATCAATCATCAAAATACATGCAAGGCCTTAATTGGATAATAAATCTAACCATCTCTTACCAAACTACTTCAATGGCGCTTCTCTCAACTGCACATCATTATGCAAATCATCCTGACCCACATCGATTATGGAATCCTCTTTTCCATTCTTGTCAAGATCTCTCACCACCTTCTTCAAATGTCATTGATGAGTTGTTGGAAACAAAGTCCAACACTTGTCTACAATATGACCTTGCTTATGGCAATGAGTGCAAAACAATTGCATCTTTTTTTCAACATGGTTTTCCTTGTCCAATGGACCTTTGGCTTCCTGACATTTACCATGTTTATCATAATCAAAAGAAACTTTATTAAAGGCATATTTATACCTTGCACATTCACCTTTGTCGCCTTCTTGAGGAGATGAATTTAATGAGGTAGTGGCTCTCTCCAAAATACCAACAATGCATTCAATGAATTTATAGTTTTCAACATCCTCTTGTTTTCCATTCTCGTTAGCTGCATGCTTATGAGAATTTTCTTGCAAAGTGGGTGTAAAATTTTTGCATTCCTCATGAACACAAACTTCACAAGCTTGAGGTAATGAACATGAAACGAAATTTCTTCTTGGAACACCTTCATGTGCCTTCATGGCTTTAGAGCATTCTCTATCATGTTTTTCATAACCAAGACCCAAATATCTAGGCCTTTCCTCAACAACAATTGGCTCAACTATGCCTTGTGCATGTTTGCCTAACCCTTTACCTTCATACCCATTTTCATAAATAATTTGGACCCTATTCCTCTAGTGTGTCTTTTAAAATCACCTACACATTCATATTGAGAAGAAATATAAGATAAAGTTGATTTGCATACCTCATTTTCATGCACATACTTGGCTAAAGTTTCTTTTTCTATATGGAGTTGAGTCGCCATCTCATGCATACTTGCTAGGTTTTCATTTGCAATATGGAGATGAGTCTCCATCTCATGCATATTTTCAAGAAGTTATTGCTTCTCCTCCTTCATGGCTATCAACTACTCTTGAAGTATAATTCTCTTCCTCTTATCTTCATACATATCTTGCACCATATCATTCATGATGTGTAGAGCTTTTGCAACATCTCTTTATCAAAGATTTTTGCTAAAGAAGATTGACTAGAAACATCACTTAATGAAGCTGCCATCACACCTGCAATGCATACAAAGATTTCTTGTTGTGATTTGAGAACTGAGCTCTCAACCTTGACCTCCTCTTCACACACATAAACTTGCACAAAGTTAAATTCTCCTTGCACAAATACAAAACCAATAGCTAATTATTCTAGATAACAGTGGCTAGAATGAGCTAAACTGTGCTCTGATACCAACTTGATCTAAATATGGCCAAACTTGTTTTGTTTTTCTAGCTCCCTGATCAGTAATAGTGTGTTTAGGATTATCTCAAATTAGCCATTTGTGAAGTGGTTTATGTGTTTTTTATGAGAAATTTATGAGTTAATTAGCTGTTAAAAACTCATTTACAAAAAATAAAATTTAGAGGAATAACACACGGCATACACATTACACAATAGCCAATAATGGAGTTCACCCTTCCTGGGCTACATCTCTATGGACCTGCCTCAACTGGCTAGGCCCTCTTGGGATTAATGGTAAATTATCAGATTACATGCACCTGCAGTGATCCAATGGCTTTTCAACCTACTCCATTGGATTCAAAATACCCAAAAACCTCAAAATAGACTCTTCAATCTCTAAAAATGGTCTTTAGTTGATCTAGGCATGACCTCCTCTCTTGGTGGCCCTAGGCTTCTTTAATATTCATAGTGGAAAAAACACTTTTATAAGTGATCCAACGCCTCTGAAACCTATATCATCATGCTCAAAGCATCAAAATCATCTAGGAATGACTCCTCTTTAGCCAAAATTGGTCGAAATTTGCAAAATTTATGCTTCATTCAATTTTTCCCTAGGAATCTCCTCGAAAACTGGAAAAACTCCAGTTAACATAGCTAAATCTGGGGGCAGTTCTGAATTTGGTGGCTCCGCCAAATATACCACCAAATTAAACTCTAGTTAATTAAATGATAAACTAGATTAAATAACGGATAATCCACAATTAAATGCACCAAGCACATTTACCATAAACTTGGATTAGAATTGTAATTAGCGCAATACACATGGTTTTATGGTTAATTAAACCATATTAACTTAAATATTCGCATTTATATGGAGCGCACTGCTCCTGGTTCTAGGGCCACGGTCCCGTGGACCATTGTGGGTTGGCCCCTTTTAACTTTGCATTTACCTTTGATACCATTCAAATACATATTGCGTCCTTTGTATTATAAGATGTAATGCATAGCCAAGGTGGTAAGGCTTGGGATTAGTCCAAGGGAGGTCACGGGTTTGACCCCGATCTCCTCCCGCTATACATAAAAATTTTCCTGCCATTATAAATTTAAATTTCATCCATGAAACTCAGCCAAATTCAGCCTTTGGGAGGGGTGCGTGGCAACCTCCGGGCTAGCCACGTGCCAACATCTATTGGTCCTCCACAAACCAACACAAAATTTCCAACTACCCAGAAATTTGGGCCACTCAGAAATTGACACTTGTCATCCTATCATTGGGCTGGAGGAAAACCCAAATTTTTGGCCTTTGACCCTGTTTGACCATTTTTTTAAATTTGCATGTTTGACATGACAATAAACGAGCTCTAACTTCCTCATACAGAATCTGTTTTGAGGGAAACGAATTACGCTAGATTCTTGGCGACGAGCCCAGTCCGATCATTCTAGTTTGATGTGATTATGAGCACTTTTAATTTTTGGCAAATTTTTTCCCCTAATCTAGATTCCGATCACTCCTTCCCATTGACAAGCTTTTGGACCCACAAAATCTAGTTGTCTCATGAGAGCTGAATACTCCTCTCTTTCCCAAGTTCTATAAACTTGATTCTACTTTTAAAAATCGCCATAACAACCACTTGGGTTCATTGACATGCCTTGCCTTGCAAATGGCTTGACGCTTCAACCAATGTTCTTCTTTGTTGCTAACCCCATGTAACACTTTCTAGCTGATTGCTGACTCATAAAACACTTTGCTATACCAAAGCGATCCCTTGGTGCTTGGAAAACTAACTAATAGCCTTCCCACTAAGAATATTGTTCCTATTTTCCACAAACATGCATTTGATGCAAGCTTATCCTTGGAAACCACTTTTCCAAGTTAAGCCCGTCTGAGTGAACTACAACAATGAGTTCTAAAATCTGTAATAACTAGAAAAGAAATGACCATTCTTTTACCTCCACGATACCAAATTCCACATCTCTAAGAATGCATTCGCCATCTCCTTCACTTCTTGGCATCAACACACCAAATGGTCTACAATGGCTGTTGTTTTGGCTGCAAACGTTTTTGACATCTTATCACAACACAACCATCAATCTGAAAAACACATCACGCAAGAAACATAACTTGATGACATATCCTTTTGCTCCATCAAATCAACAAATTTCACATCATGTGAACGTTGCCATATACTCTTACATCTCAGTGTGAAAAACTCATCGACCAAACACAATTCGACAAAACATGCCTCTTCAAACAACTGACTCTCAAGTCAATAAAAAACAAGTACAAATTTCCATCTATGCTATCTAAGTGAGTCAACATAACTCTAATTTTCAAACACCTTCTTGGTGTAAACATGCAACATGCATTCAATTGGAAAAGAAATGCATCAATCATCAAAAGACATGCAAGGCCTTAATTGGATAATAAATCTAACCATCTCTTACCAACGACTTCAATGGCGCTTCTTTCAGCTGCACATCATCATGTGAATCATCCTAACCCACATCGATTATGGAATCCTCTTTTCCATTCTTGTCAAGATATCTCTCCACCTTCTAACAAATTTCATGGATGAGTTGTTGGAAACAAAGTCCAACACTTGTCTACAAGATGACCTTGCTTATGGAAATGAGTGCAAAACAATTGCATCTTCTTTTCAACATGGTTTTCCTTGTCCAATGGACCTTTGGCTTCCTGCCTCCTTTGTTTATAAAGTTTCCTGTGCATGGCTATCTTCTTCCAACACCTTGAAACATTATGGTTATTCAAACCACAAAAGGAACTTGCAAACTTTCTCCAAAACTTATGTGAAGATTTACCATGTTTATCACAATCAAAAGCAACTTGATTAAAGGCAGATTTAACCTTGCACATTCACCTTTGTCGCCTTCTTGAGGAGATGAATTTAATGAGGTAGTGACTCTATTTGGAATACCGACAATGCATTCAATGACTTTAGACCTTTCAACATCCTCTTATTTTACATTCTCATTAGTTTTATGTTTATGTGCATCTTCTTACAAATTGGGTGTAAAAATATTGCATTCCTCATGAACACAAACTTCACAAGCTTGAGGTAATGAAAATGAAATGAAAGTCCTTCTTGGAGCACCTTCATGTGCCTTCATGGCTTTGGAGAATTCTCCATCATGTGTCCATAACCAAGACCCAAATACCTAGGCCTTTAATCAACAACAATTGGCTCTACTATGCCTTGTGCATGTTTGCCTAACCCTTTACCTTCATAGCCCATTTTCATAAATAATTTGGACCCTATTCCTCTAGTGTGTCTTTAAAAATCACCTACACATTCATCTTGAGAAGAAATATAAGATAAACTTGATTTTCATACCTCATTTTCATGCACATACTTGGCTAAAGTTTCTTTTGCAATATGTAGTTGAGTCTCCATCTCATGCATCCTTGCTAGGTTTTCATTTGCAATATGGAGTTGATTATCCATCTCATGCATATTTTCAAGAAGTTCTTGCTTCTCCTCCTTCATGGATTTCAACTGATCTTGAAGTATAATTCTCTCCCTCTTATCTTCATACATATCTTGCACTGTAATGTCCCAAATGGGGAAATTTCTGCAATGCCGGGAATATCTTGAGATATTCCTATTTTCCACCTCTGGGAGTATTAACGATCAACACTGAAATGTTTCGGAGATTGACTACAGGGGAATCTACTGGATATTTCACCTTCACAAGGAAGGATGAGATCTAGAGGCTACCTGGCCCTCTAGCAGACTCTGTCAATAGAACATGTCAAGAGCTAATAATTCCCTTCAAGGAATTTCTGCAACAGCTGTCCATGAGGATGCTGTATAAGAAAGCCCATGTGAAAATAAGGAAATCCAATGCTGGGATGCCTTGGAATACATCTGATACAAACTCCCTACAGAATATAAGCTCAAAGAAATAACCTTAAGCAGGTTATTCAGATCTCCCACCAACAAGTGTACTGAAATAATGCTCAATTAGGAAATCTTCAGTAGTATTAAACCTCCAATATGAATAGCAATGAAGAATGCATCATATAATGACAGAAGAGTAAAAATCTGATACATAATGTATAGCAGCAAATATTATACAATATCCTTGAGGAAAATACCTCTCAAGGTGAGCGCAAATCAGCCTCTAAGGAAAATGTACATAAACAAGAGAATACATTGCTGCATAAACCCAACTACTCTATAATTGCACAGTATATGAGGGAAAATGACTGAAACCTGATATATATGAGATTATATAGCATTAAAAGCTCAAATAAAGATGGGGGAGCAAGATCTCAACCCCGAGAAACTTTATTACATCAATCCTCCAAGGGATTGGCTAAAATACATAAAACTAGAAAATGTCGGAGTTGCAGTGTAGCTGCTGCAACTCAAATAGAATACAACATGGGAGAAGGAAATAGATGCTGCAATATATGTACAAACCTCCTCCAATGATCTCCAAAAGGAAGGGGCTGATCCCCTTACTAAAATCTGCACTCACTAGTGCACAAAATGAGCTCCACCTGTAAACCCTCTCTGAGAATAACGTTGTAAGAAGAAGGGACTGCACTGAGCATGAGAGAAATACATATGTCCTGATGCCAAATCTGCAATAAAATCTCTGATATGGTCATTTTCTGATCTCCTTGAGAAGGAATGAGCTTCCTCTCTACAAACCAGCTCTGGAAGTGGTGATGAAGGTCCCTCACTGCAACACCAACAACTCTAGCGTTCTCTTGCTGCAAGAATAACACAGTAGCTGCAAATGACTGCTTTGGCCTTAAGCCATGGTGTGAGGAAGATGAAGAACAATCTCTCCATGGCCTCCCATGGAAGCTAAGGGCATTCCTAAACATGAATCCCTCTTGTGCTAAGCAACACCAATTTGAAGAGAGCTTCAACCTCCAAATTCTATCTCCAAGAATGATCTCCAAAATGGCTTTCCTTCATATTTTATGCAATGTATGCATGGACCCCACTCACATTAGGGTTTCTCTCATTTCAAATTTTCCCTCCACTCCAACTACACAATCTTCTTGTGCAAGCTTCCCCTCTTGGGTACGTTGTTGACTTTAGTCAACCATGGTTTAGCTTACTTGCTTCTGGCCCCTTTTCACAATTGGGCTACTAATTTAAGCCACTTAAGTGACTTTTTTCACCTTAGAAGTGTTTATTAAGTTGCTACATGGGTCCCCTCACCCATTTTATTCCTTTTATTAAAATAAAAGCAAGATTACTGTTCCAAATACTTTATTGCAAAATTTGGAACATTACAGTCCTCCCCTCCCAAAACTTGCTTGTCCTCAAGAAAGAGCAAGGATGAACTAAAAAAGTCTCCCACTCAAGGCATGGAATCTAAAATAGTCTCATGTGGATCCTCCATCCCTCAAGCAATCAACCAGATGAGTCACCCTCCAACTAGGAAACTCCTGAAAGTGCTCCTCCACTTTGTGCTCATGAGAAATAGGTGGGCTGAATTTTTGAACTTGGTAAGCTTCATAGCCTACCCCACGTTGTCTTCTCCTCCACTTATGATGAATGTGGTGTGAAAGCTGAACTTGGGCTACAATAGTGTTGCCTTCATGAGGCAAGATGAAGTCTAGATCCCCAAAGGACCTCTCCTCCAACGCTGGAAATCAGGTTGACCCAAATCATCTCATATGTGATGAGTTGGAATTCATCCACATATGGCATCCAAATAATCATATGGTCCACCTCATGGAAAAACACATGGCTGCACATGGTGACCATATCATCTTCCATACTCCCTTTGGAGCATGTGCTGCAAAAATAATGGAGGTTTTCTCTCCCAAAGGGCACACCCACCCAATGAGTCTCTCCCTCCTCCATGATACATAGGGGCTGCTGCTGATATATGGCCGAAATAAAGTGGTCTTCATGAGAGACCCAAGCCACCCCATCAATCATACAATCCATGAAATGCCTCCTCCAAAATTTTGAACTCTCCAAATAGCTCCTCCCACATGAAGGAAAGAGATGAAGCTCGACAATCATGGGTTGCCCATTGCTTCTCCTGAAACATACAACATGCAAAGTGGGGAGAATCAAACTCCCAATGGGCATCTTCAATTGATTTCCCTCCTTCAAAATAGTGCTTCCTCTGAACAACGTTCCACCAGCAACATATGGAAGCATAAACTTATAAGAGCAAGGAGGTGAAATATAGTTCCATGCATGGAACCAACGCAGGGCATCATTGGCATGCCTCAAAATAAAAGGTAACAAGTGTCCTTTCAGCCACTTGTTTTCTGCCACATTCATCCTACAATATGTGATCATGAAAACAAAATTTGGTGCCAAGGTGCACACCAAACTATGTGGTTTTCCCCCACAAACCACTGCTGAAATAGCCATCATTTTGCTACAATGAACCATAAGTAAAACAAATACAATGTGCAAGAAGGAAGGATCCCTCTTGATCTGAAACACTGCTCATAAAGATAAGAGAGTGCAAAGCATGTCACAAAAAGTTACCTCCCTCATCATGTACTTTGGCCTTTGAGCTGAAATGGCTCCAATGAAAAGTCCCCCTTACTGCAACATAGTAGGGGAGTGGTTGTGCCAACCATCTCATCATCTCTTGGGCTATGCATCTAGCCAAATGCTGATATACATCCATTAGGAAGCCCTCCCAAGTGGACTCCTCCATCAATGAAAAATATGCATGAAAATGCATGAAAGAAGAACCCAAAATTTCTGCATGTAGATTCCTCTTATTATGCTTGTGCAAACAAGCCAAGAAAGTCAAAATGTTGTAGGAGTGCTCTCCTCCTTTACTCCTTCATGCTCATCACCTACATGCCTCCAAAATACATCACTTGTGAAGTGGCTTGGAAGGCACTCCAACAAGTAACTCAAGCTCTCAAGTGACAACGCTGCTGGCCTTGGAGTAGGGCCACTGTCATCTCAAATCTCCCATCTTTGACATGAATCTTGTCAAAGACTCCTCCCATCACGTTGCTGCAAATGTAGAGCTCCTCCCATGAAGAAGGTGCTACTTGGCCTCCAAGATCAAAGAGCAATCCTCTTGCACTATGCTAGTGCCTCCTCTTGCTCCCGCAACATGTAACAAAATCTGAGCAACAAGAATGTTTGCTGCTCCCCTATACTTCCACCATACCCAATTTGAAATGGGAACATAATGAGAGAAATGCCATCCCATCATGATGCACCCATGCTCTCCTCTTTGTTCATCAGGAGAAATAATTGTGAAATGATCCTGGGACCTGTGGGTTATGGATCCTCCATATTTCAGCTGGGCACACTCCATCCATAAGGCTCTTCTCCTTGGTGTAATATCCTGCCACTTGGTACCTCTTCATAAGAGCTACCATTGTCCCAAAACAGATTTCTCCTTTTGCATTTCATGGGACATTGAAATGCAATCTCCTCCATGGTCCATATCTCAAACCCCAACCTCATGTGTGGTGCATGAATCATCAAGGGTGTCTAAGAATAATGGCACATCGCAATGAAAGTATCCTCCTCAAGACAATAAACATGCAATAAAGTACAATCCCCCATGATAGATGCAAACTCGTGCATACCTTGGAGAGATTTGGAAGAATCTTGCTGCAAGAGTCTCTCCCTCAAGTGTGCTGGCTGCCTCAATAACTGAAGGTAGAGGCTTCTCCTCCATGAATGTGTCAGTGCTGGCATGTGCCTCTGGTGGTGAGGGCTCCTCCCTCCTTTGGCCAAATCTTCTGCTCAAGATTTGAGAAAAATCAGCAAGAGTATAAACCCTTGCATGCCTCCCATGGCTGAACCACCAAGTTCTTTCCTCTTTCTGCTGAACAAGTGTGAAAAAGATAGAGCCTCTTGGAAGACTCTAGGGTTTGTTCCATATTCAGTAGATACTCACTTAGAATTCGAATTCCAAGTGTTCTCCATGCTTCTGCTCTTCTCCTCTATGAGAATAGGAAGTGCATGGTCCTTCCTCTTCTCCTTCTTCTTCTCCTCAACCTCCTTGGAGAGGTTGTTGCTGGACCCAAAACTGATGAGATTGATCTCATATTCTGCATCATCTCTGACCTCTTCTTCTCTGAAATTTGAACTTCACAGGCTGAGCCAAGTTCGAAGCTCTAATACCACTGTAATGTCCCAAATGGGGAAATTTCTGCAATGCCGAGAATATCTTGAGATATTCCTATTTTCCACCTCTGCGAGTATTAAAAATCAACACTGAACTATTTTAGAGATTGACTGCAGGGGAATTTATTGGATATTTCACCTTCACAAGGAAGGATGAGATCCAGAGGCTACCTAGCCCTCTAGCAGACTCTGCCAATAGAACATGTCAAGATCTAATAATTCCCTTTAAGGAATTTTTGCAACAGTTGTCCATGAGGGCGTTGTATAAGGAAGCCCATGTAAAAATAAGGCAATCCAATGCTGGGATGCCTTGGAATACATCTGATACAAACTATACAAACTCCCTGTAGAATATAAGCTCAAAGAAATAACCTTAAGCAGGTTATTCAGATCTCCCACCAACAAGTGTACTGAAATAATGCTCAATGAGGAAATCTTCAACAGTATTAAACCTCCAATATGAACAACAGTGAAGAATGCATCATATAATGACAGAAGATTACAACTCTGATACATAATGTATAGCAGCAAATATTATACAAGATCCTTGAGGAAAAGACCTCTCAAGGTGAGTGCAAATCAGCCTCTAAGGAAAATATACATAAACAAGAGAATACATTGATGCATAAACCCAGCTACTCTATAACTGCACAGTCTATGAGGTAAAATGACTACAAGCTGATATATATGAGATGATATAGCAATACAAGCTCAAATAAATATGGGGGAGCAAGATCTCAACCCCAGAAAACTTTATTACATCAATCCTCCAAGGGATTGGCTAAAATACATAAAACTAGAAAATGCCGGAGTTGCAGTGTAGCTGCTGCAACTCAAATAGAATACAACATGGGAGAAGGAAATAGATGCTGCAATAGATGTAAAAACCTCCTCCAATGATCTCCAAAAGGAAGGCGTTGATCCCCTTACTAAAATCTGCACTGACTGGTGCACAAAATGAGCTCCACCTGCAAACCCTCTGTGAGAATAACACTGTAAGAAGAAGGGACTGTGCTGGGCATGAGAGAAATACATATGGCCTGATGCCAAATCTGCAATAAAGCTCTGATATGGTCCTTTGCTGATCTCCTAGAAAAGGAATGATCTTGCTGCAAGAATAACGTAGTAGCTGCAAATGACTGCTTTGGCCTCAAGAAAAGATGTAAGGAAGATGAAGAACAATCTCTCCATGGCCTCCCATGGAAGAGAAAGGCATTCCTAAACAGGAATCCCTCTTGTGCTAAGTAGCACAAATTTGAAGAGAGCTTCAACCTCCAAATTCTTTCTCCAAAGATGATCCTCAACAATGGCTCTCCTTCATCTTTTATGCAAGGCATGCATGGACCCCACTCACATTAGGGTTTCTCTCATTTCAAATTTCCCTCCACTCCAACTACGCAATCTTCTTGTGTAAGCTTCCCCTCTTAGGGTACATTGTTGAATTTGGTCAACCATGGTCTAGCTCACTTGCCTTTGGCCCTTTTCACACTTGGGGCTACTATCTTAAGCCACTTAAGTGACTTTTTGCACCTTAGGAGTGTTTATTAGATTGCTACATGTGTTCCCTCACCCATTTTATTCCTTTTATTAAAATAAAAAGCAAGATTAATGTTCCAAATACTTTTCCTAATGAAGAACACATGTGAAGGACCTCATATAAAATTGAAGGCCTTAGTCTATGAAGAAGGATCCCTAGCACTATCCAAAGCACAAATTCATAAAGTAATGATGACAATTCACAAAATACAATTTTATTGATGGAAAAATGACCTCACTTAAGGATGAAATTTACACCAAATTGTAGAGGAAAATTCCCCCTTTCCAACGAGCTTTTACACACCCTCTAATTTTTCTTAGATTGGGAGAAAATGATTTTTTAAGATAAAATAATATTGTTTATCCTAGCCGACCTAAGTCAACTTGTGTAGGCCCATGTTCGTTGGCCAAGGGACGTGTCTGTTTTTTGATAATTCAAAAACAATATATATATATATATATATATATATATATATATATATATATATATATATATATATATTGAGGTTTAAACTCCTTATTCCAACCATCAAATTTTGGTGAATATTTCAGAGAGGAAGCATAAAAGGAAGGGAATCTGAGGTGAACATTAAAATAATGTTTTAAGAAAATTTTTGTATCTTTTTAGAGCTCAGACCTATTGCTACTAAATAGTGAGAAGATAGAGAAGTAAACATGAGGTTGAGGAAGAATTTTATTGTTTGATAACCTTTCAAGTTCAAGAAAATCACCTTGAAGAAGTTGGATTAGTAGCAACGTAAATAGAGGAAGAAGTACTTCTGTTTGGAAATTCAAACCTATTTTATAATCATAAATTTAAGGACTATCTTGGTTTTATGAAAAAACATTTTTTTGAATCTATGAACATAGAAGTTCGGGCCTGAAATTTTTTGCCTTAACTGAGACCCTCCTGTGGCTTTTTCTGAGGCTTGATTACAGGAAAAATACCTCTGTCTCTCAACCCCCTGAAGCTTAAACCTCTGTCAATTAGGACATACCTCAATCCTAGGAAAGCTCGATCCTATAACTTTGTAATTTTGGCCTTGTTGCAGGAAATTGCAGTGACTAAAGTTCAAACCATAGAAGAATAGAACTTGAGATGTAAAACTCAGCCTTGTTTAGTTTCAGATCTCACTCCTGTCACCGATTCGAGTTGCATATTTGGATTAATTGTTTAAGACCTTAAATACATTGTAATCAACCTATATTGAACATAGAGACAAATCAAATATATTGCAAGAAGATAATACTTGAAGGCATATTAGTTCTGAGGAATTGTGAAGAATTGATTGCATACATCAGTCATTAAGAAGATTTGTTGAAATAGTTCTTAAGCAACTAGTTGGAGAAAATTTTGAAGATTAGTGTTGAAGCTTGGAGCAACATTGTGAGAGAATCATTTGAAGTAGGAAGTTGTGAAGTGTGCTTAAGGATCCTTGAAGGGGAGTCTTATTAAGCTTGAGGAGCAGTGTTGTGGGCCCTTTGAAAAATCCTCTTGTTAAGTTTGAAGAGTGCCATTATGAAGCAATTTTTGAAATCTTAAAGAAGTGTTGAAGAGATATTTGAAGACCATTTAACAGTTGATTTATTAGTTTATGAAAAAAAATCTTGAAGATATTATTGATTTATAAGAGAAATGTTGAAGACTTGGCACTCTTGAATATCTAAAGCAACTTTATTGAAGTAGACATCCTAAATATTGTATTGATAATATCTTGAAACAACTATTAAGTGTCCTTTTAAGGCATTCCTAGAGGCTAGTGTAGACATGCCTAGAGGAGAGTACTTGAAAACTGTACTGAAGCATACATCATTGGAGATATTCTTGGAGCATTGCTAGGAACTTCTTGAAGAATTATTGAAGATTGGTAAAAGCTGATCTTGGAGGCAATCTTGGAGACATGATGCTTTGTTGAAGCCCTCATGGTGTAATATTGAATATTATGTTTGTGTAACATGAAGAGATATAGAGACACCTTCATGAGAAGAACAAATTTTCATTAATGATCTAAGTGCCTTGGAGATAGTTTTAGGGTAGTACTAAAGGTGAAGATATTTTCAAGGCTAGTTGCAAAAGATATTCAGAGACTTGAAGAATCATCAAATCCTGTAATACTCCAAATTGGAAATAGTAGCAATACAAATAATAATAACGTAAAACATAGCAAATCTGAACACGAAATAAGAGAGGTCAATGTGCAGCCATCATTTTATTAATATATCAGCAGAAATATACAAAAATATCATGAGGGACAAGCCACTCAAGCAATAGGAACAATCCTCCAATGATCCAAACAACCAGTACATGAGTTGCTGCAACTGTATAGAATGCCGGAGAGCAGTGATAGCGTTGTATATATCAGTGTAGCTACTACTAAATACATATATAAATGAAATGTGGCTGATAGAAACAAAATAAATGCCTAGAAAATAAGAAGTGGTCTCTAATACAATATTTCTAGCCAATTCCCTGAAAAGATTGCTAAAAATACCAAGAAATATACAATGTGAAAAATAACCCTGGGGTTGAGATGTCACTGCAAACTAGATCTGAATAGAATGAGGCTATGACAGATCTGAAATGATGATTTCCTCATCTAATATTATTTCTCAATAGAAGTTTGATCCCTCTATTCAGAAATAGACCCTCCCGATGAGCTTAATGAACCCTCCCAGCAATTGCCTCCAAAAATAACGTAGTTCAAAAATGTGACTGTGCTGTGAGAGATGGTAGGTGGTTGGCTTGATGCAAAATATGTGAAAATATGCCCAGGAGCCCTCATTTCTGATCCTCCAATGTATAGGCTACCTATCCAATGCAAAACAAGCCCATAAATGGCTCTATGTGATCCTCCTTTGCTGCACCCTACAACACAACCCAACTCTAAATAGAAACTGTGCTGTAGCTGAAGGAGGTAGCTTGTCCAGAATGTCTGAGTGAGGAAATATAGCCCAATGAACCTCTCCTTCCCTGAGGATGAGGTAGGGATTCCCGATCAGGAACACCCTTGTGCTAAACAACACAGCAACCCTGCTAAATAGCAAGAGGAAGAAAAGTCTAAAGAGACCAATATCAAATGATAAAATAAAACATGAATAACAAAGGCTACCATCCTCTCCATATATAGCAAGTGAACCTCCTCACATTGGGTCCCATCCATACTTGCCACCAAGCTCATGCAAGTTGTCCTCCACCAAAACTGCGCTGCCTTATCATAAAGGCCACTCCTCCATGACAACGCTGTTGATTTGGTAAAAGTTGACTGAATCAATATGATCCAAGTCCTGTTCACACCCAAAGGTGCTTAATCCAGCTACTTATTCTTCCTCCTTTCACATTACGAGTGTTATTATTCCTTCTAAAGGGGTTTTATGAGTCTCCCCACCCACTTATTCACCTACCTAGTGATAAAAGAAACTATAATATTCCATTTAGATGAAGGCTAAATTTTTGGAATATTACAGTCCTCCCCTCCAAAATGTTTCTTGTCCTCAAGCAACTGTAAAGGTGGAGTAAAATTCCTCCCTTCCTCTTCTTGTGGCCTCCTCATCAATAGTTCCCACCACAGCTCAACATAATCTGCAATAAATCTGCCCTCCAATGGTTCCTCCCAAGTATGCAAAACCAAATGGTGTACATCATGAGAAAGTGGAAGGTGTAAGTGGAAACCTTCTTGTTTTACAATGGCCTCCTCAAGGTAGGAGTGATGATAAACATAGGGAATCTCATCCCCAATGAGATTCTCCCATACCCATGTTATCATCCAAATGAAATGAGCCATTCTAGGTAGCTCATCAAATAAATCCTCAACCCCTGGTTTATGCAATGTGTTGGGGCTGCATGGAGAGATTAGATTTTCCCATCCAAGTTGTTTATCTCTCAATTTATGGTAAGTATGGGGCTGTTGCTGATCTTGGGCTGAAATTTCATGGCCTCCAAGAATGGCCCAAGTTATCCCACCAAACAAATCAGCCATGAGGTGCCTCCTCTAAGAACTCAAGTTCTCCAAGTGGCTCCTCCCACATGAAGAAAAGAGATGTAGTGTGGAAATCATGGTTTTCCCATTGTTTCTCCTAAAACATGAAACATGTATAGTAGGGAGAATCATACTCCCAATGGGCACCCTCAACTCTTGTGCCACTCTCCCAACAAATCTTCCCATAAACATCAGAACATCTCCAACATATGGAAGCAAAAACCAATGAAAACAAGTTTCCAAGTGACAAACAGGAGGTGGATCATAGTTCCACATATGGAACTAGCACAGTGCATCCCTTGCCTGCCTCAAAAGAAATAATAGCAAGTGTCTTTCTAGCCACTTTTTTGCTGTCACAGTCATCCTACAAGATAGGATCATGAAATTAGAATGTGGTGCCAATGGTGCACACCAAGAATCTTATGGCTTCCCCCACAAACCACCAATAGAATAGCCAAAATCAATGCTGCAATTGGCCTTAAGTACATCATAATATAATGTGCAAGAAGGGATAATCCTCCTTGGTACAACATGGTTCTCATATAAAGTAAAGAAGTACAAATCATAATGCAAAACTGTACCTTCTCTACCATGTACTTTGGTCCTTGAGCTGAAATGGCTCAGCTGAATATTATCACTCACTCTCAATGAGTAGGGAAGTGGTTGTGACAACCTCTCCATTACCATACAGGATATGCATCTCTCCTCATGCTGATATACATCCTGCTGAATTCCCTCCCAAGTGAACTCTTCCATCAAAGAATGAAATGCATCAAAGTGCATGGAAAGAAAGTCCACATGTGCTTCATGTAGTAACTTCCTCTTGAGCTTAGAAAATCTAGTCAAGAAGACTCCGCCATGAGAATAAATGACCTCATTAACCACCATGTACCTATCATATCCCTTCGGGTCATCAAGAATCATGCAAGCAACAAGATCCTTGGAGTACTCTACCAAAAGTTGAGACCTTCGATATGGATCAACCCTCCTAAGAGACAGCGCTGAAGATATGAAATGTGAAGCTCCCCACATGATGTTGTCTTCTCCTTTGACATCCCACATGCCAAAGTCATCCTCCAAAATTCTTCCATGCCCATCATGTAGCTGCTCATGCTCAAGTAGAAGTGGTGACCTTTGTAAGTTGGCTTCCCATGAGAAGATGCCATCCAAAAAGAATCTCCTGACCTTGGCCAATGTAAGCATGAGTGTCCTCCCTCTACTCCAATGTATGGAGGATTCCTTCCTCAAAGGAATTACCCTCTATTTCTCCAAATCCATGGAGCATCTCCCTTGCACCATGAAAGTTCCATCCTCCATCACTGCAACAACTTCTGTCAGCGCAGTATGTGTAGTGAGAGTGGGTAATGCTGAAAATGGGAGAGTGTCTTCCTCCTCCTTGAGTCTATCCCCAACTCTCTGCGCTGTACTAGACCCCTCCAAAGTATCTACCCCTCTGGGATCTAAGAGTGGTGAACCAATGGGAAAGATGTCGCTCGCCAACTCTAGATCTGGTGGCCTCCCGGGTGGAATGCCCCCATGTAGTGAGACATCAAAATCTGAAGTGGACTGTATATATGAGTGGACTGATTTATCCCTCCCTTCACTGTGCAATACAATATCCTTATTTTGTGCAGAAACCTCCTGGAATAGATAAGGGTGAATGCTCATCATCCCTTGATGCTGATCCTTCTCTGCCTCCATCTCACAATCCACAAAAACTGATGCATGCTGCTTTGAAATTGTGCTTTGGTTCCCACATATTAGATCATTTGGAAATCCTTGAAAAGACACAAGGGCTCCTCTAATGGAAGCAATGGCTCCCTTCCCATCTCCATGTGGTGATGGATATCCTCTTTATGGTACAATGCTGTTATCTCTTCTCTGCTCACCCTCTTCATCAATATGTGAGAAGGCCTCATCATCAATGAGAGACCCTTGATCTTGGTCTTCCCTTGAAGGAGGAACCTCCATGTCTTCATCTATAGAAGAGGGCTCTTCAATAAGTGGGGATATTGCCCTTGGCAAAGCATCATGCATGTTTCTATCCCATTCAACAGAAATATGGAGTGGAGTTGGCAAAATAGATCTCTCCAACTCATGCAAAGGTTTTGAGTTTTTGGGTTCAACAAATGATGTTTTAAATTGTTTAATTTCAAATATTCTCACTAATTTCTTAGTGAACCCAACATAAGTGTTTACATTTGCATCATTAAATGAAGCAGAACTACAAAACCACCAATATTGGGCCATACCTTTGAGGTGCAGCACTGCTACTCTGATGGCCTCCTTTTCTGAAACTTGGTGTAGCTGAAAATAGGAATCTAGCTCCTTCACCCAAGCTTTGGCTATGCACTTTGCTGATCCATCAAAGTTAGATAGAAAGATTCTACCTCTTTTTCTTCTATTATGGTTGCTGGATCTTCTCTCTTCCTTGAGTTGGCAAAACCCTTGGAAGTCCAAGTGCTTTTTGAATCTCCATGATTGAGACTCATACTCCTGAAGATAGTTGCTCAAGGTCTCCTCCCTTGGTGCATATTCTTCCTCCATCCTTCTTGCAGTGAATGTGGGCAATAAACTGCGCTGTGGATCTTCATGTGTGGCTGAATTTCCACACCCATCATGTGAATACCTAGGGCTTGCTTCACTTTCAAACCCTCTTGAAGTTTTTCTACATCTCTCCCCTTTCATCTCCTTGAGATCTTCTTTGATAATATTCATAGTTTGGAAAAGAAGCTGGGATATCCTCTCTTCCTTTATTTCTCCAAATAATGGAGACATGCCTTTGTTTCTTCTGTACAAATTCTCTTTCCTGTGAGAAGAAGCTTCTCCTTCTAGTGACATAATGTCTTGAATGCACAGGTTGAGCCAAGATTATGCTTCGATACCACTGTAATATTCCAAATTGGAAATAGCAGAAATACAAATCATACTAATGTAAAACACAGAAAATCTGAACATGACATGAGAGGGATCAATATGCAGCCATCATTTTATTAATATATTATCAACAATATACAAAAATATCTTGAGGGACAAGCCACTCAAGCAATAAAAACAATCCTCCAATGATCAGAACAATCAACACTTGAGTTGCTGCAACTGTATAGAATGCCGGAGAGCAGTGACAACACTGTCTATATTAGTGTAGATGTTGCTATAATCATACATAGATGAAATATGGCTGAGAGAAACAAAGAAATTCCCAATAAAGAAGATGTGGGCTCTAATACATGGTTTCTAACCAACCTGGAAAAGATTTCTAGAAATACCAAGAAATATACAATGTGAAAAATAATCCTGGGGTTAATATGCCACTACAAACTAGATCTGAAGAGAATGAGGCTATGACAGATCTGCAATGGTGATGTCCTCATCCAATGGTATTTCTAAATAGAAGGCTGATCCCTCTACTAAAAAATAAACCCTCTTGATGAGCTCAATGAACCCTCCCAGCAACTGCCTCAAAAAATAACGCAGTTTAGAATTGTGATTGCATTGTGAGGGATGGTAGATGGTTGGAATGATGCCAAAGATGTGAAAATATGGTTAGGAAACCTCCTTGCTGATCCTCCAATGGATAGGCTACCTCTCCAATGAAAGACTAGCTCAAAAATAGCTCTATGTGATCCTCCTTTACTGCACCATGCAACACAACCCAGCTCTAAACATAAACTAAGTTGTAGCTGAAGGAGGTAGCTTCACCAAAATGCTGGAATGAGGAAATGCAGCTCAAATAACCTCTCCTTCCCTGAGGATGAAGTAGGGATTCCCGATCAGGAACACCCTTGTGCTAAACAAAACAACAACCCTGCTAAACAACAAGAGGAAGCAAAGGTCTAAACAAACCAATATAATTATAATCTCAAACATGAATAATAATGGCTTCCATCCCCTCCATATATAGCAAGAGAGCCTTCTCACATTAGGTCCCATCCATACTTGCCACCAAGCTCATGCAAGTTTTCCTCCACTAAAATTGCACTGTCTCATCATAAAGACCACTCCTCCATGACAACGTTGTTGATTTGGTCAAAATTGACTGAATCAACATGATCCAATCCCTGTTCACACCCAAAGGTGCTTAATCCAGCTACTTATTCTTCCTCCTTTCACATTAGGAGTGTTATTATTCGTTCAAAAGGGGTTTTGTGGGTCTCCCCACTCACTTATTCACCTACCTAGTGATAAAACCAACTATAATATTCCATTTAGATGAAGGCTAAATTTTTGGAATATTACAAGCTACCAGCGCCCTAGCTATTTTATTTCCATTATGTCTGTAAGCATATTTCTGTTATTTGATATTAATGAAATGAAGCATTATTTCCGCTGCATCTCTGTGTTTATGTCTATTTCTGTATTTTATTGTGTTCCTGCATAAATCCGGATCAGTTCCTTTTATGCTTCTCACTCAAAAGTTGTAGTCCTCGGATAGATATTTCTAACTAGGTATTGAGCATGTCAAATAGAGATCATATGCCAAAGTTACGTCCTCGGGAATTTGATGTACCAATTTACCCAAACGAGGTCCATAGTTTTGCGCTTCATATCCTAGGGTTAGATTTTTGGATTTCTAGGGTTTTCTATTGTTTCTTAATAATAAATAGGCCTTCGAGCCTCATTGTAACACAGTTCAGAGGCCTATAGCTACCACATCTCTTCTGAGAGATAAGCTACCAATTCCCTAACTAGTTTATTTTCATTGTGTCTGTAAGCATATTTATGTTATTTGATATTAATGAAATGAAGTTATATTTATGCTGCATCTTTATATTCATGGTTATATTTGTATTTTGTTGATTTCCTCCATAAATCCGGATAATCATCCTACTACATGAGCCTCCAGAATCGATTTCTAGGCTCTAATCATGCTCAAACTGGAAAAAAACACACAATAGTCATTTGTGCAAACACTTTGTGAAAAATGTACCTGTAGCTCATGAATTCCTATTTGCTCACTATTTCATTAAATCATATGAGAGACATCAAGAAGGCTCAATTCCCTCTCTTACTAGTTGTACAAACACATTTTATCTCATGCATTCAAATATATAACCAAGAGCCTGTCGAACCATGGAATAAAACCATAACAAGAGCACATCACATAATGATAAATATATCATGCTTATAACCAAAATTTAACTAGAAAGAAACCATGACGAACCAGTCATATAATTGCATACTAAAGCAAAGATTATTCTCATTGATATCATTAAATATTAACAAATGTTACCATATGCATATGCCAACCAAGTCAGGGACTTCCACGTACCACCTAACCATGGATTGGGACTAAACCAAATCCATCTTTCAGCCCAATCACCCATGTGCCATACTCCAAGCATGAATGTGGGATCACATGGGATAAACCAAAACATAACCAACCAAGGCTTCCAGAGGCTAAACCACCTCAACCATCAACCACGGTGATTTCACCTAAACTGGTCTAGAAATCACCAAAACCAAACAAGCTTGGATGTCTTAGAATTTATTCACCATACCCAATGGAATTTTCTAGTCTCCACCCACCTGCCAAGAGTTCTAGTAGAAATTCAATCTCCACCCTCAACCCTTGGTAATTTTCCTGAGACCACCTCAACTAGGATCTAAAATCTATCAGCCATCCAAAGCTTAACCAAAATAAGGAACCCACTACATCATGGCTATCCAGGAAATTGAAAGGCATGGTTGAAAGCATTGTCAATATAGACAAATCACATGCCAATGATAACGAACATAAATAATAAAACAATGCATGCACCATGCATCAAATCCCAACATGCTAAATCACACATGCATAGCGTTACCTGGAAATCCATGGTTATTTATTCCCTTACTTGTTGTTGTCCAAAATTCCTCTTGCGCTCCCTTTCTTTCCTTGCTTGTTTTCTTGCTCCCTGCTTGTTCTCTATCTTGGAGTTTGATCTCTTCTTTAGAAAAACTAAAGTTGTTCAAAGCTTACAACTTATCAAAATTCATAATTTGTTTCTCAGGTGCCTAGTTTCTTTTCCTTTCCCTTTCCTCTTTTCTTTCATTTTCCTTTATTTTCTCTTTAATTTCCCTTGCATGCATATTCTTGTCTCTTCATCTTCCTTTTATCATCTTTTCCTTTATTTATATAATTAATCGTCATTTATTACCCTTTTCCTTTACCAATGCCAATTCCAATTTCCATAGCCATTAATTAACTGCAAGTGATGCCCACTATAGTGTTTTCCCATCATTCAGCTTGGAATAGGTGTCCCATGATCTTGGTTTAATTTATTTACATGGAAAATCAAGTTGGGTTTGTTATAATTGAGGGAAAAACATGTCAGCCAATTCGGATGCCTAGGTACATGGAAATAATGGAAAATAAATCAGTAAAATAGAGTTCTGTTAACCCTATCCTTGTTGCACATTTTCTTATATTTTTCATATATTATTATGATATTTCATATAGATATGAAAAATTCCATTTTGTTTGACAAGGTTTTGTCGAGGGACCTTCTTGTAGAAGAGGTATTTCTTAAACTTATCTAATGCAAATGAACATGGCATAAAAATTTTCCTGGATAATGAAGAATCAAGTGGGAAAGAGTAGCCTGATTGATCTATGATTTTAATAGCATGAAAATATGATACATAAATTATTCCTATGTTATATTATGAAAATGGAAGGTTGAAGGATATATCCACAAAATGAGGGAACTGTGAGATTTGGCATGCTAGAAAAAGAATGGATAAACCTCCGATATTGGATTTGTATTGTGGATGCCCATGGTGAAGCATGGGAAAGATGTTAAAGGAAGTGTTTCCTGGTCTCTGTGGATAGAGACAAGGCGGTCTTTGGAATTTCAACACTTTTGTATACATGTTGTATTGTGCCAAGTGCATTGTGTATGTGTTGTTGTGTTGTATCATGTCTGCATGTGTATGTGCTACGGTACGCTTGTGTATATGTGCATGTGTTGTGTAATGTTTTGGGATATGTAGATATGGGACTGTTTGGATCCTTGTGTTGTGTAATATTTTTAGGACAAATAGGTATGGGACTGTCTGGGCTTGCGTTGATTTAGGACAAGTAGACTGCCAGAAATGGGGGTTATGTCGTCCTACAAAGGTGTGTAATACACATATATTTCTATCGACATAAGACTAAATAGTTGGTATTAACTACTTGGGTTGGTAGTGCCCATATTTGGGGGGTGGAAATTGGGCTTATTTATATTTCTTTGTTACTAAGTGCTCACCTTAGGGCCAATGAGCCACTTAGTAAATTTGAAAGAGAATATAAGAGAAGATATAAGGAAATGGGTGCTTTCTGAGTTTGGAAACTGATCTAGTGTGTGTACGAGGTCAAGAGAAGAGAGAGCATTGGGTGCTTGTCGGGTTTGGAAACTGATTTAGTGTGTGTACGAGCTCCAAGAGAAGGGAATGAATTGGGTGTTTATCAGGTTTGGAAACTGATCCAATGTGTGTACGAGAAGAGAGAAGGGCATTGGATGCTTTCCAGGTTTGGAAACTGATCCAATGTGTGTAAAGCAAGAAAAAAAAAGAAAATCAATATAAGTATCAATTTTTCATTGATTCTTGAACTCCTAAATTATGAATCTAATTCAATGTTATGATTTGTGATGGTTTGGATTATGAGCTAACCTAGTTTTGTTGTGATAGGAATTAAAGTTAAAAAAATTCCAAGTTCACCTCATGAATAAACTGCTAATATGGTATGATTTAAAATTATAACACTTTATTTACGGTGATTCTCATGAAATCAGTGTGCCTATGATGTAGGAATGGATATGGAATTTCCTAGTTTAGGTGCACAAAGTTGTTTTCAAGGAGGAATAACAACAATATTTTAAAGTAAAATATTTCAAGAACAGAGCCATTGCGGGACACTAACACTCAATGGGGCCCACTGATTACCATGAAGCATGTTATGAATAGTATTATATTTTTGAGGCAGGGGTATGCCTTGGATCTAAGACCCTTATGATTTAGGGAAACCTTGCCAAGGAATGGATCGCCCGAGGGACTGGGAAGCAGAGAAGGGGATGCCTGAACTTGGAAGGTGAGTAACTGCAAAAAGGGGGGGGGTGACGAGATTTCCTGAGGGACTAGGAAGTAGATAAGGGAAGTCCCAAAAACAAATTGGTTTTTGTCATGAGAATAGATTTTTATAATCAAAATCACCTTGAGGGTGTTCCTGGAAAACAATGAATTGGGAATTTTTTTCTGAGAGAACAAAGAGCGCAAGGTAGCGACACTAAAAATTGCAGGTAGGTATCACTCCACAGAAAGAGAACAATCCAAGTTGGATTGAACACCTAAATCATCAAAATAATTCAAAAAGGGCCATTAGAAGTTGGATGAATATATAAATTAATGATAACCGAGTGGCTAGTAAGCCACTATGCATATAAGGTGTGTTGTAAAAGCTGAAACGAGTTATGTATATAAATATACATAATAAAAAAGGCTTGGTCTAACAATATCTTTTGTCACATTTGGTTATTGAACAATGAGGATGGTGTTCCCCTCAATGGGGAGGGTATGATGACATCCCCTGGTTAATAATTTATCTTTGTAATTTTTTGAAATTATTTTAAATGGTTGAGAGAGGGACACAAATTCCATTGCTTAAGGGAATTGTTGTTTTAAATATCAGTCTTGGTTGGCTAAAGTGGTTTTAATAGGATAATTGGGCCATAAATTAACTGAAAGAAAAAGGGATAGGGGAAGGTGTCCTTTGGCTCCCATAACAAGAAAAGAATAGGACAAAACATTGAAGGTTGAATGGGTTTCACGGTCCACAAGATTTACTATTGTGAAATCATGGAGAAGGAGGGAAGCAAGTATGTTGGAAAAAACTGGATATTTTCACCCACAAATTCATGTGCTCTCTCTATATTTCGAATACACATACATAAGAAAAGAGAGAGAACAAGCTCTCTGAGAACACACAAAAATAAGGGAAAGTTTCTTTGTGTGCACGCTTTCTATGAGGAAAGGAAAAATTCTTCCAAGAGTGGGAGGTGAGAAAGTAGAGGAGGAAATGTATAAAGTTGTTGTTGTAAGCTCTAGAGGAAATTTATAAACCAACAAAATAACCCTCATAAAAGCTAGCTAGACATAAGCATCATGGAGAGAACAGTGGCTTGCCTTTGGTGGATGAAGGCAGTGTGTCCTGTTGGCACCCTATTTCAATTGTTTTGTTGTTTAAAAGCCCTGAGAATCACTCTACCTCAATCTTTGGAATCTGGCTCAGGGGTGACAATTGCAAGTAAGACTTGGATGTAGTTGTCTATGGTTGGGTGGAAAGTTGGAGTCCAACTCTCAGTTGCCAAATTTTTTATAGTATAAGTGTAGCCTTATGTTTATTCTTGTGATTAATATAATGTCTTTTTTTTTGTATTAGGAGAATTCCATGCTAATTTTAAGGAATGTTGGTTCTTGCACACATCAATTATATAGATGTTTCATGAGGTAAGATATCAAATTGTATTATTTACATGATTGACCAATATGATGTCAGGATTGTTTTAAGGGTACTGGAACAATGTGTGGTTGTATTGGTTAGGTTCTGGTAGTGACCAACAT
Source organism: Pinus albicaulis (assembly GCA_034641835.2). NCBI lineage: Eukaryota > Viridiplantae > Streptophyta > Pinopsida > Pinales > Pinaceae > Pinus > Pinus albicaulis. The sequence goes on along the minus strand of CM076584.1, from coordinate 1,304,185,914 downwards.
AGAAACTCCTTATTATTTACAATGGTATAATATTTATTTTGTTGCAAGCTCTTATCTAAATTTAAGAGTAGGAATGATGGATATTCCTCACTCTTTGGCCATATAGGTATGCTTACTTTGTATGGTTTTCTTTCAAGTCTTCTAGTGAAGCACGCCTAGGTTCTTGGGTTTGTAATTTAATCTTCTCAAAGCTCAGGCATAAATAAGCCTTGCATTTTTGTGTTGTTGATGAGAACGTCTCATAATATTTGATAACACTATTTCATGATCCTTGAATTGACATGATATTTTCCATATACCTGATGATGTTTTTACCTCCATTGATAACTACTCTGCTATATGTTTCATGGAACAATGGTAATAATGCAATCTAGTTTTTTTTTACTCTTGGTAGACTTATGTCCAAGAAGTTTTGCCCAAAGAGTATGTTTTTTATCATGGTTATAGATGACTAATAGTCTCTGTAAGTGTAAGGGGTTAATATGTTAATAATTTGAGTCCTAAGAGGGAGCTGCATCTTCATACCAATCACCATTTACTTTCTAGTCTACTTGTGGATTCCTATAGGATTTGGGCTTTGTAGGATTCTTGCTTGCTCTCGTGAGTTTTTTGCATGTTTATTATTAGCCCAAGTATGTGGAACTGCTCTAAGTAGAGGAAACTTAAAATAGTTGGAAAAGTAAATCCACCCATCGTAATAGTTTATCTAGGAAGGATAAGGTCACCAAATGGAAGCAAGACATTATACAATGGAAAGAGGTCAAATGTGACTATAGTGGCAATAAGTGAAGTGAGAGAAATAAATGGCATAATAATAGGCACTAAGACTTTAATAGAAATAAGAATCAACAACTGTAAAGCATCATAAGGAATAATTGTATCCTCCTTGGAATGTAAATTTAAGTTATATGAAAAGAGATAAATGAAGCTCAATTTCATGTTATAGTGGGTTTGTAGCGGAAACTAAAATGGAAAGTGGGTGCTATTCTAGAGTGTCCATGAAGAGTGGGAACTACCATTCAAGTTATGATGTGTAATATAGAAGGGGTTTATATCTCAACCTGACAGGGTCACACCTAAGGCACCTTGATACCAACACAAATAGCCAATAATGAAAATTGACATGTAAGTAAAGGCCTATCCCTATATGCTAGGATTTAAATCTTGTACCTCCAATCTTATAGACGTTGCTCATAAGAACACAACTTAGTCCTATAAAATCCATTCAAATATAATAGGCCCATAGGTGTGCTTATGAAAATCCAAGGGGATATTACTAACATATTCCAATAAAGCAACAAAAATGATAAGCAACGAATTGAAACAACCCAAAAATAAATAAAAACACTCACATCACACAACAAACCAAAAATAAAATACACATGTACAAAGCATGACACAATATGATAGCTCATGTAATGTATTACCCACTTTTGGGCACAATTTAAGGATTCAAATTGATATATATGAAATCATCAGTCATTTTTGACAACACATGGAGCACCATATCGAGTCCATGCCACATTGAATAGTATTTCCATGTTCCTAAATGTTGATGATTCCAATGAGAGCCTAGAATCATATCACTTTTAGAAGTAGTTTGAGGACATAAAGGGAGTGTGATCTCACAAGCTAGTATAGCTCATTGATGATGGCCATCAAGATGAAAATAAGGTACAAGAACTTTTTCAACAAGAGAGGGGTGGGGAGGGGGGTTGGGATGGACAATATAATGGAAATATTAGTACAATAAATCCAATACTTTACGTGGTAAAAGGGTGGCACTTCATTGGATGACCTAGGAAATGCCCCCTGTTTTGATTCAATATTCTATTTTCCAAGCTCCATTGTTTCCAAGTCAAGAATAAAAGAGGCATTATGATGAATATTCTCATAAATATTATTAATGGAAGCCATGATATCTAAGTTGGTTTCTAGTGAATGAAACTCAATACAAGGGAGTCATGCGAAATAGGTGGCTTTATGGTTCATGTGGGAAAAGTATACTGATCATATTACACATTGTGATAGAGTTTATTATTAGCGTCAATAGGTTCTTGCGAGACCACCAAAGAATAATCATCTTACACTAGAATCAACATTAGGTGCCCTTGGTATTTAACTTCCGTAGGCACCACCCAAGGATTAGAATGCCTAAGGGATCAGCTAGTGATAGAAGATATCATGTTTATGGAAGAAAAAATAGTAGAATCATCAAGTAGAGGAATTAATAAGATACAATTGGGAAATAAATTTTCAAATATACCTACACCAAAATTCAAATAATTTGAAGGTGCATCACCAAAAAATGGCATAACATTTCCTAGTATGGTTGTTGTATTTATCATGCAAAAAGTAAGCTGATCAATCATATCCTTACTTCATGAGGAAAGTGAAGAATGTGAAATACAGACGAAATGACAGTTTCCAAGGCATAAAACAAGTTACACAAAGGAGTATATTAGAATCAAGAAAGTAATTGACTACTTCTACATTAATAATGAATATTTTTCCTATCTCAATGGAAAATTCTAGGAGAAATCCCTTCAATTGAAAGGTGGTCGTCAAAGGCCTAGAGTGTAGTGTTTGATTATACAAGTGTCAGAGAGCCTAAAATCCACCATCATGCCATAGACATAATGGAAGAGAAATATCTCTCATCCAAAAGTGTGCAACATATGTTCTTCCCAAATACCTAAAATTTTATTTGGAAATAAATCTTATGGGATAACCAATACCCACTCGCATATACATCAAAAGTAACATGATTTAAATCTAAGGGATTGACACATACGATAACAGTAAAAAAGGCTCTATGCTACATGAGGAGCTTTGTATAACCTACACAATGCATTTGTTTTGGGAACCTCATCCGTTAGGATTAAGAGTCAACTAATGGAGAACACCCTTTGTAGGGAATATCATATTTTCCAAAGGCTTATCTATCGAGAGTAGTAGAATTATAAAGTAGAGGAATTAATAATATACCAATGGGAAATAAATTTTTAAATATACCTACACCAACATTCAAATAATTTGAAGGTGCATCACCAAAAAATGGCATAACATTTCCTAGTATGGTTGTCGTATTTATCATGCAAAAGGTAAGTTGATCAATCATAATTATCCTTCCTTCATGAGGAAAGTGTAGAATGTGAAATATAGATGAAATGACAGTTGTCAAGGCATAAAATAAGTTACACCAAAGGAGTAGACTAGAATCAAGAAATTAAACGACTACTTCTACATCAATAATGAATATTCCCCCCCCCCCAAGCTAAATGGAAGGTTCTAGGAGAACTCACTTCAATTTAAAGGTGTGGTCGTCAAAGGCCTAGAGTGTAGTGTTTGATTACGGAAGTGCCAGAGAACCTAAAACCCACCATCATGCCATAGTCATAATGGAAGAGAAATATCTCTCATCCAACAGTGTGCAACATACATTCTTCCCAAATACCTAAAATTTTATTTGGAAATAAATCTTATGGGATAACTAATACCCACTCACATATACATCAAAAGTAACATGATTCGAATCTAAGGGATTGAAACCTATGATCACATTAAAAAGGGTTTTATTCTACATGAGGATCTTTGTAGAACCCACACAATATGTTTTTTTGGGAATCTCATGCATTAGGATTAAGAGTCAAAGAATGGAGAACACCATTTGTAGGGAATATCATAGTTTCCAAAGGCTTAAATCTATTGAGAGAGGTCCATTTTATGGAGTGGGGATCACATGGTCCTTAGAAGAATAATTGGTTTTAGTATTCTCATAATTTTTGGCTTGTGTAGTCAAATGTATTATCTCATTTCGCATGACAATAGATGGCCACCCTATTGGATTTTTCCTTCCATGCCCCTAGGAAACCATTTGTTGTTGTTGAATGGCGAAATGGATTTGTAAAAGAAATAGGTTGTTGATGGGTTGCCTACAACAAAAAATTATAGTGAAACTCATCCATCCTTTGGAAATCATGAGTAAGATGATCTCCCTAACAAATATTTCAAGGAAAATTACTCTTTCTCTTCTTATCATTAGTGGCCCCACCCACGTTGGTTTTTTTTTTGTAGCCCCTTGACCATTTTTTGAGAGTACTTTTCTATTTTTTTCCTTCTTCTTACCTCTAGGTTTCTAAGGATTCTTAAATTGCATGGACTTCATTGAACACACCTTGGATTTCTGCTTAGGGGACGAAGTAGTTTGAGTTCTATTCATAGTAGTTGGGGGTTGTAGTGAAACAATCATATGACCCAATTACACATATAAATCGGTCATGACATCAATGAATATGGAACCAATCATGCCATCCACATGTGGTCCTAGTTTTGGATAAGGAGATCAACCAATTGTTGAGGATCATTAGGAATGATGTCATATGGGGTACCTATATATGAACAGATCATGTCTATATGTTGGGCATGAAGAATAGCTTGCTCCTTAGTAGATGCCCCATCCATTGCAACATCCTTGGAAATTTGTGGTAGCAAGGACCGAGTAAACCAATCTTTCAATAGATGTTAAAGAATCTTGGTCCTGATAAAAAATTTATGTTTCCTCCACTCATCAATATGATTGGAAATGTGGGTAGAGTTGTCTTGCCTAAAGTAAGCTAGGATATAAGTTTCAATTTTTTACCATGACAATAACTAGAAATTATTTAGAAACATCTTTTCCATGGTATCATATTCATAATATGATGCCTAGTCAAGTTAAATATACCATTTAGCGGTATCAATAGTAAGGGTTTGCTCAAATGACTACAATAAATATTATCATCTACCTAAGAGTTAGATGAACACCACAAATGGTAAGTGATGATGTGTTTCATAGGGTACTCTACCCAGATTTCCATCAAAATTTGGTATGTTAGAGGGTTGTATAATATGCATAGGTGTCCACCATGGATCATGGCATACAGAATCATTCATAATTTTAGGGCTAATATTCGCAAGTGGGATAATTTTCCATGCTTTTTCCAAAAAAAAGATTCACCAATTTTCATCATTTATAAAAATTATTCACCCAAATTTTATAGTATAAATTTATTTTACTATATATGCAATCATTAGAAATTTGAAATTTTTTACACCAAATATAGCTTGCATGTTAGGGAATAGTAAGATTCACCAATGTTTCTAAAGTTTAAGATATATATGCATCCTTAAAATTTTACCTGGTCCAAATGGAAAGATGAGAGATGCTAGAAATGGAAGTTGATTTTATTGAATGGATTTTGGGGAAGATATGGTACCCAAAATGGACAGTGCGATCCTCCCATAAAATATCTTCTAGATGTTGAAGGAGTACCAAAGGGGTTATTACTCCCAGGGTTATATTAAACTAGAGAAAAAATATGATCAAAAGCATTATTGTCCCTAGGGTTATTTCCCCCATGGATAAAGGAACTCCGAAAGGCATGGCTACCAATGGAACCATATTGAATTTAGGAGCATAAGGATAAATTTTAGTATGATGGTATTGTTGGAGAATGAAATATGGCATCTTATTAATTCAAATTCTTCTTAACCTTAACAATTTCTTCTGAAATTTATTTATCTTCTTATGTTTCTTTATTATATCTTCTTCATCAAAAAATTATCAAGATAAAAAATAGTAAAGACAATGGACAAATAAATTAGGCTCGAATTCAAGTGAAAACCCATCCAAGGGGAAAATCCATAAAAATATCTTCTCTTCTTATATATTCTACTTCAAATGAGAAAACCAAGACCCAAACCTCAAGACTAAAGCCTCCTCCAAGAACCAAGTCAACCCTCTAAGAATACCTTCCAATTAGTTCAAAATCAAAGACAAATCCTTCTAAAATTGCACCAAACTCAGAATTTAGGCTCCCAACTTCAAGATTTTTGACCTCTAGTATTTTTGCAACATTGGTCCTTGTAGCAGAATAACTACTTCACACGTGAGATAAAACTAGGGAAAAACTTTGATTTTTCTTCCTTCTAGCTTCTGCGGCCTCCTTCCTTTCATTTATTAACCTTCTTCTTGAAATTCACACTCCATATTGAGTTCCTTGATTGTAGATCGAATTGGTGAGAAAATGAGGTCGAACAACTTCTATTTATACTCATGTGTGGGTCGAATAACCCTCTCTAGGACGAATTTTCTCTGGTAGGGTCAACTTGTGCTAGGAGGCTTATTTTGACTTATTTGACTAAAAATAAATTCTTTTAGAAGGCACATCTTGCTTAGATGGATCTTATAATCATGAAATTGACTCTTTTGACTCGTGACAATAAATCATATGACCTAAAAAACCCTAGAAACATGAAGAACATGCTTTTACCTATAAGACCATCAACAAAAAGCATGAAATCCATGGTTTAAAATAATAAAATTTCTTTCTTCTTTTGCTTCTTACCTAAAATATACATATTGACATGAGCACAAAGAAAATTATGAATATTGAAACTAGTTATATTTTCCAACACTCCCTCTTAACTAGGGAGATATTCATAATTATACAACCAGTACAACATCATTCTCAAACTGAAGAGTTCTCATAAGAAGAGTTGGATTGATAAGACATCTGTTAACATCAACATTATAACCAACACTACTATTGAGGCATAACTTTACAAGCTCAACTTAATTCGTGAGCATTATGTTTGAAGGATTTATGTGCAATATCGTACTACCTCTAAAGAACATACCCCATCTAGATGTTCATCGGGCATGTCCTTTTAGGGCTATTCTTATCTTGGATTTCCAATGCTTAGTCATCAAAGAATATTGGTCCTCTTTGACCACTCTTATCTTGGATACTTTTCTTATCCTCCATGAGTGTCAATATATTTCCTTTCTTTGATTGTATATCCTTAAGGAAACCACAAATTCTTATCCAATTCTCTACCATTCTCTCTCCATGGCCTTCACTTAGACTTACAACTATCAAACTTGTTCAAGTGCTTGTCGCATGAAGAAGAGAATGCAAATGTTATTTTTATCATCACTCCCTCTCAATCAAAGAAGAAATCCCTTTTCCCACTTGGAATATATTCTTACTCCTCTACATATATTTTTAGACTTCATTCTTCTTCTAAGTCATAGAGGAGATCCTTTCACTTCCTTTCAATTGGGAAGTCATAACCACAAGCTCTCTAGATTGTTTCTATAAGAGTGTCAACTACCTATTTTTTATGGAGATAGATTCATAGTTCCTTCCTTCCTTGGCATCTTTGAAGCCATCCTCTTCCTTCAATATTGTGACAGGGTTCAGATCATTGACCTTTGTATATTACCTTCCTTTCATTATCATCATTGTATTGAGCCTTATCAATTTTCAAGACAATCATAGCTCCCTCTAAAAGTGATATTTGTTATATGAACATGAATTTCATGTTATATTCTCACATCGATACCTTTTAATCCCAATATGAAAAAATATTGACCATAACACTGCCAAAAACATATTCTCAATCTATATGTTGAAATTTCCTTAATTGTCATCATGTATTCCTGCAATATCCTTCTAGGTAGCAAAACAATATGTTAACCAAATAGCTAATATTAAAATATTAATATCAAACTTACCTTATCATGATGGACTTATCATCAAATCAACTTACTTGAGTTCTTTGAGACCAACATCCTTCCACATGACCCATATCCACATGAATATTCCTTCATGTATTTATTATAGTTCCCATGCATCGAACTTGATTACCAAGTTATGATTTCTTCCTTGGGGTTTTTATTATTAACTCCCTTTCTTTCCTTTAGATACTACACTAGATGTTGATCAATATTATATATAATCTAGTGAGAAAATCAAAATTATTCTTTCAAGCATGATATAACCATGTGGAAGATTCATCGGGAATATTTTTATGACCAGATTATTTTTCAATATTTTGTACAGATGAATCCTACCCTGGAGAAGAGTTTCTTAAAATAACTATTTAGTCATTGTTATTAAATGATCATGCATCTTATACTTATAGAAAATAGGTTTATTTCTAAAATATTGCAACTTGACCATCTGCATTCTTTCATCCTTTGAAAATATTATTTCCATACTATATGGACTATGTACCAACTTTGTCATAATGTGTCTTCCCAAAACCGTCTGAAAATGATGGTTCTTATAGGATCCCGATGATTCCTCTTAGAAAAATGACTACCTCTAATATAATGTTAGATAATTCTTGGATGAAAAATAATATGCAAAATGGTCCTAATATTTTCATTCTTGCAAACTAGACAATTATTTATCAAAGAAAATCAATTAGGTAGACCCTAATACTTCTACTATCACATGATTCTATTGATCATGCCATAAAATCAAGACTCTTATAGAGTAAACAACAATGCATAATATTCTACTTAATAAAAGAAAGACACACTTCATAAAGAACCAGACAGAGTGGAGAGCTTCTTCAATAGTAAAGATATTTGGGATCTTCTCCTTTCACCTTCTTCTTAGGTTCTCCCTTATCTTTAGTTATGTGAGCTTCACTTATTTCCTTTCTCTTGTTGTTCTTCTTGTTAGGTGTTGATGTTGCTAGATGTTTCCAACAGTAAGGGAGTCTCCCTGGAATGAAATCCCAATTAGACCTTGTTGGGGTTCCCATGTTTTGGCTAGATTGGAAAGACCAAAAGATGAGACAACATCAAAACCACTTTCAAACCTCAGGATCTAGCCCTCCTCGGTCCAGAGAGGGATCTCTCTATATAAGCAAGGTTTATGTATTTGAAGCTCAAAATTTAAGATGTTAGGCTAGTTATAAGGCTCTGGATTTGTTTGTTTGATGTATGTTTGGTTGTTGGGAATCAAGAAAGAAAGGTTCAATATAAGACAAGGATGAGCAAAGAGGATTTTAGGTAGAGGAGAGATGATTTCAAGGAACATCAAGACCATTGGGCAATGGAGTCAGGAAAGGGTTTACTTGCTGTTCAATGTGAAGGCTTTTAGTTGGGCTAGTCATCTAAAGCATTGGATCTTAAAGATGATAGTGGGGCATGAGGTGGTAAGAAAGGAAGAAACAATAAAGATTCAGAACACAAAGTTAAAGACCTGAGATCAAAGAGAGACTTTGAACTCTCAATGCTTCGGCCTCTAGGTTGAGGGATCTTAGAAAGGTTCAATCAATTGAAAAGGATCCTAGTGAGATAGAGACAGAGTTCTAGACCTCCCAGTGTTCCTAATTCGTTCGATTAAATCCTAACAAGAACATCTAAGAACAGATTCATTTAATTCATACATCAGCTAGCAGGCAATGACATCCACTACACTGGTTAAATCAGCTGAAATCAATCCTTAGATAACACATATAGCAGAAAACATTAAAGGCAAGGAGAGTAGAAACATAGGGTACCTAACAAGGGTAAATCCTATGCCAGATTTCTGATGCAAGCCAGTAGAAGTAAAGTGAAATGAACTTCAAGTTAAAAACAAATACAGAGATAGAAAAACATCACCGCTGCTTTAGATCAGGATCCAAAGAAATGTGCTTGTCATATTAAAGAGCAACACCAGTCAAGTACAACATTAGCAATAGTTGGATATCCAGTCTGAAAACATCTTCCTCAGCCTATCCTACAACTTTACACAGAGACTATGTCTCAAAAGAAACAACTTGTAATTATTTGATAACCGATCAACAACCTTTAAAATGAGTTTCTTCCTGAATTTTATAGCTGAAGAGAGTACAGGAGGTAGGTGAAAAACTAAATGAAGCATTCAAACTTCGAAAAGAAAGAGGGCCGAAGCCCATTCTGTTTTAAATTCTGTGCATTTATCCCTGGTACTCCTTGGATGAAATGGTGGTCTTCGTCAGGCTTCCACTTACTCCAGGTATGCCCCTGGTGTACTTTGGTTGTAGTACTCTGGTGAATAAACAAAAAGGTAGATAAATGACTTTGAGGTTTGCCATGCTGCATGAAAATTCTCTGGTAGCATAGGACTGTTCCGTGAGGGTGGAAATCTTCTAAGGAACACGGTAAATAAGGGAACAATATGGGCGCTTTTTCCTTTCACAGGTAGGAACGTTCTGCTGATGTAGCTACCCTGATAGTATTGTTTTTTGTGCGTTGGGCCTTCTGTGTGATCCATGATGTCTTTGATCTGGTACTCTGCCTTAAAATCATAGGATTAAGGCTCAAAATCTTCAATGACAGGCCTTAAACACTCTGTTTTCCCACTGATACTCTTTGCAGCTTCCACGTTTGCCTCTGACTGCGAAATCTGTGCTTTAATGGCTCTGGGGAAGATTTTACAGAGTTCAAACTCTATTCCTTTAATGTGAGCCCTGTCATAACATCTTCTCAGACCTTTCTTCATGATTTCAGTTCCTGAAAATGGTCCTTTCCTATGTTATCTATAATTGTAACAGAGACTGTGAATCATGGCGATTTTCCGCCGCTCGTACTCTGAAAAAAACACGCAACACTGTTACAAAATCCATGCATAGGAAAGGATGGCTATGGAGGAAGGGAGAATGATAGCGCGGAGGTGGTAAAAACGGTGGTTTTAGATGAACCAATGGTGAACAATGCAGTAATATGGTGTAAACAACGACTAATAGGGTTTTGGTGGAGAAATTCGCGTGGACCGTTTGATCGTGGTTCGGTGGCGAAGATCGACAGTGGAGGTTTAATTAGTGGGATGGCTTATGAAGTTGGGCGGAATGCATAGAAATGAATGGATATGCAATGAAAATGATCGTGTGTGGTGGAACCCGGCATGGGCGGAGGGCGATTCATTTAGGACCATCTGATCTCAGGAGGAGATCGACGGCCACGATCCAATTGGAGGGGAGAAATGGGAGGGTCGACAGTCCGATGGATGATGGTGTGATTAGATCATGACCGTTGGGTCTTGGACTAATGGATGGTCAAGATTGGATCGGTGAAATCGCAATCGTTAAGGGCGGAAGGTGGCAGCGGTTGAAAAATGCGATTGCGATTGGAGTGGGAGAGCGAGGGCCGTCGGATCAACAGGGGAATCAACGGTGGAGATGAAATCGACGGATCGAAATCGGGAGGCGCGAGGAAGTGTCATCGCAAAATTTGCGATTGTGATCGGAGCGGGAGTGAGATGGCCAACGAATCAACAAGGGAATCAACGGTGGAGATGCAATCGGCGGATCGCAATCGGGAGGCGCGGGGGAGTGTCACGGAAAAATTTGCGATTGCGATCAGAGCGGGAGTGCGATTAGCGCCGGGCCGTCTGATCAAAACGATAGATCAACGGTGGAGATCACGGCGGAGGCCTTATAGACCAAAACTCAATCGCATCGGAGTTTTTCGTTTAACAAAGGAATGCGCTTCACTCGACGGTGCGATTGCGATTAGTGCCCAGACCATTAGCACTTGGTTCTAGGTGAGGGTCATGTGGGGAAGTGGTTTAAAGGGCCGGCGGAAAAGGGGTTAGGCCATGATATAAGTTAAAAAGTGGGTTTTTGCCTATTTTAAGTGCATTTCAAGGCCAATGAAGGGTAACGATAAGGGAAGAAAGGGGAAATTAAACCAATCCAGGGGTGAACGTACGGTTTAAAGGGGATTTTGGGAGGATTTATAGGGTAAAAGGGGGACTTTGACGAAGGGAGAAAAAGGGTAAAATGGAGAACTCTGCAGACGTACAAGGGGCAAATAAAGGCCTTTTGGAGCACAATTTTCATCATTAGTGAGGCTTATTGACTTAAGAACAGCAGAGGGAAACAATCAAAGGGTAGGGCACATGAAGAGGCTTCAAGGATGATGTGTTTTCAAGAGAAATGCATTCCTTGAAGGCTCATAAAACAAATTAGCCCCTTGCTTGCTTGTCAAGGAATTTATAGGGGGCTAACAGACCTCACACTATTTGGAGTAGGAGCCACAACGAGAAATTATGGATGATTTCCACTATCTTAAATATTTTCCTTCGCTACAATTAATGATATAAGAAAAGAGTATGCACTTCAAAGATAAACAAGTATGTTTTCCTTGTGATGTATTTAATGTTAGAGTGTATGATGATTCTTTCACGAAACAAAAAATAAATTGAGTCTTTGAAAGAAACGTAATAGTACTATCCTAGCAAAGACACTCACATACATCTAAAAGAATCGTTAGTAATCTTGCGAAATAGTTTTCTAAGAAACTACGATCATGAAATCATTAGCCACATATTTCAAAGAAGCATACTAGAGCCAATGAAATAGTTCATTTTCATTAGTATGAATTAACATAATAATACACCATAAATAATATAATAATAGTATCCCAACCATTTATAACATATGCATGAAAATAATGCTAGATCTAATAGCTTCAAATTATGAAGTGAAAGTTCCAAGATACACCATTACAACGATACAACACTTGTTCTAATAGTGGAACTTTAAGCAACTACTTGCTTCTTAAAAGCCCATTCTTCTCTCCTATGCCTAGCTTGAGAAGCCAAGGTGAAAAGTCCTTTGCTTGAGCTATGAGGGTGTATATATACCAATGAGGTGACTCTTCACCTCCCTTGTGATTCTTGAGTTCCCCTCATGACTCTTGAGCTTCCACATGACCTTTTAAAATCCTAAGAGACCTTTGGACTTCCAAACACTTTAAATTTCTCATTTTATTGAAAATCACATAATTACATCCACAAATTATGTGTCAATATGATGACTCATATGAATCTTGAGATAACAATTTGATAAGATATGGTTTGCCATTGATGACATGGACTTTATGATGATGTGTCAATGTCGAGCTTCTCCTCTTGCTACTATCTTTGTATCATTGATCTGAAATGGATTGTAATTTTTACTCTATGAAAAGTATCCATTCTGATATAATAAAGTGTGCAAAGTGTTCTCCATGAGTTGCAGGTTAAACAAAGTAGATTTCGTTATGTTTCTGAGTTTTATGTGTGAGGATTAGTTACTAAATTTACTGTTTAACATATCATAGTAGAAATACACAGTAAATAAAATTCACCATCATATAACACATCAAATTGTTGAGGCGGTTCACCCCTCCTGGGCTACATCTGTCGGTCCAAGGCTCCCTAATGACATGTCCTTGCTCTATTAATTTGCTCAAAATGGTTACACAGGTAAAAGTACACCTCAATAGGCAAAACCAACTGTAAGTTTATCTTCAAAAGATAGAAAATAGCTAGAAATGGCTTTTGTTTCACACTAAACAGTGAAATATTACCCAATACAGTGCCTTCTCCATGATGGCCTTGATGGCTTATTCATCTTCCTCGAAGAAAAATATGATTTAGATCACCTTTGCTTGACCTGAAACCTATTCAAAATTGTTTAGAAGGTTGAAGAGACCCAAAATTGACTAACATTCCATTCAATTTGGTCCAATAACGAGGAAGTTATGGCCTCCCAAAGAAAACTGCCCAATGTCCCCCAAAAGCCCCACTAAAAGTGGAGTAACTCCAGTTAGGAGCGCTAAACTTGGCAAGTCCACCGAAATTGTCAGAACTGCACCCAAATCTAGCGGGAGGAAAACTCTGGCATTAAATGTTGGAGGCCGTGTTCACATGCTCATTTAGCGCTGACAGTTTTGGTGGGTGGATAACATTAATGGTTGCAATAAATGTTAAGTTGAGTGGTGGACACATGTATCACTGAAACTATTGACCAAACCACTGGAATAAAGGTTAGTGGTTAGCATTTATTGTAAATTTTGTGCTGGCCACATGGTTCGTTGCTGACCGCGATGATAACGGTCACATAACTCGCCGGTTGAGGCCTTTGGGCCATGGTCACAGCACCCGGTCACGAACCAACGGGGCTAGCCCTCCACCTTTTTCCGTCCGCGCCCATTTTGAAACTCAAATATAAACTTTGATCTATAGGGGTTAAGAACTATCCCTTGGGAGGGCTGGTCAGGCCTTTGTGTTTGTAGGCGGGCGACCCGTTGTCGAATCCTGCCGCTACACCAAAATTTTTATCCCGCCATCCATCTCCAGCCTAGGGCCACGTGGCACCTTTTAATTGGCCAAGAACCATAAAATTAAAACTGCCAGCAAATCAACAACTGCCACTTATCAAAATATCATTCGCCCCTCTAGGGAATATTCCCAAAATATTTTTATTTTTTATTTTTCCAAAGTTTAAAAGTCAAACTTGGTCAACTAAATTTTGGAGTTTACTAGATGATTTCAAACCTAAATATCTTTTACATACGACCTCGGTTTTGAGAACCATTCATGGCAGCATAATCATAACGACGAAACCTTTCCGTTCATTTAGATTGCAACCACTTCTGAGCACTTGCATTTTTGAGCAATTTTTGAACATGGACCTGATCTCCTAATCACAGCTCCCCAATGAGAAGCTTTTGGACCCCAAAAGCTCTCTGGACTACCAAAACTGATCTATATCACAGATGAGAGTATTGTACCCTCTTTTCTTCGGCCTCCAAACACTTGTCTTGCATGGCTAGTGAATTTGAACCACAACTAGAAAGAAATTCACACTTCCTTCCTCGCTGTGCTTGTCCTCCTGTCAAGAAATGTCTTTCTTGCACTCACTCAAAAAATTTCTAGTGAGAAATTTCATAAGGAATTGAACATCGCTACCTTGATTAATGATCCAAGGTGGCTCAAAAAGACGAGATATTACAACATAAAATACATGCATACAACTGAAATTTTCATATGTACAAAATGAGCATGTCTTATTGTGCTAAGAAGTCTATCCACTTCTTACCAAGCCACTTCCATGACGAATTTTTCTGCTGCAACTCTTCCTCATGTGAAAATTCCATTTTCAAATCAATAATGGAATCCTTGGTTCCACCTTCGCCTATCTTTCTGTCCTCTTGCTGCATGTGCTTGGGACGACTAGTTGGATGTAATTTCCAACAATGGGAGACATCATATCCCCTCTTTTGGCAATATGTGCAAATATTATGCACCTTCTTTGAAAGTTGTCTTTGCTTCATCTACTTCTTGTATGCCTTCTTCCTCATCTGGAATTTCGAAACATCATGGTTAAATAGACCACAATATGTACATCAAATCTTTCTTCCATTTAAGCATGCAAAATGATCATGCCTTGCAGAAACACAATCAAATTGATCATGAGAAGATTTATACCTCTTGCGCTACTTTGAATGTTCATCCTTTTTGTCTTCATGAGAAGATGAACTAGTAGAGGCTACAACTTTCATTTGCAGAATAACATCACCGTTTTGGTCTTGAAAATTGTATGAACTTGCATGCTCGCCATAAGCTGCATGTCTACCATCTTCTTGCTGCAACAAAGGCTTAAAGCAATGACAATCATCTTTGAAACAAATTTGACATATTTGTATCTTAGAGCTTGGAATAAAGGTTCTCTTTGAAATAGCCTCACATGCCTTCATGGCTTTGGAGTCTTCGCCATTAAATTGCACATAACCAAGACCAATATGTTGAATTTTAGTTGAACTGAGAGGGGGTGGGGGGGTGAATCAGTTCAATACATACATGAGCATTTTTCAAATTTTCATCAGCTTATTTATAGCTTACTTTTATAATCAACATTAGTATATGAACAGTCTTAATATGTTGCAGCAAGTATTAAATTAATGTGACATTAAACTTATTATGAGAGTAGCAAACATTAGGCAGATTTGATAAATCATCTCAGCACACAAGCAACACAAATAGAGACAACAGATATAAGTGGAAACCCATAAAGGGAGAAAACCACATCTTATTATTGTTGTGATGCAAAGGCAAGCTCCAACTCCCTCTCACCACTGTTTTTCTGTAGGCACCAACCCACAGGAGGCTCCAACCTCAATTCTGCAAGCTACAACTTGCAAAGAAGCTCCAACTCCCATCAATTTTCTGCAGGCACCAACCTACAGGAGGCTCCAACCTCAGTCAGCTACAACTGACAGCTATCAAGCTTCAACTTGATAGGGAAGCTCCAACTTCCTCAATTTATCACAAGAAATGTTTGCTGATTTACCTCAGATATCAGCTCTGTTCAGTAGCATCTCTTTCTGCTCCTCTCTTCATTTTCTTCTCTGCCTCAATCTTCTATGCTTTTCATTCTCTATCCTTACTCTCTCTGACCTCATTTATGCATATCAAGTTGATATTATATATAGATTTCATCACATGACTTTTTATACTCCTCAGGGAGTTTGAAGTGAATAGTCCTGACTTTTTTCCTTCTGCCTTCTCATTTCTTTTACCCACTCATTCAGAAAAATATAACAATATGCATTAATTTCAATACTACAGTGGGAGTTTTTTTTTCCTACTAGAGACTTGCCAATGCATCACAAACAATAAAAAATTAATTACAACATTTACATTCACATTATTAATTACACATTTCAATTTCACTCAGCTCCTTTTCTGGATTTTGACTTTACTGGATTTGTCTTTTCTGCTACTGTTAAGTAGCTGATCTGCATACTTCTGTTCATCATGCCTGCAAAATTCCCTGTGAATTTTTCAGTTCCTACATTCTTTGTTTACCTCTGTTAGGCCCACATTTTCATCCCTGTGTTTATTCACCTATTCATTGTGTGCACCAGCAACATATATAACTACTTTTCAGGTTTTATTCTCAAATACATATGAATCTGGGCGATGTTTGTACATTACCATCTCTGTTCTCGGGCTGCCTGTTTACATTCTCTGACCTGGGCAGTTTTGATACTCTATTTACTGAACTGGTAATTAAACCAATGAATCTGAAATCTTTAGCATCTCAAATATGAGATTTGAGATGTTAATCAAATCCTCTTGCATATATAACCACCTGCCTACATCTTTGTACTCAGTCCCGCTTAATCCTGGCAATTCTTCTAACTGTAGGAACCTCCTTAAAAGATTGTAAAATCCCCTAGGTTTATGTAAAAACAACTATGCCACATAGAACCCTTACACATATCCAAAAAAATGTCATCCAGCTCTCATACGATGCTATATCAATCTATGATCATGGCCTCTGTTCAATGTTAGATACACTGTTTTCTCATACTACTCTGTCCTCGTCATCTAAGTGCAAATTATATATATATATTGTCACTTATGTTCTTTGATTATACGCACGCAGTCATATAACTGTCTTCTTATGCTTACTCGAATGTTCGGACCTCCGAAATTTTAAATATATATATATTGAGCTTTAATTTAACTAAACCACTCATAATGAACCTCTGGCTCCGGGCCCACGTGCACCATATTAAACCTTCATATCAATCCCGATGCATATTATTATACATACATATTCCGTGGAGCCCACTTGTTAATGGATTTCTTCAATCGACGGTTGTTATCGCGTCGCGCCGCCTCATTTGATCGGACGGATATCGCTCGGCAAAGTTGTGCGAACAAAAACGCGTGATGGCACGGAGTGAGAGCGGTTTTGCAAATTCGCTCGGGGACACGTGTCGCCCGTCCTGTGGAATCGCTCCCAATCTCTTGAATACCACCCACCATGTAAAGGTGGTGCAATGAAAACCAGAAACCACCTTTACTATTCACTCTTCGTGGTTCCACCCTTTTGGCTCGGGGTTCCACCTAACTTCACATTCCATCGTCCTTTATTATTTAAAAGGGTTCTCCTCCTCGCACCGTCTCAACGCTGATTTTTGCACATTACGACCTCGCTCCTCCATTTATTATGTGGAATTGCAACACCATTAATATTCGCACACGATTAATATATTTTCAATATATACACAGCAGCGTATAACTACGAGCATTTAGGAGTATATACATTAACACAGGGATGGAGTGCATTAATTGCAGAGTCAAACACTCTCATGCATGCATAGGGACAGAGTATCACCAGAACTCAATCATACACAGGATTTCAATTCCGTCTTTCACACAGAGATTCCTATTATATATTGTACAGATTTTTATCACTCTGCTCATATCCTTACTTATGGGATTCGAACTTCAATTACACAGAAATCAATCATCATCCATTAAGAGCCCAAATATTCACACATGAATTAAATCCACAAGGCACAAATATACTGAACCATTTCTTATTTACACAATGAATTAACTTACAACTACTGGCTGGCCGGATCTTCAATCTGATGGCCTTCTTCCCCTATGCAAATCTATGCAGTTCTCTTAGCAGGTCGGTGCAGGCTTTTCCTTTGCCATCAATGATACCACTTCCAACACAATATTCTTGGGTTGTTCCTCAACCGAAACAGGTTCAACCATGCCTTGTGCATGCTTGCCTAAACCTTTGCCTTCATAGCCTATTTTAATCATTAATTTGGACCCTATACCTCTTGTATGTTTTTTGAAAGAACCAACACATCTTTCTAATGAGGAAACTGAAGAAAAATTAGAATAGATTACCTCTTCCTCATGCATTTTCTTGGTCAAAGCCTCTTGGGCTTGATGGAGCTGTATGTCCATATCATGCAATTTTTGAAGAATTTCTTCCTTCTCTTCATGGAAAACAACTGTTCACGAAGTTCAGTGCTTTCTCTTTTATCCTTAAACAAAATATGCACCATGTCCTTCAATATAATAAAGTCACGCTTCATATCATCATCAAATAATCTTGTGAAGGAGGAAAATTCGCTTGTAGAAGTTGTCATTATGATGTCAATGAACAAAAGGAACTTCAACAAAGTTCTCAAAGATTTCAAAACAAATGAAAAGTTTTTTTTTAAAACCAAATGGTTGTAAAGACAAACTCTTATTCAACCAGCCAAACAACAAACAAACTCCAAGAGCTTCTTAACAAACAATCGTCAAGAGGGTTTGTGTTTCAATGGTGACCTTAAGGTACTTTGGGGTAAGGAAGAAGCCTTCAACCCTTTCTTCCTTTTTGTCCTCTCTAGGACATAGCTATCCATAGCTATTCCTTCACCCTCTAGAAAACTCAACCTAGTAAGCCTCAAAACCTACAACAAATACTGCCCCAAAATGGCTCTGCACTGCTTGCAAGGGTTATAATGCAAACTTTTAAACAAATCCTTTTGCACAAGAACAATAAAGAGAGAAACACTAGCTCTCCTAATGCTAAAAAACAACAGCTCTAATACCAACCTGATCTGAAATGGATTGTATTTTTTACGCTATGAAAAGTATCCATTTTGATATAATAAAGTGTGCAAAGTGTTCTCCATGAGTTGTAGGTTAAACAAAGTAGATTTGGTTATGTTTCTGAGTTTTATGTGTGAGGATTAGTTAAGAAAATTTTGTTTAACATATCATAGCAGAAATACACAACAAATAAAATTCACCATCACATAACACAACAAATTGTTGAGGCAGTTCACCCCTCCTGGGCTACATCTACTGGTCCAAGGCTCCCCAATGACATGTCCTTGCTCTATTAATTTTCTCAAAATGGTTACATAGGTAAACATATGCCTCAATAGGCAAAACCAGCTATAAATTCAGCTTCAGAAGATAGAAAATATCTAGAAATGGCTTTTGTTTCACACTAAACAGTGAAATATTACCTAATACAGTGCCTTCTCCATGATGGACCTGATGGATTATTCATATTCATTGAAGAAAAAAGATATTGTAGATCACCTCTACTTGACCTAAAACCTATTCCAAATTGTGCAGAAGGTTGAAGAGACCCAAAATTGACTAAAATTTCACTCAATTTGATCCAATAAATAGAAAGTTATGGCCTCCCGAAGAAAACTGCCCAATGTCCCCCAAAAACCCAACTAAAAGTGGAGTACCTCTAGTTAGGAGCGCTAAAATTGGAAAGTCTGTCGAAATTGTCAGAACCGCGCCCAAATCTGGCAGGTGGAAAAATATGGCATTAAATGTTGGAGGTTGCATTCACTTGCGCATTTAGCGCTGACGGTTTTAGTGGGCGGATAACGTTAATGGTTGCAATAAATGTTAAGTTGAGTGGTGGACACATGTCTCACTGAAACTGTCGACCAAACCACCAAAATAAAAGTTATTGGTTAGCATTTATTGTAAATTTTGTGTTGGCCACATAGTCCGTTGCTGACCGCAATGATAACAGTCACATAACCCACTAGTTGAGGCCTTTGGGCCATGGTCACAATGCCCGGTCACGAACCAATGGGGCTAGCCCTCCACCTTTTTCTGCCTATGCCCATTTTAAAATTCAAATATAAACTTTTATCTATTGGGGTTAAGAATTACCCCTCGGACAGGCCGGTCGGGCCTTTGTGTTTGCAGGCAGGCAACCCGTGGTCGAATCCTACTGCTATACCAAAATTTTTATCCCACCATCCATCTCTGGCCTGGGGCCACGTGGCGGCCTCCAAGCTTGCCACGTGGCACCCTTTAATTGGCCAAGAACCATAAAAGTAAAATTGCTATCAAATTAGCAACTGCCACTTGTCGAAATATCATTCTCCCCTCTAGGGAATATTCTAATTTTAATTTTTCCAAAGTTTAAAAGTCAAACTTGGTCAACTGAATTTTGGAGTTTACTGGACGATTTCAAACCTCAATATATTTTGCATACGACCTCGATTTTGAGAACTGTTCACAGCACCAAAATCATAGTAACGAGACCTTTCCATTCGTTTAGATTGAAACCACTTCTGAGCACTTGAATTTTTGAGAAATTTTTGAACATGGACCTGATCTCCTGATCAATCGTCATGATAGATTATGCATGCTCTTCCTCTTCCTCCTCCAAAAGGTTTGAATATGTGGAGTCTTCTATGTGATCTATATATTCCAACCTTTATTATGATCTAGTGTCCCTTCATCTTCTTCTTCAATGATCATATTGTCTTTGCAACTTCATGAATGTCTTGTTGCATAATATCCTTGTGATCCTTCTTAAACATCATCATGTCATGTCAATATGTAGTACCTATAGATGAAATTCACTCATTAAAACACGACATCAATCTAAAAATATCATAGTCTAACCTTCTTTATGTACTTCATTGGTCAACCATAATTAAGTACTAGAAAAGGGAGAAGGCCCAGGAATTATGTAACGTCCACCTACCCAAGTAACCGATAAAATGGGCTAAACATTAGATAAGGGGTAGTTAAGATAGAATCAACCTCAATGGTGACTTTAAGGAAGTGGAATCAAAGCAGAAAACCATAGCACAAACCTATACCACCTGCTACAAGACCCCCAAAGGCTATTCCAGTCATCCACTTGACCTGTCCCTAGGTTCCACTAAAATATTATGAAGAAAACCCCCCAGATGCTCCCACAAGCCTGCGTGCATGCGTCTGGGAGGCTCTGGATGCACCACAAGCATTGTGTCTACATCGAGGGACTAAATTTCTTAGACTTGTACCTAGGTCTGTGGGATTTAAGGCACTTTTCAAGCCCAAAATTCTCGCCATTGCCCATAACTTCCCGTAACTTCAAGAATCCATTAAACGCATGAGGAAAATACCAATATACCAGAAACTAACTCCAGGACTAGGCCTAACCATCCCCAACTGAGACTAACATTATGTCAAACACTTGACATGAATGAAATCTACACGTCTAGGATACAAGATAGGGCATGAATTATTGAAAACTCTTGAGAGACATTACAAGAAGGATCAACACCCTATTCCTTGAACTAATATGACATCAATTAGGTCTTGCATCCATAATTTTAATAATTAGAAGTAAATACATGAAATTAACATGACATGAACCAACCATTTAAACATTGTTATAACTAGCATAAAACCATGAAAATAAAAGTGAGATAACAACCATTAAATCCACATATTAATAATTATAAAGAAAGAGACCTTAGCTTCCATTAAACATAGGAAAATATCGGCCAGGTTTGGGACTTCCACGTACCACACGACCATAGACATGGCTGACCCACATCTCTCTTTAGCCAATCACCCCCATGTCATATTCCAAGCATGAAAGGATATCATGGATAAGCCAATCCAAAACACAACCAAGGTAATCTAGAGGTTAAAGAACCTCCACCCTCACCATACCATGATCACGCCAAAATTGGTGCCCTGATCACAAAACTGAACCGAAATTGGAATTCCATATGGAATCCATCACTACCCTTAAATAATTTTTTGTCTCCCTATCTCTCAGGCTTTACTGCAATCCAATCTCGGATCACTAGGCCATAAACCGAGACACCTCCCTCAAGATTTACCGTGTATCCCACCAAAACTAGTCAAGGGATTCCTAGGACTTTGGGAATGAACATGACACCACCTCCGCCCTAGATTCTGAAATCCATCTGGCAATTCCAAAGCTCAAAACCGATATCAAAATCCCAACACACCATGGCATCCAGAAAAAGGCAAGGCAAGCCTGAAAACCATTGTCAAACCTAGAAAAACCAT
Organism: Pinus albicaulis; assembly: GCA_034641835.2. Classification (NCBI taxonomy): domain Eukaryota; kingdom Viridiplantae; phylum Streptophyta; class Pinopsida; order Pinales; family Pinaceae; genus Pinus; species Pinus albicaulis. Next base: position 1,304,163,670 of record CM076584.1, on the reverse strand, counting down.
GCCACTGGCTACAAGAGAACAAAATACCAACATGCATAAGGCCTGCATGTACAAACCAACTAGGAAATAACACATGCAATATGTTACCTGCAAGTATTCTTGCTGAAGCTGCTAGTTCATGCTCTTCCTTGCTTGATCCTTGCTTTCCTTTCCTTTAGTTTTCCTTCCTTTGCTTTCTTTCCTCTTTCTTGGCTCAATGTTGAATTTCTCCAAGAAAATTCTAAGTGTCTAAGAGAGTGAGAGAGAGAGAGAATGAGAGTAAAAGCTTAAACCAACCAAAATATTTCCAAACGATCCTCAAAAGAACTTTTATTAATGTGGCCTCTATTTTCTTCATTTTCCATTATTTTCCTTCATTTTACTCCTCACATGCAACTTGTGATCTTTCACCTTCCTTTTCTCATATTTTCCATTATTTTCATAAATAAATTCCAAATAATTCCTCTTACCTTTCCAAAGTATTCTCTATTTCCTTTAGCAATAATAAATGAAATGAACACCCGCTAGGATGTTTTTCCCAACATTAGGCCTGGAATAAGTGTCCCTTAATCATGGTATTATTTTTTCCTTTATTAAATTTTATTACATGAACTTTTAACTCAGGTTCGTTACAGAACCCTCACTCTTGGGGGGACACCTTCCTTGATGTTAAACCACACCTATACCTCAGAAAAACCATTGAAAATCAAACGTACTACCCATGGAGCTTTATAACTTAGCCCATTGCTGTATTCATAATGGAAAACCTACTGAAGCATGAAAAACATACCTTTTACTGGAGTTTTATAATACAATTCATTATGATATTTACAATAATATACACATATAAACATATGCATATTTTATCAAACAATAAGTAAAAGGAAACGATGCTTGTATCAATAACAAGGGAATCTAGAGGCTCACACCTCCACACTCAAAGTAATACTAGGATGTACCTCCTTCACAGGAAGTCTAGAATCCATTGGTAGAGCCAAAGCTGCATCCAATGTCCAAAGCTACAATCCTGCGCTACTGTACCCTCAGTGAACAGTTATCGGCTCATTGTTCCAGGGTGCACTCCCAATGTACATATGATTAAATCTGAAAATGCTAATGACCAAAACAAATCCATCCCCGACCTTCCCTTCTCTTATACACAGACCCTCGGGTAATCCGGTAACCCCCTTCCATGTAGTCACTCACCTTCCAAGTTCCCTGACATCCCCTATCCTGGGCGATCCATCCCTTGGAAAGGTTTCCTCGCATCGGAAGATGCAAAAACCAAGGAATATACTGGCCTCAAAACCAAGGCATATCCCTGCCTTAAAACCATCATATCGTTCATATCATGCTCATGGAAATCAATGGACACTATTGCCTATCAGTGTCTCACAATGGCCCTGCTCTTGAAGTGCTTTACCAACATAATGATGCATGTTTAAATTCCTTTTATTGTTGTTGCTAATTCTTGCAATTGGTTTCAACCTCCCAACCAGACATTTCCGTGATTCCTGTAACAAGCACATAATTCCCATTAGACTCCAAATAAGTTGAAATAAATTCACAACATACCTCATTAGTATCTCATCAGTAAGGTACACTTTGCAATTTTCTTCACTTCTTGTCAAACCAAGTCAAACCAATTGTTTGATAAAATCATCATGTATAAACATATCACATCTGGTTAGCTCAAAACGCAATCATCATAGGTCAAAATCATGAATCACATCAAATCATCATAAACCATAATCATAAATCACATGTAACCATCATAAGTTAGAATCATAAATCACATGCATAGTAAAGATGAAATAAAATATCAATACTTATCATTCATCGGTCCTTACTTCTAACTTTGTCCTTTGTACACACATCAAATCAGTTGCCACACCCGACAAGCACCCAGTGTCTTTTCTCCTCTCAAACCACGTAGGCATACACATAGTGTACATTACAATGCATACACCTACATACTACATACGACACATGCACCCACACCCGATGTACATTACAACACAATACATATGCCTACACTGACATGCAACACATAAACATACAACCAATGTACAATACATATGCCTACGCCGACATACAACACATACACCTGAAATGAGTGTACCATACACCACAATACATATACATATACATAGTACAACACAACAAATACACATGTCACAATACCACGACTACACCAAGCACATACATAGTACCAAATTCCTGCAACACAACATGTACAATGTGAACACAATACCACAAGTATACCAGTACCATATGCACAACATGTACACAATGCCAAATGTACACCACACCACATGTACACAACACCGCATGCACGACATGTACATGACACCACATGTAAACAACGCCACATGCACAACATGTGCACGCAACCACCTACTGACAACACCACATGTACAACATGTACATAACTACACATGCGCACAACACCACATGTACAATCATGCACAAAACACCATATATAAAATAGACATATAACATATTATTTACACAATACTACATATCTTACATTTAAATATCACCATTGGTGTTGTTAGCACCTCATATATTTCATGCCAAGAAACTCTCGCAGTGGTAACAATGCAAAATCGATAAGTTGCGCTACAGAAGTGTCAAAAATTTTGTAGCAGAATGTAACTTTTGCTGCAAAAGTTCCATTTTGGCTAAAATTGGTATAAAAGGGTCGTTCTCTGTCAGGATAAGGAAAATAATTATCAAGGTTAAATATTGGTGATCATTTAGTTAAAGGACAGAGGAATGGCTTTGGGTAAAAAGCTTATAATCTTGGCAAATAAAAAGAAGAGGATTGGGCTATCAAAGCCAATATTTCCAAATCTCGGGTTAATAACGTAGGTTACTTATATTATTTTATAAAAAATATTGGCTCTTGGGCCAAATATGTAAGTAAACTACAAGCCTGAAGGCCAAGCACCAACTCCGAGTAAGCACCAGCACACAAGACCAACTGTCAAGACTGAGAGCCCTGTACCCAAGCGCCAAGCTGTCAAGAGATTGCAAACTTATGAGAGTGCTATTTGAAAATCTAAATAAATCGATGAGGACTAGCAATTGAACAGTTGAGAAATAGATGAATGTTGTAATGTAATGTGTTGCAGAAGTAGCATATAAGGATATGTCAAAAGAAGAGGTTGTTCAAAATTTGAATTCTCTTGTCTCACGACTTCAGGGCTAGAAAGGAGCGTGTGCTTGCCTATGAAAAATTTTATACGAGATTCCTCCAATTCGCCTCAGAAATGACAACAGGGGAAACAACAACATGATCCTATGAAGGGAAAAAGAGAAGAGGACCCCCCTAAGCCTGAAATTGATGCCCTGGATCGACATATGCAAGGGAAATAGTCTGATTTATTGCATTCACTGCTGGATTGTGAAAATATTGTTGACATATAGCTGGAATGAGCAGGGAAATCCATTGCCTATTTTCATAGCATCGCATCATGGGGATCCCAAGCAGAGAATAGTGTCTCATCTTGCCGATGCTCTAGCCAAACATCTCTCTAAGGGCATTGAGAAGAAGCCCCAATTTTAGTCCATTGATGAGTGCTCTAAATATTTTGAGGATTTAACCCTGGCTTACAAGGCCTTGAATGATGCATGCCCGTATTCAAAATTTTCTCAGTTGACTGGAAATCAGGTGATCCTAGAGGTGATGGGAAAGGCAGCGAAAATTCACATAGTTGACTTCAACATTGTTCAAGGTGTAGAAAGCTAGAAGAGAACAACAAGACTGAGCAGTTTCAAATTCAAAGGTGTTGTGTGAGGCTGGACCATTTGAGTGTGCTTTAGGCAGAAAATCAACAAGAATGGAAAAACATACAAGTGAAGAGGATTCTTGTTGACTATATGCTATGCTTATCCTATTATGAAACTGTTATGAAACTTGTGAAGAATGGTGCCATACAGGATCTTGTTGATATTAACGTGTTTATGGATGCAAAGAAGGTTGTTATAATGCTTACTATTAATACTGGTTTTGATTCCTTTCAAAGATGTCTTCTTAGTCATTCGTTTTTTGGCCTCTAGCCCCTTATGATTCAATTCTTTCGAAACCCATTTTTAACTATAAAAATTCAAGTTTTATAGTTAAAAAAAGCAGCTCCACCCCCCACAACCAGCCTTTGATACATATCATATATTACATATATGATATTGTATATGTCACTTACACACTCAAACATATGGAAACCCTTACCTTTCATCGCAATCGGTGTTTCACAAATCCAAACTTCATACATATCACAATTTTCGTCTCCTACAAAACCCTCCGAAATGCAATTTGCAGGATTAGTGGGACCCATATTGCCCTTTTATACACCTCAAATTATTTGAAATACTTTATATTAAGGTTTGGGCAGGCTTTATCATATTACCATTACTTAACTAAATTTTCACTTGTCTGCTTTTAAAAGCCTGCAATTGGGTCCATCACCTTTTCGCATCGCGAGTTCGCAACCTTACTTACCTTTTCCATTCACCTCCGCCTTTCCTTTTCCTAGATTGCAATATAGTGGGACCCTTCCAACCACGTCACCCTTCCCCACCACCCATCGCACATCGCAATCGGAAATTTTTATTTTTATTGTTAATTTGTCGCAAGTTAAGGTTTGTATGTTGCGATGTGATATCGAAGGGACCCACCTTTCCTTGCCATGTCATTTCCGCCCGTCACACTTCACACTTCGCAGAGTTTAAAATTTACCTCCCCACCACTCATAACAAAATTAACAATTTATAGGCTGTGGGTGGACCCACCTCTTTGCTGTATCACGTCGTTCCCCACGGACGTCGTAAGTTTTAGCACTTACCTCATTTCCCTAATCTCAAACCTTGCGATATGCGATAAAATTTAAATCTTGAGATTTGCGATATTAGTGTGGGCGCGATGCAGGTCAATGCTAAAGCCTAAAACATTTCATGTCCAGGTGCATGAGGTTTTTACGTTATTTTATGAGGAAAAGGGCTAAGCACGGCAGAAGGACTCAGATAGCCACCAAGTCAAAGGTTTTCCACCATTTACCAAAGAAAGGGAATTTATGCCAATTATTAAAGGAATCAAGGGCTTTATGTTTTAAACTCCACCAAAGCTACTAGGATTGAAGATTCATTCAAAGAGCCCAAGCAGAAGAGAGCGAGTTAGGAAAGGGCATTTCTATAGAACTGTGATGATATGGCACCAGTACCGGACTGCAAAGAAGAAGAGAAGCTACAGCTAGAAAGACCTAAAGGGTTTTTTATGTCTCATGTTTTGGTTTTAATTTTTGAAGACCATGCTGCTAGAAACATTTTATTATCATGCTTAGTTTTGTTGTAGAGATTGAGCCTCATATTTTATTGCATCAAGATATTTTTAGTCATTTCCAGGAAATACCTGCCTTTTAGAGAAAATATAGTTTTACTAGCAAACCCAACAGGTAGCTATTTTCCTAGAAATTTGAATGCAGTAGATTTAGGGGTTGGTTAGGTGGCAGATTTGACCCAGATTCCAAGGAAGAGCATAAGTAGCAGTTCATCGAATACTTTCCAGATTTTAAGGGAATAATAGGTGTAGGTGGCAGTCAGTTCCACATTTCTTGCAGCAATGAAGACAGTTAGGGCAGGTGGCAGAAATAAGCTTATGTGGCAATCAAACAGTTTCATGCTTCAGATTTTTAAGCCTCGAACAATTCAACCATTATAAATTCATGCAACAATTTGATTTGTTTACTATTTTTAGTTTGTTTTATTTAATTTCATTCCTAAAGTTTAACATTTTTTGTGCAACTCTATTTAAGGGTTGAGTTTTATGTAATAAAGGAGGAGATGGTTGGTGGCACAGGGCCTAGTGCCCTGGCCCTGTTGCCGATCTTCATGATATTCCTGAAGCTGTGTATTGTTGAACACATAATATACTCCAGTTACACTCTTGAGGATTCACAAAATCATATGGTGTGTGTATTGTTTTCCGTTCTGTTTTTACATACTTTATTTATCTTTCCAGATTTATCATAAAAGTTCTATCTTGTGTTTTTATAAGTCTTGTGAACCTCCAAGTCATATGGATCTATTTTTTTAAGTCTTGTTCCAAGATTTACTGATGTAGTATGAATTGAAGATTGTTCATAAGCATTCCTTAAGGTGGAATTAAACCCTGTTTCATGTTTTTATAAATCTTTTGATCTAGCATGCATGTTAATCTGTTTTTGTCAGTCTTGATTCACCAAGCATTCCTGATTCATGAGGTCGTGTTAGTCAAAAGAATTCCTTGTAATGAAAATTTTTAAATGTAAAGTGAGACTCTTGTAAGTATTTTAAAAGCATTCTTTCACTATACATTTCAGATTTGGAATTTGTGTCATTTTTTCCTCCCAATAGTGGATTTCTATCCTATAGACCGACTGACTTTCTCCCATTCTTCTAATCATTGAACTACAAATTTTTCTACCACATCATATATACGAGTTCCCTCATATGTGTCAGAGATTTTTTATATGTTCAACGTTCCTTTCATAGTGCTTGATATTCAACCACTTTTTGAAAACCCAATCAAATCATAAGAAATTTCCTTCGAGCTTAGGATGTGTCTGGTTAGGCACTTGAATTAGTCCAAGTGCTAATTCCAGTGCCAACACTCGCAAAATAGGGACTTTGCTCCTGCGCTAGCTTAGTGTGCTGAAAATAAATCTAAGCTAAATAAGGTTAAGAGAAATTTAGAGTTCCAGCTCAGATTGGAAGAGTTTATTGAGCTTGTTCGAGTTGACCATAGAATGGATGCAATTTAATATGCTCGGAAGCATCTTGCACCATGGGGTTCCACCAATATGAAATATCTTCAACATGAAAAATGCATCTAGAATTTCCATACATTAATGTATTTCCCAAGATGGATCTTATTGAAAGTTATGGAAGGCTCGTTTTTAGTTTAAAGTTCTATGCAGATGTGCAAAACTTGTCATATTTACATCCATATCCAGGTCATAATCCCTTTTTTGCTAAAACACATAAAACTTATCAAGGTATTGTAAAAGGAAATATTGTCGAGTTTAGGAAGATTGCAACTGATTCCTTGGACTGGGATCATTACATAACTACATTTGTACAAGAAAAGTATATGAAAGAAGAGGCCAACAATTTTCCAAATCTATCCCAGCAATTCAAGGCAAAGGGTCTGGGTCAAATGGTCAAAGTACAGAGATGGAAGCAAGGGTATTAAATGGAAGCTTGATGTACAAGGAAATATTTCTAAAGCTAATATTATTTTGATAAGAGTCATTCTCTAGAATACTCCAGCTAGCATTCTAGGTGGCATATCTAGGTAACAAGTCAACAGTCAAATATTTCGAATAATCCTAATTCAAAACAACTTTTTCTTAGCTCATCCAGATTTTCGAGACATGCTTCATGTAGCTTAATTATTCTAGAATGTATACATGTGGAGTTTTATTAAGTGATATTCGTGTCAAAATCTTTGAGCACATGTGGCAGAATATGATGTACTAATTAATTTTAATTAGGACTTTGGCTCTCGAATCTCATATGTGTAAAAAAATGTTTTTTGATGAAAAGAGGGGTTTTGGGGGGAGGGGGGGTACGAATACTTTCAGAAGCAAACCTGAGTATTGTACTTTCCATATATCAATAAAGACTCCTTTTCAGTGTAGAAATATGTATTCAGTGAGATAATGTTTTATGTTCATTATATTTTTTCCTTTATGAGTGTATGTTCTTTGTTACCTTATGAGTTTTGTGACTTTCTAGGTATTTGATGGACCGATATACAAAATTAATTGCTTAATGCTCTGTATTTTATTTAAGAAAATACTCATATGTCTTTATCCTAGTAGTTTTCATTGAATTCGTCTTTCAGATTTTCAATGCAAGCTATTTTTTGTCATTATTCTAAAAGGAAATATACATAATTCATCCTCTTTCATGCTCCATACTAGTTTGAAATTGTTTTGTTATTAAGTTATAGAATTCACCAATTTCATGCTCAGTAATAGTTCACTATATGCCTTTATTTTATTATATCATTTGCTACAACAACCAAATTATTTTGAGCAAGAATTAGATCTACTACCTCTGCTTCCACAAGTATTATAACCAATCACTGAGAGTATTTCATTATGTTCCTGAGCTCATGACTCTATTTCCTAATGGTTTGAATTCCCTTAAGTTCCACCGCCTACATCTCTGATATTCTGTCGTAAAATTACAGACCTGACCTCTGTGTGAATTTCCTAAACATCAATGTTTCTATTTTGAGTGAATCTTGAAAGGGAGAGCCCTCTCTGATTGGAAAAGGACAGTTTCCAGTATGAAGTGTTCTGAAATGGTTACCTTGGCCATTTTTCTGAAGAAGCCTAGTAAAATTACCAAGTGATAACATCTTGGCATTGTTGCCGGGGAACATAAGTTTTATCTTCCCCTGAGAAGAAAAAAAATATCAGCTCTGATTGCTGATGATGAAAAAAAGTTGGACATCAATAGGCTATGCATATTTCACTTGGAAAATCTAGTGTCGAAGAATGCAAAAGTTCATAGTTTTCATGGTGAATCCACTCTTCAAAGACCAATAGCTTGAAGAAGTTTTTGGTGACTTCATTGTTTTCAAGATGATTTCAATTGCAATAAGGAATGCCAGGCATTCCCCTATGAATCGGTCTCACATCCCTCGCTTTCGAAATCCTATTCCTAGAATTTTTTGGTTAACTTATCTTCCCATATTTAAAGATGAAAAGAAATATAATTCCGCTCTTCATTTGGTTAGATTATGTAATATTTCCAAATGGGAAAAGTAGGAATATAGTGCATAAACAAGGAAATAGAAAGGTAAATCAACACATCAATGTTGGAGACCAATATAAAGCCATAAAATTATGTATAAGAATAGAAAATTAGTACCAAATAGTGAGGCATAAATCATATGAAATGAGGAAACAAGCCCCCCATAAACAATCATTCCCAAATATGAGCTGCTGCTACAATACAAAATGCTAGAGAGCTACTATAGTGCAGTCATACTAAGAATAAATATAGCTGGAGATCATAAAATGATATAAAAGTACTGATATAGGCCACAATAGATGCTACATATACACATCTAGGCACTAGATCGGATTTCCAAGACAACCCAAGAGGGTTTCCGGAAAATGCACACAATGTGCCAATGTGAGCTGCAGCCCTAGGGCTAAAGGTATGTTGCAACCACAGAAATGAGAAGATATGGATGAAGCTGATGTAGAAACCTACAACTCTTCTCCAATAGATCCTCTGAATGAAATAATGGCTCCTCCATTGAAGAAATCACCTCCCAAAACATCCACTGCAACCACCCCTGCAACTCCTCCCTAAAATAACGCAGATCTGGACTGAAACTACAATGTAGTGGATAAATACTCCTTGTACTGATGCCAAATATGTAAATAAAGCCCAAGGGGATTATTTACTAGCCTTCCAATGGAAGGTAACCTTCCTCCCACTGCAAAACTAGCTTTGAAGACACCCAATATAATCCTCCACTGCTGCACCCTACAACACAACACAATACTCTGTAGAAACTGCACTATACAACAAAGATGTAGCTGGGCCTGATGTCAGATAGTGGAAAATGTAGTGAAATACTCTTCTAAGAGGATTCTCAAGGAAAGAGGTGGGATTCCCTACCAAGAACACCCTATGCTAAAAAACACATGCAATATTAGCTAAACAATTGAAGAGAGCAACAAGTCTAAATAGACCATATCAAAAATAATAATCTCAAAACATAATCCCATATGAATGCCATCCTCTTCCTTATATAAGTGATGAGATTCCTCACCCTTGGCCCCACTTAATTAGGTCACCACTTCCATGCATTCAATCTCCCTCCAAAACTGCATTGTCCCACCATAAATGCCACTCCTCCATAACATCGTTGTTGATTTGGTCAAAGTTGACCCAATCTTCATGCTCCAACCCCTTTTCACACATAAGGGTCTTTAATCTAGATTTTTAGATGACCTCCATTCACACTAGGAGTGTATTTTATTCCTGCTAAGGATATTTATGGGTCTTCATACCCTCTTATTCCTCTATCTAAGAGAAAAACCAAAATTTAATATTCCAATTAGCTGTGTGCTAATTTAGGAATATTATAGTCCTCCCCTCCCAAATGTTGCTTGTCCTCAAGAAACTGAAAGGATAGAACTAAAGAGCCTCCTCTCCTTCTCCTGTAGCATCCTCATATGATAATTTCCTCCAATGAACAAGATGCCCTCTCATCAATATGTCCTCAAGCTGCTCCTCCCAAGTGTATAGGTATGCCTTTGGTGAGAAATCAAAATGGATCTCATCATGAACAAGTGGGATATCCATGGAGGAAACTATATGTGGTCTAGAGGCCTTATGGAGGCATGGTATCAGAAAATGATCGGGAGCCTTCCTTCCCATGTGAAGCTCCAAGCCCCAAGCTATCATCCACAAAAAGTGAGTCACCCTCCAAAATGGTAACTCATGAAAAAGTTATTCCACCTTTGGCTCCTGTAATGTAGGTAGGATGCATAAATGAACACGATAGACTGAATGGCCTAATCCATGCTGTCTCTCTCTCCACTTATGGAAAGTGTAGAGTTGCTGCTGATATTGGGCTGCAATAATGTTTCTCGCAAGATACAAAAGGACAACTGAATCTCCAAAGACCCCTCCTCTAGTTTCATCAGCCCAAACCATCCCATATAAAGTGAATGGTACATAATCACCATGTGGTATCCAAATCAGAAAAAAAATGAAGGTTATGTGTAATTTTGGATGGTACCAATGGTTTCTCCAGTGGATAGAGCGCAGTTTTACGAACTATTGTTTTAGGAAATCACATGGCAAGTTGTCTCCCAACAAGTTGCTAGATGTGCATGTTTGCTCATCTATTATGAGGTAGTAAATGGCATTATATATCAGCCGAGCATAATAATATTAACACCAAATTTTCCCAAGGTCATGCAAATAAGGTATATCGCCATCATAAATGTTGGCCCTAGAATGACCATGAAACCCAAACATGATCTTGCCCTATTGTGGAGAAATGCACTGTACAAAGATGGTGAGAGGATGCAAATACTTTATGAAATGATCAATAAGTACAGAAATACATTTCTTACCATGAATTGTGAGTAGGCTGAAGGTGAGGTCCATGGATGAGCCCTCCCATGAGAATCTTCTCATAAAGTTCTGTAAAATAAAGGGATGCATACTCCCCTTGGAACACTCCATCAATAGATACATACTCCCAAGTGACAGTGCTGTTGGCCTTGGTGATAAGGCTCTTGTCACTCCATGAATCCATTCTTTGACATGCCCTATGCCAAATTCATCCACCATTATGTTGCTATGTGTGGGAGTCTCCTTCCTATGTGGAAGTACCTCCTGATCCTTCAATGCTGAAGGGTAGCCTCTTTGCACTTTGATTGTGCCATCCCTTTCTCCTGAAACATTCTACAAAGTATGGGATAAATTCAGCCCATACTCTCCCAAGAGTAGCCAAAGAAACGATAGATCTTGCTACCTCCTCACACCTCCATCATACAAATCATGAGTTAAAAACATGATGTTTGACATGAAGAATGTCATATCATCATAATGCACCCAAAATACTTGCTACCATATGATTTAAGTGTCATACCAAGTCCCAACCAACAACATACTCCTTGAAATAGAATGTGTCACATGATGAACAAACTCTTTCAAGAGTAGCCAACGCAGCCTTGCCTCCTGCTGCCCTGTGTCATATATCTGCAAGTGGCTTTCCATCCTCTTTCTCATCAATATCACCCATCTAACCAATGGTGAGTGTCTATCATCATGCTTAAAATTGGTATTTCTCCAATGGAGAATACCATCCTCCCAAATCAAATTTCTATCTTTGCATTTCATGGGATGTTGAAATGCAATCTCCCGGAGATCTCAAAATGAAGACCACTAATCAATGACCATGTTGAATCCATAAGGATCCAAGTATGCTGAAGGAGAAATATTCTCATTGACCTGTGAAATGCTCATCAAGAAAGATCCATCACAACAATGAAATATAAGATGTATCTCACCAATCATCTGCCTATCCATTGCTACACAAGTGTGTTGGTCATCAAAATGTCTCAATATCAGTTGGGCCCCCAACTCATCACTAATCCTCATTGACAGTGCTGCTAATATCCATGATGGAGCATCTGTTGTCTCAAGATCATGCTTAATGTTGAACACATGGTTATGCATTGCATTCTTTAGGATAATACTCATCTTATCCTCCAAAAATCTACACTCCAACCCCAAGAGTTGTGTGCAACTCAACAATGAATAACCAGGATGAATGCATATCTCCCCGTTGAAAAAATTAAGGGTCCTCAACGTAGTGATAGTTTGCTGCTCTGAATCAGTAATTTTCTTTGACCCTAGTGTTGAGTCTCAATTCTGCATCTTTTCCATACACTTTTCTATACCTTTTTCACTCACCTGAACCTCCCAAATTGTCAATATCATTGTATGTTAATTGAAAAAGAGCATCTAACATGGTTTTTAACTATATTTTTGTGTCTGCTGTTTGATTTAGATTTTTTTCATTTAGCTGCGGAATCTTGCCACTTTCCGCAGCTGCTGCAACTTTCCGCAGCCATTTTGTGAAACTCTATGTTACAGGTGTCTACAGGAAAAACGGGCCACATGGGCAAGTCAGAAATGATGTGGACATGGTTCGTGTCCTATTGGTTCGAGCAAACTCATCTAAAGAAGCCGCGGTCAAAGGCGTCCACATGGAAGTCAACCATAGAGTCTTACGGTGACAGGACTCTGTTCCGTGTCACGTGAAGGTTCATATGGCTGTTTCTGAGCTTGCGGAGGACAAGTCGACATCTGTACATGGCTCCATAGCCGAATTCAAGCATCCACTCCTCGTAGATTTACTTTCCAACACGACCATGATCCTAGATCCGTGGACGTAATGGTCTACGTGTTCTACACCAGCATAAACTTTAGGAGACAGTTATATTTCTTTTTTTATATATAACGCGTTTGCATACGCATATAGAGTTAGTTGATGTTAGTCTCTGTTATCTTTTATTAGTCTGCTCTGTAATGTAATTACGCTGCCTTTGAGCCGTAATACTACCATACTGTTATGACTGCATTTTAATATAAGAAGACTCTGTTTTCCAACTTAATTCATACTTGAAGATCGTTGCCAAGGCTGGTGTAGAGGGCCCCTGCTCAGCTAAGGTTTTGTGCATTAGTGTATAGTTCTTGTTTTATTTCTTTAAAGCTCATTGTGCCATAGTCCATTCACATGTTTATACATTGCATTTTTCATGATACATATGCTTCATTTCTGTTTATAAACTTTCATGCTTTCCATTTCACTTCTGTCTTTCATGTTTTATGTTATTAATCACTGATCAGTGTTCTTGTTTCAGGTTATAGATAGGCAGCCCGAGCATTTTCATAGCTTTTTGACTAATGACATGGAATTAACATTGTTCTGCTGCTAATTTGTTTTTCTTAGTTTCTGTTTAATTTTAGTACTGCTTTGTTTAATTCAGTTTTGCTCATTTGCTTCAGTAGTTAAATTTAGATATATTAAACTGCTCATAACATCTTCAGTTGCCTCCGAAAGCCACAGCTGGACTGATGGTGAGGGATTGTATTATGAAATGTGTAGTTTAGTATTAGTTTTCTTTCTGCAAATTTAGATATATTGAACTGCTCATAACATCTTCAGTTGCCTCCGAAAGCCACAGTTGGACTGATGGTGAGGGATTGTATTATGAAATATGTAGTTTGGTATTAGTTTCATTTCTGCAAATTTAAATATATTAAATTGTGCATGACATCTTCAGTTACCTCCGAAAGCCACAACTGGACTGATGGTGAGGGATTGAATTATGAATGTATGGTTTGATATTAGTTTACTTTCTGCAAGTTAGATATCAGTTACTCAAGTTGTTTATGGTTACTTCCGAAAATCATAGCTGGACTAATGATGAGGGATCATAAGACAAGTTGATGTAATCTGATTTAGATTTACTTTGTTGCAATTTTGGATTTCTTTAAGCATAGTTTCTTTTGTGTTTAGACAGCAGCAAGAATAGTTTGGTTTTCATGCTCAATAGTTCACTGTTTTGATTTATTAGACTAGCAACACCTTTTCATTTTAGCAGCACATTTTCATTTCCTTTCAAGTTTTGTCATTGTAAGTTTCAAATTCCTTTTTAAGTTTCAAGTTGGTAAATCATTATAGAGGATATCATTTACTTGAACAAACATAACCATACTTGTTTTCATTTTAGAATTTCCATTTCATCTTAGAAAACAAAAACGACAAAAAGTTAAGAAATAGGTTATCTTGCACATATAGTGCGCCGCACTTCATCAGCTTACGAATCCTGGATTGACAAATTAAATGCAGCAATTTAGGACACACTAAATTGACCAAACATTTTGGCGTCGTTTCCGGGGAAGTGTAACTAGGTAGCCAATTTCTTAAAAAAAAAAACACAAAATCATAAAAGAAGGGAAAACTTGATAACTTCTTGAAGTATGCTCTCCTCTTGCACCTAGTGTGATCTGGAGGATCAGAAAAGAGAGTTATTGGTTTAGTAATTTCTTAAGTATGCTCTCTTCTTGCACCTAGTGTGACCTGGAAGATCAGAAAGAGAATTATTAGCCCAACTTTTCAAAAATATAAAAAAAATAAAAAATGACATGCATAGGGCAAGAGATTCTAGGGAAGGTTTATAGCTAAAGCCAAGAGTTCGATTTTCACAACTCCATCTTCTTCAAGGCATAGACCAGATTCACCACCATCTACCCCTAGCCTTAAGATTTTTGGAACTCAAGGAGCAGTTGAATTAGAGGATTCTCCTATACCATCTACTAAATCCCATTTAGAAAACAAAGAGACTCTCTCTCATCCTCCCTTGGTAGAAGAACTAGAGGACTTTAAGGACTCTAAAGAAACTATCATGGCAGAGGAAGTAATATATGGAGGTAGAGGTAGAGGTAGAAGAGGAGGAAACAATGGAGACAACAATGGTGAAGGAAGTAATGGTAGAAATAGGGAAGGAAACAACTTGTTTGGATTACCTATAGTTGATTAGGAAACTCATGCAACGATGAAAAATATCTCACCATCTGTTCTCCCTAACTTTTATGGATTGCGAAGTGAGGATCCTGAAACATTTCTGTTTGAGTTTGAAGTTGTGTGCCGAACCTATGATTATATGGAAGACTCTAAAAAACTCAAACTGTTTCCTTCAACTTTGAAGGGATCTGCTTTGAAATGGTTCATGGGATTAGCCACTCAATCTATTAGGACTTGGAATGATATGAAACAAACATTTTTGGATAGATATTTGGACTATTGTATGCCCACCAATCACAAGGATGAGGTATTCAAAATGATGCAAAAAGAAGATGAAAATTTGGAAGACTTACTTGAAATATTTCAATACAACTTGAAAAGAGAAAATATGAGCAACTTAGATGATGAAACCTTGAAAGCCCTCATATTAAAAGCCATTAGAGATGAATGGATAGATATTTTAAACATGATGGGGAAAGGAGACATTTCTCAACTCCCACTTCGTGATATAACAGATCTATGTGTCCATCTTTCAAGAGGAAAATCTAAAACAGGAAAAGGGCCTAGGGATCCTTCTCTTATTAGGGCTAACAAATCTGCAACTAGATCAGTAAGTAGGGCAGAGATTGGTAATATGCTTGATGAGTTCAAAATTGATATCTGAGGGAGCCTTAGTGAACAACTAGACACCCTTAAAATCCAAAACAAGAAGAAAGAAGAAACATATGCTTTAGCCATCTTTTGTCCGAAATGTAGGAAGAAACATGCTTTAAGGGAATGTCCCTTGGATGCAAAAGTTGTAGAAACATGTATGATTTGCTCAGAGAATCATGAGATCAAGGATTGTCCTTCAATTCCTGGACTCAAAGTTGTCTTTCAAGAAGACCCAAATTCAGTAGAATCTCTCTGTTTTGTTGCAAGAAGACCTTGGCAGGGACAACAAACTCAAGGGTTTAACAACCCTATGAATTTTCAAACCCCACCAAATTGGAATCCTTGGCAACAACCTTGGCCCCAACATCAGAATATATATCAGCCATGGGTACAAGGGATGCAAAATCCTTATGGGAGATTTGCTCAATTTTATCAATATCCTCCATCTTTTCAAAATCAACAAGCTCCACAATTTCCAAGCCAAAATCCACAACAACTTTCATTGCCATTTCCACAACATCAACCTTCTCAACAAAATAAAAATCCTCAACTCATGCTCCCATACCAACAGAAGACAAATCAACTTCCAGCTCAGCCATTGCCAAATCCTAACAATAAGAATCCTCAAACTACTTATATGGTAGAAGGACAACAATTTCCTACCTATATGATTGTTCCTCTCAACGATGTACAACTCAGATCTGGTAGAGTTTAGAAAAACCTTCTATAGACATTCAAGAGCAAGATACCTCTGAGGAGGACTCTCTTCAAGTCAATAAGGGTTCTGAGGAAGAATCTCTTCAAAATCCAAGCATGCAAAAAGAAAAAGAAAAGTTAACACCCACAACTCCTATAGTTGAGCAACCAACATCTTCATCTACACCTCCTTTTCTTGAAAGACTACAAATTGACAAGGGGGTGGAAAAACAAATCTTGTTGCCTAACTATGACTTTCTAGATGAATTGAAGAATGTTTGTATCAAGATTCCCTTGTTACAAGCCATTCGAGAGATTCCTATTCTAGAAAAAACCATAAAGGAGTTGAGTTTCAAAAGACCAGGAAGGAAACTAAAAGACACAAGAAGAATCCACTTGGTAGGAAAGATTGCAGATATTATGATGGGAAAAATTACCATGCAGAAGTATGTAGATCCAGGAAGTCCAATTTTCAAGACACATATAAATGGGATAGAAATTCCAAACACATTGATTGACTTAGGGGCTACTATCAACATTATGAGTAGACAGACTATGGACCAGCTAAAACTTCCTAACCTTCTTTTTACACCTACTTTACTGCAACTTGCAGATCGATCAATTATCAAACCAGATGGTGTATTAGAAGATATTTCAGTCTCCTTAGATTCTTGGGAATATCCATTAGATTTTATGATTTTGACTCCCAAGAGTAATCTAGGAGGGCACCCACTTATCTTAGGAAGACCTTGGCTAGCCACAGCTGATGCTTTTATTAGTTGTAGATCTGGGGATATGTACATTTCTAATGGTAATTCGACAAAAAAATTCAATTTGTATCCTCCAGCAAAAGCAATCACAGAAGTAGGAGACAATGAATGGGTCGATGATGAGGACACTATACAACCTGTCTTTACCATTTCTGAAATCAGTGAGGATAGTCAAATTCTGAACACATTAGAAAATTTTGAGACATCTTGAGAATATGACCCCACACAATTTCAGTTGGAATCTGACATAGAATATTTATCATCAAGACAAATGTCTCTTTACTCTATGGAAGAATTTGGTAGTTCTACTATTGAGATTTTTCCAGGAAAAACATTGAATATCAACAAACATTTGGAGAAGTCACAACAAGAAGAGCTAAACAGAATCTTGCAAAAACATTCTACTGCATTTGCATGGGAGTATACAGACATGAAAGGTATTGATCCTAAGACTTGCATCCATCATATCTATATTGAGGAAAACAGTAGACCAATCAGACAACCTCAAAGAAGGATGAATCCAAATCTTAGGAGATAGTGAAAGAAGAGCTCCAAAAACTACTCAATGTAAACTTCATTTATCCAATTTCAGATAGCCGATGGGTTTCTCCTTTGGTTATAATACCTAAAAAGAATGGTAAATGGAGGGTATGCATTGATTACAGGGAATTGAACAAAGCAACTTTGAAGGATCACTTTCCTTTGCCTTTTATAGATCAGGTATTAGATACATTAGCAGGTAAAAAGTACTTTTCATTTTTGGATGGTTTTAGTGGCTATAATCAAATTCAGGTAGCACCTGAAGATCAAGATAAGACCACATTTACTTGTCCATGGGGAAATTTTTCCTACCGAGTGCTTCCTTTTGGGTTATGTAATGCACCAGCAACATTCCAAAGAGCAGTACTAGGAATTTTTCTGATCTAATCCATGATTGTGTAGAGGTTTATATGGATGATTTTACAGTTTATGGTAATTCATTTGAAGAGGCATTAGAAAATTTGGAAAAAGTTCTTATAAGATGTAAAAAAACAAACCTTTCATTAAGCCATGAAAAATGCTTTATGATGTTTACTGAAGGGATTGTTTTGGGGCATCATATTTCAGGAGATGGGATTAAGGTTGATAGATCAAAAGTTGAAGTCATCTCCAAGTTACCTATTCCAAATTGTCAAAGAGATGTTAGAAGTTTTCTGGGATTTACTGGTTACTATAGAAGATTTATAGAAAACTTCACTAAAATAGCATCTCCACTCTTTAAATTTCTTACAAAAGACTGTGAATTTAAATGGGATCCTGATTGTCAATCAGCTTTTGAAACTTTGAAAACAAGAATATCTGAAGCACCTATCTTGAGAGGACCAAATTGGAACTCCCTTTCCATATTTCTACGGATGCTTCAGATACAGCTCTAGGAGCTGTGTTGGGTCAAAAAGATTTAGTTCCTTATGCCATTTATTATACCAGTAAAAATTTGACTCCCACAGAGTTGAATTATACTGTGACTGAAAAAGAGTTTTTAGCTGTTGTTCATGCAATTAATAAGTTTAGACATTACATAACGGGCTATGAAACTTTTATTCATACTGACCATTCTGCAATTAGATATTTAATGAACAAACCTGTTACTAATGGAAGAGTGACAAGATGGCTTTTACTTTTGCAAGAATTCAATATTACTGTGTTGGATAGACCAGGAAAACAAAATACAGTAGCTGATTTCTTGTCTAGGATTCAGAATACTAAAGAAGATTCTCTTGTAGAGGATAAGTTTCCTGATGAATACTTGTTTGCAGTAACTATTAAGACTCCTTGGTATGCAGATATTGCTAACTATTTGGTTACGGGGAAACTGCCTTCACATTTATTTCCAAGTGAAAAACGAAAAATTATTCAGGAGAGTTCAAAATATTCATGGTTTTCTAACGAATTGTTTAAAACAGGGCCAGATCTTGTGATCAGAAGATGTGTCAGGGAAGATGAAATGCCTGATATTCTTAAGGCATGTCATGATGAACCATGCGGCAGACACTTTGCAGACAAAAGGACGGCCTATAAAATCCTCTCTTTAGGATATTATTGGCCTTCCCTCTTCAAAGATGCAAAAAAATATGTCAAAATGTGTGACAGCTGCCAAAGAGTAGGGAAACCTACCCTTTCAAGTGAAATGCCATTGCAACCACAGGTACTCATTGAACCCTTTGAAAAATGGGCTTTAGATTTCATTGGACCTATTAATCCACCATCTAAGCAAAAGAAGTATATATTGGTTTGTACTGATTATGTTACTAAATGGGTAGAAGCTAAAGCATTAGTATCTGCTACTGAAAATTCGGTTGTTCATTTTCTTTATGAGGATATTTTTACTCGCTTTGGTGTTCCAAGAGAAATTGTAACAGATCAGGGGAGCCAATTCACATCAAATTTTGTGGAGAAGTTGATGGAAGAATACAAAATCAAGCACAGAAGATCTACTCCTTACCATCCACAAGCAAATGGTCAAGTGGAGTCCACAAACAAAGTTCTTGAAAGTATCATCACCAAAACTGTTCATCTACATAGAAGAGATTGGGCAGAAAGGCTTCCAGAAGCCTTATGGGCCTACAGAACTACATGGAGAAATACAACGGGACATTCTCCCTATGAACTTGTTTATGGGAAAGAAGTCTTGCTCCCCATTGAGTTCCAAGTCAAGACCTTCAAGATAGCAGTTCAGTTGGGGATGGACTTATCAGAAGCCCAAAAGCATAGAATGGAGCAGTTGAATGAGCTAGATGAGATCGGACAAGAAGCAATTCTAAGAACTGATCTAGTTCAATATCAAAGAACTAAATGGCATGACAAATATATCAAAGAAAAGAAGTTTCAAGAAGGAGATTGGGCATTGTTATTTGACTCCAAGTTTAAATATTTTCAAGGGAAATTTCAGACTCATTGGCTTGGGCCATATGAGATTGACAAAATCTTTAGCAATGGAGCTGTAAGAATCAAGACCATTGATGAGTTTCAAACTCCTCTTATTATGAATGGCCATAGATTGAAAGTTTATCATAAGCCACTCTCAAAAGAGGATTTTGTCAAAATGTTTCAAGAAAGTTCTGCAATCAGGCTGGTACAGAAGAATTCTTCTTCTCCACCAGCCTAGCTTTTGTTCTTTTCAGTTTAAAAAAACTAAAATAAAAAAAAATGGTATAAGCCTGAAAACCAATCACTGATTGGCAGTCTTATACAGAAAATATAGGGTGAAAATCAGGAACACCTGACACTTTATATTTTCCAAAAAAAATCTCTCTTTCATTTCACAATCCTTGTGACCACTCACTCCATTTCATTCCACTTCATTCCATTTCATTTCACTTCATTTCACTCCATTCCACTTCATTTTATCCATTTCATCAATAAAAAAAATTTTCATGACCATTTCCATCTGGTCATTTGTCATCTGTTCATTTCCATTCATCCAAGTAATAGCTGTGTCAGTTTCCGTAGCTGACATCTGTTTCCGCAGCTGACTCCAGTTTCCGCAGCCAGAAGCAGATTCTGCAGCTACAACTCTGTTTTCAAAAAGAATGTACAGTCAGATGTTATTTCCATAATCATGAAATAAAATGCAGGTGAGAGGATAAAAAATGAAGACATGGAGCATTCAAGACACCAATAAAGAGCAACTAGTTGAAGACCAAGGAAAAGGCAAAGATTCCAAAGGTATGAATAAAATTTATTTCAAATAGCATTGAAAAACACATTTTTATATAGTTCTGAACCATGAGCTCCATCCATTATGTGCAATGATTATATTGACAATTCCGTAACCTCTCACGATCTCCATATTACCCTCTCGCATTCATTCTCAAACGGTTCCATCATTAAACCCCCGATTTTCACTCATGTTCCAATATCCCACCGGTGACAATGAGACGTATTTGATTTGACCACGGACTCTTACAGCCGCATAAATCCATAACCGTTGTTGAAACGTGCTCATATTTATTGCACAGCCACCAAAATTCAAAACGCTGCCGGATGTGTTATACTCTGTTAATCTATCCGTCGTGTCTCTGTCGTGCTTACGAAACCCCACTCTATTCTGTCTCACTCCATTTCGTTCATTGTACTCATTCCCATTCTCTGATATTTACCCACAGTCATTGCGCTTATCTCTGTGCATTCAGCCGTTCTATTTCCATTTGAACCCTCACGCAGGCAAATTTGTGAAGAGCAGAAAGAAAAAAATGGGTAAATTGCTAAGAGCAGAGCCGGAAGGACCTAAGTTTATAGAGGGATATCCGCAAGTAAAGGAGATATTGAAGAAAGAAAATTGGCTGTGGTTTATCCAGAAATTCAGAGGTTATCATAAAGAAGTGACGAAGGCATTCGCAAGGTCGTTTGATGGCTTGGAAGCAGAGATTGGAGACCTTAAGTTTGTGGTCAATGAAGCATCTATAGCAATAGCCACGGAACTTCTTCAGGAGGGTGAACGTTGGTTTAAGAATAAAAGTATCAATGATGAAGCATGGAGAACAATCTTATGAAACCAAGGTATGGACATAACTGTTTTTAAAAGAGGAATTCCTGTGCATGCATTGAAAGAGGAATGGGCTATTTTGCTGCTAGTTGTTCAGAAATTCATTACATGTGAAGGCCGTTTTGGGTCCATGTATATGTACCATACCAGGTTACTGATGAATTTTATAGATAATCAAACTCTTAATCTCCCATATTTTCTATTCAATAGTTTGAAGAAAATGTCCGTGACTGTTCAGAAACATTTAGGAGATGTAGAACCCCATCTATATCACCATGGCCTTGTAAAAATTTTGATTGAAAAGGAGTTAAAGGAAAAGAAAGACACATGGGAACAATTTCTGGTTAGAAATTTCTTTGAGGAACCTCAGGAAATTCCTGAAGGTAGCACAGCAAGAAGGAGTAGAAGAAAAAGAATAAATGATGAAACCCAAATTACTCCTACTCAAGAAATTCCTGAAGGTAGCAAAGCAAGAAGAAGTAGGAGAAAAAGAACAATTGATGAAATCCAAAATACTCCTACTACTACAATTAAAAGAACTGATAGGGAAGAGAGACTGTTAAAGAAGGAGAAGAAAGAAATCAAGGGTAAGAAGCCAATAACACCAAAAGAGAGAAAAACTATTGAGGCTATACATAAAACCCCTTCTTCTGAAGAAGAAGATCATCAAGTGTTATCTGAAAGATTAGTTTATCTTCAAAAACAGTCATCTATGCCCAAGAAGACAGAGAAAGGAAAACAAAAACAAAAGGATAGTGTACCACAACGTGTGAGAAGAAGCAGCAGACTTAAGGGGAAATTGAGGAAAACGCAAATTAAGGGTCCTCACTTCATTGATTTGGGAGAGGAGACATCTGAACAGTCCCCAGCTGACCATAGTCCATCTCAGTTAGTTAGTGAACCTGGTTCATTTCATTCCCAGTCAGACATTGAACACACTCCATCCTATTCTCAGCAAGATGTTGATGTAAGCCCTTCTCAGCCAGATTTTGAAAATAACTCTCCTTCACGGCATTTTGGGGACAGCCCAATAAAAATGACACCTGAAATAGACCCCAAGCAGCAGGAAGTATATGACTATATAGAATCTTTGGAAAAGACAACTACAGGTCCCAGTACTTCATCCATCCAGCCTCATACAGTACAGGATGATTTAGTCCAATCACTAAAACAGGAAATTTTTGAGCTAGAGCTTTTAAATAGGCACATCAAAAATGAAAATGAGACATTGAAAGAACAAGGCAAACTGGACAAAATCATCCATGATAATACCATGCTACATGTGGGAATATGGCAGAAGAAGAACAAGAAATTGAAAAGGAAATGCCAGAAGTTGAGCAGAGCACTGGTTAATATCAAATTTAGGTGCTTAATGAAGAAACCCAGAATGTTGGAAGCACCAAGGAAGAGGAGGAGAGGATTGGATGTGCTGGCTGAAGTGTCAAGGCACATGAACTAAGGAAGGAATATCAAAATTTTGGTTGCATGAGGACATGCAACACCTTCACAGTGGGGGTATGTTGAGTCTCAATTCTTCATCTTTTCCATACACTTTTCTATACCTTTTTCACTCACCTGAACCTCCCAAATTGTCAATATCATTGTATGTTAATTGAAAAAGAGCATCTAACATGGTTTTTAACTATATTTTTGTGTCTGCTGTTTGATTTAGATTTTTTTCATTTAGCTGCGGAATCTTGCCACTTTCCGCAGTTGCTGCAACTTTCCGCAGCTATTTTGTGAAACTCTATGTTACAGGTGTCTACAGGGAAAACGAGCCACATGGGCAAGTCAGGAATGATGTGGACATGGTTCGTGTCCTATTGGTTCGAGCAAACTCATCTAAAGAAGCCGCGGTCAAAGGCGTCCACATGGAAATCAACCATAGAGTCTTACAGTGACAAGACTCTATTCCGTGTCACATAAAGGTTCATATGGCCGTTTCTGAGCTTGCGGAGGACAAGTCGACATCTGTACATGGCTCCATAGCCGAATTCAAGCAGACACTCCTCATAGATTTACTTTCCAACACGGCCATGATCCTAGATCCGTGGACGTAATGGTCTACGTGTTCTCCACCAGCATAAACTTTAGGAGACAGTTATATTTCTTTTGTTATATATAACGCGTTTGCATATGCATATAGAGTTAGTCTCGATTAGTCTCTGTTATCTTTTATTAGTCTGCTCTGTAATGTAATTACGCTGCCTTAGTGCCGTAATACCACCTTACTGTTATGACTGCATTTTAATATAAGAAGACTATGTTTTCAGACTTAATTCGTACTTGAAGATTGTTGCCAAGGCTGGTGTAGAGGGCCCCTGCTCAGCTAAGGTTTTGTGCATTAGTGTATAGTTCTTGTTTTATTTCTTTAAAGCTCATTGTGCCATAGTCCATTCACATGTTTTACATTGCATTTTTCATGATACATATGCTTCATTTCTGTTTATAAACTTTCATGCTTTCCATTTCACTTCTGTCTTTCATGTTTTATGTTGTTAATCATTGATCAGTGTTCTTGTTTCAGGTTATAGATAGGCAGCCCGGGCATTTTCATAGCTTTTTGAATAATGACATGGAATTAACATTGTTCTGCTGCTAATGTGTTTTTCTTAGTTTCTGTTTAATTTCAGTACTGCTTTGTTTAATTCAGTTTTTCTTATTTGCTTCAGTAGTTAAATTTAGATATACTAAACTGCTCATAACATCTTCAGTTGCCTCCGAAAGCCACAGCTGGACTGATGGTGAGGGATTGTATTATGAAATGTGTAGTTTAGTATTAGTTTTCTTTCTGCAAATTTAGATATATTGAACTGCTCATAACATCTTCAGTTGCCTCCGAAAGCCACAGTTGGACTGATGGTGAGGGATTGTATTATGAAATATGTAGTTTGGTATTAGTTTCATTTCTGCAAATTTAAATATATTAAATTGTGCATGACATCTTCAGTTACCTCCGAAAGCCACAACTGGACTGATGGTGAGGGATTGAATTATGAATGTATGGTTTGATATTAGTTTACTTTCTGCAAGTTAGATATCAGTTACTCAAGTTGTTTATGGTTACTTCCGAAAATCATAGCTGGACTAATGATGAGGGATCAGAAGACAAGTTGATGTAAATTGATTTAGATTTACTTTATTGCAGCTTTTGGATTTCTTTCGGCATAATTTATTTTGTGTTTAGACAGTAGCAAGAATAGTTTGGTTTCATGCTCACTAGTTCACTGTTTGATTTATTAGATTAGCAGCACCTTTTCATTTCAGCAGCCGCATTTTCATTTCCTTTCAAGTTTTGTCATTGTAATTTTCAAATTCCTTTTTAAGTTTCAAGTTGGTAAATCATTATAGAGGATATCATTTCCTTGAACAAACATAACCATACTTGTTTTCATTTTTAGAATTTCCATTTCATCTTAGAAAACCAAAAACGAAAAAAAGTTAAGAAATAGGTTATCTTGCACATATAGTGCGCCGCACTTCATCAGCTTACGAATCCCGGATTGACAAATTAAATGCAGCAATTTAGGACACACTAAATTGACCAAACACCTAGGTCATGCATTTTCCCTGATAGCATGTTTCCATAATCCTCCATGTGATGTATTGAAATTATAGGAAATGTAAATATGTGCATGCCTTGGTAAAGCTTGGGAACATCTTGTACTACTACAAGGGTTCCTTCCTCCGGTATGATGAATTCCCCAACTACTGATGATAATGGTTGCTCCTCTATGGCTGCATCAGTGCTGGTACAAGTCCCCTCCTCCTCATGTATCTCCAGAAAAGTGCATGGGACTCTAAATGTCAAGAGAGCAAGACCACTTTGCAAAGGTGCAAGTGTTTTTTCTCCTGATGCAAGTAATCCTGAAGCAAGTGGTGGTGGAAGTTCCTTCTCTTCTGATTTCTTCTTGTCAAACTTCTTGATCAACCTTTGAGTAAAATCTGCATATGTAGTCACTCTTGCATGACTCAAATGACTGAACCACCAAATGTTTGCTTCACCCTCAAGGTGCAGCACTGCAATCTCAACAAATTCTCTCTCTACTACTGGATGTAGCAGGAAAAATGCATCCAACTTCATTCCCCAAGCGCCTGATATACATGTGGATGACCCATCAAATGTAGGCAATAGAAATCTATTGATGCAAGGTATTCTTTCTTCTTTGAGCTGAATGAACTGTGGGAGAGTTAGATTCTCCTTGAAAGATCTAGGTTGAGACTTATATTCTACAAGATACTCACTTAGAATGTCATGATCTAAGTGTCCTCCATCTCCATGCCTCTTGTCTTCTTCTTCAAAAGAAAATGGCATAGCAAGTTTCTTTGGAACTCTATGCAATACTGGTTCTTCCTTTTGCTGATAAGAAGTACATGGACCTTCTTCATCTTGAAACCCTAATGAGGTCTCGTTGTCTCTCTCCCTTCTTCTTTGCTTGACCTCCTTGGTGAGGTCCCCCTTAGATCTGAAAAGAGATGAGATAAAACTCATTCTTCCCATCATTATGATCTCTTTCTCCTTCTTCTTATTCTCCTGATAGCATCATGGCTGAGATCCACAGGCTGAGCCAAGATTATGCTCTGATACCACTGTAATATTTCCAAATGGGAAAAGCAGTAATATAGTGCATAAAGAAGGAAATAGCAAGGTAAATCAACACATCAATATTGGAGACCAATATGGAGCCATAACATTATGTATAAGAATATAAAATTAGTACCAAATAGTGAGGCATAAATCATATGAAATGAGGAAACAAGCCTCCCATAAACAATCACTCCCAAATATGAGCTGCTACTATAATACAAAATGTTGGAGAGCTATTACAACACAGTCATACTAAGAATAAATATAGTTGGAGATCATACAATGATATAAAAATATGTATATAGGCCACAATAGATGCTACACATACACATCTAGGCACTATATCAACTTTCCAAGATAACCCAAGAGGGTTTCCGGAAAATGCACACAATGTGCCAATGTGAGCTGCAGCCCTAGGGGTGAAGGTATGTTGCAACAATATAAATGAGAAGATATGGATGAAGCTAATGTAGAAACCTACAACTCTTCTCCAATAGATCCTCCGGATGAAAGAATGGCTGCTCCACTGAAGAAATCATCTCCCAAAACATCCACTACAACCACCCTTGCAACTACCCCCTAAAATAACGCAGATCTGGAATGAAAATACATTGTAGGGGATAAATACTCCTTGGTCTAATGCCAAATATGTCAATAAATCCCAAGGATATTCTTTACTGGCCTTCCAATGGAAGGAAACCTTCCTCCATTGCAAAAATAGCTCTGAAGACACCCAATATAATCCTCCATTGCTGCACCCTACAACACAACACAATACTCTACAGAAACTACGTTGTACAACAAATATGTAGCTTGGCCTAATGCCTGATAGTGGACAATGTAGTGAAATAATATTCCAAGAGGCTTCTCAAGGAAAGAGGTGGGATTCCCGACCAGGAACACCCTGTGCTAAGCAGCACATGAAATTTTAGCTAAACATCTGAAGAGAGCAATAAGTCTAAATAGACCATATCAAAAATAATAATCTCAAAACATAACCCCATATGGCTACCATCCTCTTCCTTATATAAGTGATGAGCTTCCTCTCCCTTGGCCCCACTCAATTAGGTCACTACTTCCATACATTAAATCTCCCTCCAAAACTGCGTTGTCCCACCAGGAATTCCACTCCTCCATAACATCATTGTTGATTTGGTCAAATTTGACCCAATCATCATACTCCAGCCCCTTTTCACACCTAAGGGTATTTAATCCAACTTTTTAGATGATCTCCATTCACACTAGGAGTGTCTTTTATTCCTACTAAGGAGATTTATGGGTCTCCATACCCTCTTATTCCTCTATCTAAGAGAAAAAAAATAATTTAATATTCCAATTAGCTGTGTGCTAATTTAGGAATATTACAGATTCCATATGCATCTACATAAGTTTCGAGTTGAGTTTCCAGAGGATTGTCTCATGAAAATGTTTATGGCCACACTAGAGGACGAATCTAGAACATGGTATGAGGGGTTGCAATGGGGAATTTTGTTCTCTCTTAAATATTTCCATAGGATGTTCTCTGAACATTATGAAATCCCATTCTTCTTTACCACTGTTACAGGACTCTTGTGATTTTTGTGAGTTTTTTATTCTATATCTTAAAATTCTTGGAAATAATGGAGAGTGCTTAGATGAGGATATGTTAGAGGAACTTTATGAATTCTCTTCTCGGGTTAGTTGCCATGATAAACAGGAAGGTTTCCAACAAGCAGATGTGTCTTCTTTTCTTGAAGATGAAATATATCAACTCTTTGACAACCAAGTTATATCCCATGAAATTTGTGAAAATTTGCAGCAACTTTGAAAATATTTAGGTGATAAAGAGGAAAATAAATATGGTTAGTTACAGGGCTCTTCACTTTGTTCATTTTATGTACCTTTGTTTCAAGAATATTGTATCCAAGAAATTAATGATGAGCATATGAGAAAATTTCCGAGCATATTCAGAACAAAGAGTCGAACGTTGAGAAACTTGAAAATGGGCAGGAGCAAGGAGAAGCTTATGTGAATCATGTTTATTTTCATCATGAGGAGGAGGTTGATTCATTAAGTATGCTTGAAGGCTGTCATGAAGAAGCACTTACAGAGACTATAATATGCAATTTTTTGATCCACAAGTTGTTTTCCCAAAATGTCTTGCTACAGATATTAAATGATCAAAAAATGGGAGATTCTCAATAGAAAGGCACTTAGAACAATACGGTTGTGCCTCGCAGCATCGGTAGCCTTTAATATTTCGAAGGAAACAACAACAGAGGGTTTTATTAAGGTGTTGGTGAAATTATATGAAAAACCCTTGGCCTCAAACAAGGTATTTCTTATGAAATGTTTATTTAATATGAAGATGTCAGAAGGTGGATCTGTTGCAGTCCATTTAAATGATTTTAATACAGTTACCAGTCAGTTAATTTATATAGGGGTAAACCTTGATGATGAAGTTAGGGCTCTTTTATTTCTGTGCTCATTTCCAGAAGGCTGGAATGGTTTAGTTATGGCCATTAGTAACTCTGTTTCTGGATCTAGTACTTTAAAGTTTGATGATGTTGTCGGTGCTATCCTTAGCGAGGAAATGTGACGGAAAAGCTCTGGTGAGACATCGGGTAATTATTTGAGTGCAGAGTCTCGGGGAAGAAAAATGGAAAGAGGAAAGAGCTCAGGATATCGCAGTAAATCAAGGAAAGGCAGATCCAAGTCCATATCGGGGATAGTGTGTTGGAAATGCAGAAAGAAAGGACACTTGAAGAAAGACTATAGATCTCGGAAGGGAAAAGAAGGATACACACAATAATAAAACAATCATGAAGCAAATATGACAGGTGATGTGTTACAAGATGCTTTGATTCTTTCTTTCGAAAATGTTACTGATTCTTGGGTAGTAGATTCAGGGGCTTCATTCCATGCCACACCTGATAAGAAATATTTTCATGACTATGTTCAAGGAGATTTTGGACAAGTCTGTTTGGGTGATGATAAACCCTATAAATTTTTTGGAATGGGTAAGGTTATTGTAAAATAGCATAATGGAAACCAATGGCTATTAAAGGAGGTAAGGCATGTTCCAGATCTGAAGAAAAATATGATTTCAACAGGGCAGTTAGGTGGTGAAGGTTGTGTGACAACTTTCATAGATAAAACTTGGAAGGTCACCAAAGGAGCCCTGGTAATAGAAAAAGGCGAAAAGGTTGGTACACTGTATTTATGTAATGGTATTTCTAACTCTGTTAATGCTTTTTCTTCCAAAGGAGCAGATGCAGCATTATGGCATCATAGGCTCGGACACATGAGTGAGAAGGGGATGAAGATTATTCACTTAAGAAATTTGTTGTCGGGTTTGAAGAATGTTGATTTTGATTTTTGTGAGAATTGCATTTATGGAAAACATAAGAGAGTCAGATTTCTCAGAGTTGGGAAAGAAAAGAAGAGCGAAAAATTAGAGCTTGTCCATACAAATGTATGGGGACCTGCTCTGGTTTCATCTCTCGGTGGTTCTCGTTATTATGTTACTTTTATTGATGATGCAACTAGAAAAACTTGGATTTATTGTATTCAGAATAAATCTGATGTATTTGATACTTTCAAGAAATGGAAAGCTTTGGTTGAGATTGAGACAGGAAAGAAGTTGAAGTGTCTCAGATCTGACAATGGAGCGGAATATTGCAGCAAAGAGTTTGATAGGTACTGTTCAGAGCATGGAATTCGTAGAGAGAAGAAAGTTCCAAGAACACCACAAGAAAATGGTGTGTCAGAAAGGATGAACAGAACAATCATGGAGCGTGCAAGGTGCATGAGATTACATGCATCATTGTCTTTACAATTTTGGGTAGATGTTGTAGATACTGTTTTTTATCTAATAAACAAAGGGCCTTCAAGTTCCTTCGATGGTGGTATTCCAGAGGAAGCATGGACAGGTAAAAAGGTAAACTACTCTTTTTTAGAGCCT
Organism: Pinus albicaulis; assembly: GCA_034641835.2. Lineage (NCBI taxonomy): Eukaryota > Viridiplantae > Streptophyta > Pinopsida > Pinales > Pinaceae > Pinus > Pinus albicaulis. Next base: position 1,304,133,394 of record CM076584.1, on the reverse strand, counting down.
TTTGGTTGTGAGGCCTTTGTCCATATTAATAAAGAAAATAGAACAAAGCTTGAGGAAAAATCAAAGAAATTTACCTTTATTGGATATGGTGTTAATGATTTTGGTTATCGCTTATATGATTATGAAAATCAAAAAATCATTAGGAGCGGAGATGTAATATTCAATGAAAAGGTCTTGTATAAGAATCAGTTGCAGGAAAAGAAACAGGAAAAAGAAAACAAGGAATACACAGTTCTTGATGAGATCACAAAAAAAGTAAAGGTGCCTGAAAATAATAATAGTCAACATCCACAACAGCAGCAACCACCACAACAGCAACAGGCACCTAAAACACCTGAAAGCAGTGTCAGAAGATCTACCGGGATAAGTAGACCCCCTGAACGATAATCTCCTTCATTATATTATTTATTGTTGACTGATTCTGATGAACCTGAATGTTATGAAGAAACAATGCAGGTTGAAAGCAGGAAGAAGTGGGAGCTAGCCATGGAAGAAGAGATGGACTCCTTAATGCATAACCAGACTTGGGACTTAGTCAGGTTGCCTGCAGGTAAAAATACATTACAGAATAAATGGGTTTACAGGCTGAAGGAAGAAGATGGAGGAAAACAGAGGTACAAAGCTAGACTTGTGGTGAAGGGGTTTGCACAAAAGAAAGGTATTGATTTTGATGAAATATTTTATCCTGTTGTTAAGATGACTTCAATTAGAACTATTTTAAGTCTTGTAGCAGTGGAAGATTTACACCTTGAACAATTAGATGTAAAGACAACATTTATCCATGGAGATTTGGAGGAAGAGATATATATGGAGCAACCAAAAGGATATGAGGTCAAAGGGAAAGAAAAATTAGTATGCAGGTTAAAGAAGAGCTTGTATGGCTTAAAACAGGCTCCGAGGCAGTGGTATTTAAAATTTGACAAGTTTATGTCTGAACAAGGTTATATTAGATGTCACTCTGATCATTGTGTTTATCTGAAAAAGAAAAATGATGGTAGCTATATTATATTGTTATTGTATGTAGATGACATGCTTGTTCCAGGGTCTAACATGCAGGAAATAAATGTGCTCAAAATACAATTGGAAAATTCATTTGCAATGAAGGATTTGGGAGCTGAAAAACAAATCCTTGGTATGAGAATAACTAGAGACAGGAAAAATCACAAATTAACACTATCTCAGAATGAGTACATACAAAAGGTGTTGAAAATATTTAATATGCAGAATGCAAAAGTAGTTAATACACCTTTTGCTAGCCATTTCAAACTTAGTAAGGATATGTGCCCCAAGACCCAAGAAGAAATGGAATATATGTCTAAAGTTCCATATGCATCAGCAGTTGGAAGCTTAATGTATGCAATGGTCTTCACAAGGCCTGATATTTCACATGCAGTGGGAGTTGTAAGCAGGTACATGAACAATCCAGGAAAAGAACATTGGATGGCAGTAAAATGGATTCTCAAATATTTGAGAGGTACCACAAATCAAGCATTATTCTTTGGTGGCTCAAACATTTCTCTATAGGGATATGTTGATGTAGATATGGCAGGTGATAGAGATAACAGGAGGACCACTATAGGATATGTATTTACTGTAGGTGGAACAACTGTCATTTGGGTTTCAAAAATCCAAAGTGTTGTTGCACTTTCAACAACAGAAGCAGAGTATGTTGCTACTACATAGGATAGTAAGGAAATGATTTGGTTACAAAGGTTTATGGATGAATTGGGTAAGAAGCATGATATGGGCACGTTATAAAGTGATATAAAAAGTGCCATTCATCTTGTAAATAACTCAACATTTCATTCCAGGACTAAACACATACATCTCAAGTACCATTTCATATGGTCAGTATTGGAAGATGGACAATTGAAGCTGGAAAAGATACACACTAGCCAAAATCCTGCAGATATGTTAACAAAATTTATAACCAGGGAGAAACTGAGATTATGCTCAGTTTCAATTGGTCTTCAAGGATGAAAATGAAGATAAGAAACAACCAGGTCCAAAGAGGATTCATTGTCCAACAAATGAAGCAGTGGTGTAATTGCTACAATTAATCTCAAAGTGGGAGATTGTTGGGTGTGGAGCCTGATTATCTTGTTTATTTTGTATCACAGCATTGGACCCCTGTACCTTAATGGGGCGGCAACGCCGCCTGAAATTAAACGCTTCCTGTGGGGTCTAGGGGGGGCGGAAAAACAAATGTAAAATTGCCTTGTAAAAGTATAGTAATTTCTATTCAATCTGGGTCGTTCATTAGGCAGATGATCTGACGGTAGAAGTTATGTTTAGTTTAGGGTTTTTTTTGCCCTAGAAGGCAACCCCTCACTTGTATGAGGGTATTTATATTGCGGTTGTGTATTGTATGTGTATTCTTAGAGCGAGAAACATAGAGGGATACTGTGAGAGAGAACATAGGATATTACAACAGATCTGCTATTGCTTGTGTCTCTTCATTTTGCTAGATAATATAAAGGAAGGACTGACTGTTCGGGGTGGACGTAGCCCAAACTGGGTGAACCACGTATATCTGTGTACCTCTAGTTTTATGTGTTTTGTGTGCTTGTGTTTTCTACATATTTTATGTGTTTCATTGCTCTGTAATATATATTTTTCTAACAGTTTCAAGTTTTGGGTTGTACAGTGTTTTTGCTTTAAGAGCATGTCAAGGGTCAAATGCAGACTCAAGAATATGACAAGAGGTTAGGAACTTCACAATAAATAGGCACATGGTATACGAGTTCTTTGCTACCCCATAGGGGGGAAAACATCCCCAGTTGGAGCCAATGTGCACCTCATACATTTCACGGCAAGAAACTCTCGTAGCAGTAGTAGTGCAAAATCGATAAGTTGCACTACAAAAGTTTCTACAATTTCGCAACAGAATGCAATTTTCACTGTGAAAGTTCCATTTTGGCTAAAATTGGTTTAAAAGGGTTGCTCTCTGTCAAGATAAGGAAAATAATTTTCAGGGTTAAATATTCGTGATCATTTAGTGAAAGGACAGAGGAATGGATTTGGGTAAAAATCTTATAATCTTGGTAAATAAAAAATAAGAGGATTTGACTATTAAAGCCAATATTTCCAAATCTTGGGTTAATAACATAGGTTAATTATATTATTTTATAAAAAATATTGGCTCTCGGGCCAAATATCCAAGTTAACTACAAGCTCGAAGACTAAGTACCAACTCTGATCAAGCACCATCACACACAACCAACTTTCAGGACCGAGAGACTTGTGCCCAAGCGCCAAGTTGTCAAGAGTTTGCAAACTTATGAGAGTGTTATTTGAACATCTAAATAAATCGATGAGGAATATAAATTGAACTATTGAGAAAGAGATGAATGTTGTAATGTTAGGTGTTTCAGAAGCAACACAGAAGGACATGTCAAAAGAAGAGGTTGTTCAACATATGAATTCTCTTGTCTCACGCCTTCATGGATTGAAAATAGGGTGTGCCCACCTATGAAACAGTTGATACAAGGGCCTTCTACTCAACCTCAGAAACGACGACAGGGGCTGCAACATTAGGATCCTCTAAGGAAAAAAGAGAAGAGGACACCCCTAAGACCGAAATCGAGGCCCTGAATTGGCATATGCAAGGGAAACAGTCTGATTTATTTCATTTGCTACTGGATTTTGAAAATATTGTCAATAGAGAGATGGAAAGAAAAAGGAAATACATTTCCTATTTGCAGAGCATCACATCACGGGGATCCCACACAGAGAATAGTGTCTCATTTTTCTGATGCTTTGGCAAAACATCTCTCTAAGGAAATTTGAGCATAAGACCCAGTTTTAGTCCAATGATGAATGCTCTAAATATTTTGAGGATTTAAAACTAGCTTACAAGGCCTTGAATGATGCATGCCCGTATTCAAAATTTTCTCAGTTGACTAGAAATCAGGCGATCCTGGAGGCGATGGACAAGGCAGAGAAAATTCACATAGTCGAATTCAACATTGTTCAGGGTGTAGAAAGCTAGATGAGAGCAATAAGACTAGGCAGTTGCAAGTTCAAAGGTGTCGTGCCAGGCTGGACCATTTGAGTGTGTTTTGGGAAGAAAATCAACAAGAATGGAACAACATACGAGTGAAGACGATTCTTCTTGACTATATGCTATGCTTATCCTATTGTGACACTGCTATGAAACTTGTCGAGAATAATGCCATACATGATCTTGTTGATATTAATGTGTTTATGGATCTAAAGAAGGTTGTATAATGCTTGCAAAATAGGGACTGTGCTCCTACGCTCCTCCACAATAATGACTCCTAATGACCCTGTCAGGCAACGACATACATACATACATATATATACATATAAATATTAGAATAAAACAATCATGATCTCTGATGACCCTGTCAGAAAATTGCACACATACATACCTCTATACATATATATAAACATCAACATAAAGCACTCATGATCCCTTCAGACAAAGACATACATACATGCATATATACATATATAGACATTATCATAATCATGATCACAATATAATTAACAGATATCTTAAGGTCAAGGTTAAGTGAAATCCATTTATATGTTCATAGTATGCACAACATTGAGAACAATAGTTCCCAAAATATCCAAGGCATCTAACACCTCAGATCCATTTTATTTACCTTTTTTGTTGCCTTTTTCATGTATGTACTAGCATCATCCATTTACCACAATGGACCCAACCAGTCCAACGGACTATCATATTCTTACCTTCTGCTGTGCTTACTCATGTACTGATATTCATCTGTGTCTTTAGTTATCTGTTAGGTACCACACAACTCTCCTGAGATCCATTAATTTCCTCTTTCCCAAACCAATTCCAAAGACTATAAACCAAAAGGAAAGAAAAATAAAAAACAAGAAGAAAACCATAAGAATAATTAACAATATGACACTGCAAAAAGGTGGTATAGCCATACACTAGACATAAAAAAAGCCCCAAATCAAGCGCAACAAACCACAAGAGACCAAAAGCACAAGACTGGAAACAAACACCATGATTCAATCCCCATGGGTCCCTAGTTCTTCCGAAGGAAAACTCAACCTGGTCCTTATCTAATATTTCATGGTCGTCTCTTTCCATGCAATCCCATGCATCATACTATCATAACCACATAACTTTTAGTGCATAAATAAACATAAAAATATGCTAGCTACCTTACCTTGTTGTGCCAATCACGCTGACCTGTAACTGAACACGCATGTCAACCGTATGTACCAAAGATCAAGACAACATATCTATCTATTTGAAATCAAATTTTACCAAGACTAAAAACCATGTCATAATCCAAAATAAAATCACATTCATCGGTCATAATACATCATGCTATAACTAACACCTACTTACACTCGATTTAATATCATCTGTCCCAACACATATGTGTTAGACCATCTTAAAACAAGATCAACACTTCATGCAATCTTACAGATAAATAATTATATCATACGATTAAGTAACATTCAAACAAACTATAAACGTACCATGTTAGATAAATCAAGTAGACCACATAATACTCAACACTAGATAGATGACATAATCAACAATTAAACATCATGTACACGACACAAGCAACCTCATACCTTAATGTATCTCAGGGGAGGTTACCTTGTCTACACAATCAATCTAAATTAGCATGATATAACTTCCCAACACATCATCTCAAACATAAATAAGTTCATGATATCCATAACAGTAACTAGCTAACATGTTCACATCATAGGCACATAAACAATTGACTTTCTTGCATAACAATCTCATATGCATAGTGAGTCTAGATTAGTATGCCATAATATCACAACATATTAACTCATACATGAATTTCATAACCACAACCATATGCATAGGTCAATACAAATTAGCATTATACATATAACATCAATGTATTAATGTTAGAACCCTAATCATCAAGGTAACTAACATATAACAACAAGAAGTCAATATATAACAACATATGCCATAATATCACAACATATTAACTCATACATGAGTTTCATAACCACAACCATATGCATAGGTCAATCCAAATTAGCACGATACATATAACATCAATATCTTAATGCTAGAACCCTAATCATCAAGGTAACTAACATATAACAACAACAAGTCAATATATAACGTACTCATCAACAACATATAACATAATAATCAAGTTTAACTAATATTAAACAACGAAAATAATGCATCTAACAAAACACTACTATCATTCATGACCATGCCACACATGTGCATATGACCACACTGATTCACTAGCATCTACCATACATGTAACCACAACAACAATAAAATGAAAAACATGTACATAACCCTAATGCATATAAAAATCTATTAACTGACATACCTGCATGCCAAACATACAACTTGGATGGCGATCTACTCTTACCTTGAAGTCTAGTGCTGCAACTTCACTTTGATGATCTGCGTCTCCTATTCTATCTTAGCCAACACATCAGCATCATATCTTATCAACAACATCATGATGGACTAAAATGCAGGCAATGACCTCATGGAAAACAACCTTAACCATGAAAATGCATGCATAACAACATATCGACACTAACATGTACAAAAAATTCATATACAATCAACACCCACTCATGGCAACCACATCCAATCATCATCCAATTTCACATGATGACACCACTTCAACTATGACCAATGCCATGCATATGCGACAAAATCATAGAACATAACCATGAGTAACACAGATGTAATTGACATGACTACATGATCAACACACTGCCCAATGAGAGCGCAACCACGCTCTGATACCACCTGTAATGTCCACCTCCCCTCACACATACCCAAGTAACTGGTCAACCGGGGTAAAAATGAGATGAGAGGAAGTTAAGACAAACTAAACTTCCTTGGTGACTTTAAGGAAGTGGAATCAAAGTGAAAAACCACAACACAAACCTATACCACCTACTACAAGACCCTGAGAGGCAATCCCAGTCATCCACCTGACATGTCCCTTGGTCCCACTGAAATATTAGAAAGAAAACCCCCCAGATGCTCCTAAAAGACTGCATGCATGCATCTAGGAGGCTCTGGACACACCCACAAGCCTACATCCAGGGACTAAGTTTCCCAAACCCGTGCCTGCGTCTGCAGGATTTAACTAACTTTTCAAGCCTAGAATTCTTACCACTGCCCAAAACTTCCTGTAACTTTAGGAATCCATTAAACACATGATTACAAGACTAATAAATGAAAAACTAACTCCAGGACTAGGTCTGACCATCCCCAACCAGGACTAAAATTTTTTCAAACACTTGACATGAATGAAATACACAGGTCTAGGATAGAATATAGGGCATGAATTACTGAAAAATCTTGAGAGACATTACAAGAAGTATCATCACCATCTTCCTTGAACTGATATGCAATCAATTAGGTCTTACATCCATCATTTTAACAATTACAAGTAAATACATGAAATGACCATGACATGAACCAGTCATTTAAGCATACTTATGACCAACAGAAAACCATGGAAATAAAATTGAGTTAAAAGCCATTAAATACACATATTAATAAGTAAAAATCAAGAGAAAATAGCTTCTGTTAAACATAGGAAAATACAGACCAAGTTCAGGACTTCGACGTACCACTCTACCATAGAAATGTTTGAGCCAAATATCTCTTCATCCAATCACCCTCATGCCATATTCCAAGAATGAATGTGGGATCTCATGGATAAACTAATCCAAAAGACAACCAAGGGAATCCAGAGGTTAAAGCACCTCCACCCTCACCATATTGTGATCACACCAAAACCAGTGCTCCGATCACAATACCAAACCGAACTTGGAATTCCATCCAGAATCTATCACCGTCCTTGAGGAATTTTTCATCTCCCTATATCTCAGGCTTTACCGCAATTCGTTCTTGGATCACTAGGCTCTAAACTGAGACACCTCCCTTAGCATTTATCGTGTATCTCGCCAAAACCAGTCAAGGTATTCCTATGCCTTTGGGAATGAACCTGAGACCACCTCCGCCCCAGATTCTAAAATCCATATGGGAATTGAAAAGCTCAAAACCAAGATGAAAATCCCAACACATCATGGAATCTAGAAAAAGTCAAGGGAAATTTGAAAACCACTAGCAAACCCCAAAAAATCATGCCACAGACTCCAAGGTAACAAAATACCAACATGCATTAGACATGCATGTCCAAACCAGCTAGGAAATCACACATGAAATATGTTACATGCAATTATTCCTGTTGAAGTTGCTAGATCCTGCTCTTGCTTGCTTGATCTTCCTTTCCTTTCCTTCCTTGTCATTCCTTTGCTTTCTTTCCTCTTTCTTGGCTTAATGCTAAATTTCTCCAAGAAAAATCTAAGTGTCCAAGAGATTGAGAGAGAGAGAGAGAGAATAGAGAGAAAAAGCTTAAATTAGCCAAAATATTTCCAACTATCCTCAAAAGGCTTTTTATTAATGTCGCTCTGTTTTCTTCATTTTCCATTATTTTCCTTCATTTTCCTCCTCACATGCAACTTGGACCTTTCACCTTCCTTTTCTCCTATTTTCCATTATTTTCATAAATAAATGCCAAATAATGCCTCTTTCCTTTCCAAATTATTTTCCATTTCCTTTAGCCATAATAATTGAAATTAACACATGCTAGGATGTTTTCCCCAATATTCAACTTAAACTAAGTGTCCCTTAATTGTGGTCTTATTTTTCCCTTTATTAACTTTTATTAATTAACTTTTAACCCGGATCTATTACAATTTGCATGGTGCACAGTTCCAAGAGACAAGATTGAGGGAATGATGACTGTGACTCTGCAATGCATAGACAATGGAGGCTTAAAAATCAATACTACATAGTTGAGGGAGACAGTGGAATAGTGAGGCAAGCATTCCAACTATGACTGCACAGTGCACAGTTGAAGAGAGATACAGGGCCACTATTGCACAGTTGCTTAGTTTAGAGAGGCAGGGAGATAGACTATTGACTGAAACTGTAAGTGCGAAGTGGGAGGTTTTCTGGGAGGAAATATTACACAATTCTGGGAGACAAGAGGTAGCTCTGAGCACTGTGACTATGTAATGCATAGTCCTTGGAGGTATTGAATGTGTATTGCGTAGTTCCAAGAGGCATCTTTGAGCACTGTGACTATGCAATGCGCAATACTTGGAGGTAGTGAATGTGTATTATGCAGTTCCAGGAGGCAGATGATTCCTAATGAGGCTTGTAACTACGCAATGTGTAGTTCAGGGATGAAGAGTGAGGTAGGGTTGGTCGGGCATGGTATTCTCTAGAATTTTACTAAGTGTGGGATCAATGAGGTAGAGATGAAGCCAGGATAGGACTTGAACATGAAAACACACTCAAAACGATTTATGTCACAAAAATGAACACTAAATACCCAAAACAAACATGAACCCATAGACACGACAACGAAATGACACTTGCCTCCAAGTGCGACACTTAAGATGCACTTTGCGAAACATGTGATGGAACCAACAAAACAATGCATAAAACTTTGGGAATGAGTCTATTACATGTCTGTATGATGGATAGGACTCAATAGTACCAAATTTTCCTCACAAAGGTGTGCTATAACTACCTTTTACAACGTGCGAAACTTCCCTTACCAAAATACCACAATTAAGTTTTCTTCACAAAGGGACTAGGGAACTTAGAGGAAAAAATTGGAATGTCTTTTACTAGTCGAAACGATAGCTCACAAGGTTAAAGTAGGCTCCAAAATTTTGGATGTAGGCCAAAATTTGGAGGGTGTTGTAGCAGCGATAATAATTGGTGACACATTTGGTCTAATGTTATGCATATGGTTTAGTCTCTTAGGAAGTATTGATTCATCATGTGGATTACTTTGGCTTTCCCACTTAACCTAATTATATATGTATTCCACTCTATTCCCTTTCTCAGTTAAACACATTCATAAATATTAATATATCATATTTTTTTTTATTTGAGAGAAGGGAAATATAGTTGTGATTTTAGGATGATCAGAGTATTAGTTTTCATCTCAGTCGTTTCTCTGCTACTAGCAAGCATGTTCAGTACCCCGAAAAATCTAGTACAGGAACAAAAGCATCACTTCAATGCTAGTAGACATGTTCAATACCTTGGAAAAGTTACTTGCTTCACCTCTCTGCGCAGGAAAACTTTCTATTCTTTCACCTCATATTTATTTTAAACTTTATGCACATTGGCATTTTATCAACATTTATATTGCCACGGTGGAAGAGGGATCCCAACTTATTGAGATAATAAGAGGTTTCTTCTTCAGAGAAAATTGTATATACCTATGATATTTATATGTTTTCTATATATTTTCCCCTTTCCACTCTCTGCTAGATTCGATTAGCCTGAAAAACACCAAATAACTATAAAACCTAGTTAACGAATGAGTTTTTTTAAATAGATGTGGGTATCATGGTTCTACACAAATATTTCCTTACAAATGGGTCATATTTTCCATTGAAACATCATTCACTAGAAGGATATGAACCAAGACAAAGAAGAAGGATCGAAGGTTAGCCAATTATTTTTGTGCGTCATAAGGTCCCTTTCAAATTTTTCCACATGCATTTGAACCAAACAATAGTTTGATCTAAGGTTTTATTCACAAGACAACAACACAAAAGACAAAAAAAAATGACACAACATGACATAGAAAAAAAAAAAAAAACTAAAGAAAACAAAAGAGATATGTACATAGGGTAGGGACATAACCCTAGACCTTATTGAAAATTTTTCTTGAGGTCTTGCCCATTGACAGGAAGAGATCCCATCTTCCCATCGAAATACTAGATAATATAAGTATGGTGGACAAGATTTTAATGAACAACATAAGGTATGATCCAGAGGGATTGGAATTTAGTGTGTTTACCTTTCTCTTTGTGGGATGTATCCCACTTCAATACTAGGTCTCCCATAATGAACTTCTTGTTCCCCATAGACTTCTTTTCAAACCAGTGCCCTATACGACTCTAATGGATATAAATTTTTTCTTTCATTTTCCTCCTTTCTTCTTCTAACTTCAAGAGAGTGTTTATCCTAGTTTGAACCACAAGGCATGGTTTACCTTGGGACTCTTGCGAAATTTGAAGTGTTGGGAGGTATATGTTTGGAGGTAGGATGGATTCATTCCCGTACACAAGGAAGTATGGGGAAGTTCTCAGAGAGGGTTTAGGCGTAACATAGTAAACCCACAATGAATTGACCATAGAATTATGCCAAGTCCTTTATTTAGAGTAAAATATTTTCTTGATGATACACATTATATTCTTATTGGATGACTCAAATAAATCATTTCCCTAGGGGTAGTAGTTAGATGGATGTTTGAAAACAATTCCATTTTCTAATGAAAAATCATGAAGTTTAAGCGATGAGAAATAAGTTGCATTATAAAAAACAAGTGACATAGGAATTCCAAACCCGAGGATGATATTATTTTCTAGGAAGTTGATGACCTCCTACTCATCCACTTGTTTTAGAGGAACTTCTTCCATCCACTGAGTAAAATAGTCTATGGAAGTTAAAATATATCGATGTTTCTTTGATGAATGTGGAAACATTTCAGCAATGATATCCAATCCTCATTGTTGAAAAGGTTCTTCTACAACCATGGGATTCAATGGGGTGACTCACTTTCTATCATGGTTATCACATATTTGGAAAATTGAACACTTGCGAGCATAAGCATGTGCATCCTTGAATAATGTGGGCCAATAGTAACTAGCCCACATTACTTTGTACAAAATGGTATTTCCCACGTAGTGTCCTTCATATAGTCCATAATGAAGATCCTTTAGTACCCTTTATGAATTTGGTGCTTCCAGACACTAGCGCAGGACCCCATTGTGGTGCTTAAGAAAAATGACACCATTTACCAAATAATATGATAGAGATTTGAGCCGAATATCCCTCTTCTATTGTGCTGATAAGTGTGAGGTAAAGGTACCATGATCAAGATACTATCGCAAATCCATGTACCAAGATGTGGTTGTGTCAGTGGGGGTAACTTGTTCAATGGTATACATTTTGATTTCATGTTCACACCCAGAAGATTCACCTTTTGGTGTATTAGACTCTTCTGTTGCAAGTTGGAAAATTCCATGTTCTTTTATTGTGTGGAATGGATTAAATTCAAGATCATAATATTAAAAAAAATTCATCCAGTTCACCCTCCTCTCACCCAAATCATGTTGTACAAAAATCGATCTAACCGTTAGGTGAGGCACAAAGAAAATTACGTGAATTTTCAGAAGGTTTGACATAAAGTAATTTACTGCCTTATATACTGCATAAGCTTGTTTATCAATGGAGGGGTAATTTAACTTAGATCCATGTAAACCATTGCTCATAAATGATATGGTTCATTCATTACCTTGATCATCCTTCTGCATGATAATATTTGCAAGATAAGTGTCAGAAGAAAAAGTATATAACATGAAATATTTGTTGAAATCTGGGTTGCATAATGAGGGAGCTTCGAATATTGCTTGCTTAATACGGGTGAAGGCATCCTTTTACATTTTATCCCACTTATAAAATGCATTCTTATTGATGATATCTTGTAATGGTTTTACTATTTGTGCATAATCCGAGATGAACTTGTAGAGGAAGTCGATTTTCCCTAATAAGGTTGCATGGTTTTTTTTTTCACTGGAAAGGGAATCTGAGCGATAGTTTTGAACCACTCCAGGTCCACTTTGATCCCGATATTTATGCTAATATGGCTCAATAGATTCCCCTCATACACTCCAAATATTCTCCTCTTAGGATTCAAATATATTCTATATTTACAACATTGCTCAAAAATCTACCTCAGATGATGCAAGTGATCAGATCTCTTCTTTGAGAATAATATCACATCATCCAAATATAACACTACACTTTGTCTAATTAAGCCACATAATTTGATGTCCATATCCCATTGGAAGGTAGCTTCTGCATTAATGAGTTCAAAATTCATTCTCTTAAATGTGAAGGTACCCCAAAAGTAGTTTTTGTAGAAATTATACAACAAGCATGTATATCATGGATTCAATTTGATATAACTATGTACTAAAGTTAAATACTAAATCACTTCTACAAATAAATTCTGGAATTAAAAACAAAATCTTCAATCACATGAAGCAAAGAAGAATCAATCAAGCCACAACACAGATAACTTCCCTGGGAAAGCTTGCTGCTCAAAACCCCACTATCTTCTACTGTATATTCAACATGGAATCATGAAACAATTACATACAACTTTCTCACAAGATCCCTCATGTACTCAACTAATTGTCTCACACTATCTCAGATAAAACAGACCAATACGTAGCCAATTTACTACCTCCAGATAGCCTGCCTTGCTTGCGCAACCCTTGATGAATGAAATCCTTATTATTTAGGAATTTTGGCCTTCCTTGACTACTCAAGTACCATGGGCACTCCATTGGGTGTTTGGTTGCATGGGTGCGACCCAATAATGCTACAATTGATGGTCAACTTCCCTTTCACCTAGATCTCAATTGGGTCTCCACTGGATCTGACATGCATGCATCTAATAATAGTAAATCCTTAGTTGCATGTGAGATAATTGATTGTGAATTAAAAAATATTTAATTCACTTGATCTCTCACTAGTTTATCTAACAGTTTCAACTAGCACAACTAAGTTTAACTCACTTAACTGAGCTAAACTGATTACAACCTGCATTAACTAATGCACCACTGCACTTTGAACTCTGTTACAACTAGAATTACTTTGCATGCCTCACCAACTACCCTCAACTCGAAATTCATGAGTTAACGGATTTTATCACACTCAGCTAACTATTACAAGTTATTTTGAGATTAGATTACATTTTATTGTCCATCTTAATTAAGGGATAAATAAAATAGACATGCACCAAATTTAGCCCACACCAGTGTAGGTGCTGCTAAGACCTGTGGTCCCACCCTAGTGTAGGTGCTGCTTGGAACTCCTAGTCCCACACTAGGAGTGGGTGTTGAAATTTCTTGTGGAACCCTCTTGCATCTTCAAAGATTCATTTGCACCAATTGGATTAGAAGGAAGGAGTTCCAACTATGTATCTGGTGGTATGGGTGAAGGTTGTGCTAGATAACATCTATGGTCAAATTATTGAAAACAATTTCCAAAGATGATATGTGCGTAACTGATGGGCTCATTAGGCACTTCAAGTGTTGTGACAATATGATTCATAAATGGCTTACTCTCAACTCAGATTTGATGTTATTTGCAGTTATACGGAATCCATAAATGTGACCAGTCAGTAGCAAAGTATCCCTGCATGTTACTAGCCTAGTCTCTACTCAACAAAAAACCATAATATTTCATAACAGGGAAAATTTCAGGGGCTAATATTCGTAGGTGGGATAATTTTGTATAATTTTTCCAAAAAAGAGATTCACTAATTTTAATTTTTCCTAAAACTGATTCGCCCAAATTTTATAGTATGAAATTATTTTACTCTAAAAATTGCCAAAAAATTATATAGAGACTATATAGAATTATTAGAAATTTGAATGTTTTTACAAAAATATCTCAAAACATTTTAAATATTTCATATTATGGACTAGTGGGATTCGCCAAGGTTTCTAAACTTTAAGATAAATTTATATCCTTAAAATTTTCCCTGTTTCAGAATGGGTACAATGACTATATAAATACACTAATGAACTCTATGATATGATGATAAATAGATTATAACATTAATAAGTTCACCCACTACCTATACTAAATATCTATCTAACTAAAATATTTTGGCATCGATCTTTTCCCCATTCACATTGATATCCTTGGCAACAAATCAGGGCATGAAATTTGCAGATGCACTAGAATCAACTAGGCAGTTATGGACATTATAATTAAAGATATCAAAATCTAGAAGAAAAGGAGGGAAAGTAGACCTAGCATTTACATTTTTTGCAATAAAAATTGATTCAAGAATGGTTGGAGACTTACTTGACAAAGCTTGAGAAGTGGAAATTGTTCTACCTGGCGAAGATTGAAATGCAAATGCTTGAATGAGAAATTCTCATTGCCCTGTTATCTTGGCTAGTTCGTAAATGGAAATATTTTCACAAGCCTTTTTCATGTCTTCAATAATGTTGTAATCAATGTATTCATCATGAGAAGGGTGTGCTGATGTGGTAGGTGGTGTAACTTTGTTCAACACTTTAGAGGTGGTGGACTTATTGTTATTGTTGCTGGTAACACCTTTCTGTGACTGTGTACTTTTGAACTTATTCTAAGGGCCATGAGAAAAATTACTAGGTGAAAAGGTTTTCCTTAACAATTTCTCTCTTACATCTTGCTTAAGAACTGGCCCTTCTCTCCTCAAGTTACATTGCTTAGCAATTTGTGGAGGAGGAGCATCACCCACTAGAGGCTAATCAATACTTTGTTGATCATTATTGAGAATTAGATCAAGAGGTAAAGTTACATCACCAACATTGGATTTTTCCTCTGCCAAGGAAGGTTCATATGTGTCTTGTGTCTGCTCAATATTCTCTTCTACTGTAGGAATTTCAATAACATTTGCAACCACAACATTCATGTTGTGCTTCCACTGAGAGCATGTTTTCTTCTAAATGATCATCTTAGTGAAAGGTACAATAATTATCCATGCCTAGATTTTTAACATTAAACAAAACATTGGAGCTCTATGTAGACTTAGCTGGTTGGTTGAAAATTTCTTAATGAATGGCTTGAAAGACTTATTACTGCTAGAATCCTCACTTGAATTCCTCTTAAGTTCTGATACTTTGTTGGTTAATAACTTTAAATATTTAGTCAATTTGTCCATATCAAAAGGATATTTCTCTTTACCTTTGGTGAAAGAGGCTCCAAAATTCTTATAAGTGTATTTGGATTCTTTATAATCCGCCGGATTTATGATAACCCCTATAGACCTTAAGTCCTTTTCAACGGCAATCGCTTCTGCAAGTTAAGAGTGTTGAAAATGGCAACAAGAAAATGATTCTAATTTATTTTTCCCTTGATTAAATTAGAATAAAATTTTAATTCCACATCACTTGAAATATTGTACGGGTTAACCAAGTTAGGATGACTTATTTGGTTTATAGTTAATTCA
Source organism: Pinus albicaulis (assembly GCA_034641835.2). Taxonomy (NCBI): domain Eukaryota; kingdom Viridiplantae; phylum Streptophyta; class Pinopsida; order Pinales; family Pinaceae; genus Pinus; species Pinus albicaulis. The sequence continues at coordinate 1,304,117,291 of CM076584.1, read as the reverse complement.
AGGTGAGGGTCAAACTAGAGGCATGTAGAGTGTCTCCTACATTATAGGAGCCCTGATTGAGTTTATTTTGAGTTGTAATTAATTAACTCAATTTATCTGCGTTAAATTTAGTTAAAATAGTTCTAAGCGATGGAGGAACTAGTAGGAGGTTAAACATTGGGGTGTCGCTTCATGTGCTCAACCAATTAACTGATAATTCACTCATAAATAACTGATGCATGTCAATTCCAAGAAAGACCCAGTTGAGATCAGAGTTCAAGGGTAGTGCACTATTAGTTGTATAATTATCTGAATTTTACATGTGGTGCATGCAGTCAGAGGAAGTCTCCTAATGTATTGCGCAATATGGATTGGGAATTTCCCTAATTAATAGGGCATAATTACCCAAGGAAACAATGCAAGGAAATAGGGATCCTGGAGGTCACAAAATTGGTTAAGTAATTAACCAGGCTTGTCTAGGAATCATTGAGAAATAGAGATAATGAAAATGTTTCGTAGCTTGGATAAAATCATTGTTGTATTCTAATATTTTATGAATTATGAAATATACTAATAGTGGGGTGTTTAGCTAAGGCTTTCCCCAGGAAATACTTGTGTGTTGTGCTTGAAATTATTTCTCTTTCATGTTTTGTGATTTCAAGATCTAAATTGGTTTACGTTATTGGTAGAGTAGATTCAAGTATAATTTTTTAGCATATTAAAGTTATCAGTTGAATCTACATGGATTTTATACATGGTATTAGAGTAGGAATAACTCTAGAAGAGAATAATATGAGTTTGTTCTGTGCAGGTGAATCGAATTTGCAGATCTACTCTTCAGGACTAGCAACAAGATCAAGATGTCTTTCTCTGGATTGAGACTCGAATATTCCCTTGAGGGTAGTTTGAATTACATAGATTCAAGATACATGATTGAAGTAGCGTTGTAAGAAAAAAGGCTAAAGGATTTGATAGACAATGATATTCCTAGGCCTGAAGCAACAGATGCTCAAGATCTGGTGGCATGGAAGAAGAATGTAGCAAAGGCAAGAATAATTCTATTGGAAGGTGTTCGAGATAATATTGTCTCAAACCTCCATGGGAAGGAAACTCCATATTATATGTGGAAGGCCTTAACATAATTTTTTCAGAACAAAAACAACCATAGGAATTTGGTGCTAAAGGATAAGCTCAGAAAAATCAAGATGGATAAGGGCGACATAATACCAAAATACTTGACCAAGTTCACTCAATGTTGAGGTGAGCTTGGAATTGTTGGTGTTATAATTTTTGTGGATGATATGGTGAGACTAGCACTTTTAGGCCTTCCTATGAGTCGTCACATCTACTAGGATTTGATGAATAGAAAGGAGAAGCTACTAGGGTGGGATCATTTTTGGCCTGACTTCGTACAAGAAGATATTCGATGGAACATTAGAGATGGATCGTCATCAAAGCATGATTATGAGGAGAATTGTGGCTTGGATAGAAAGGAAAAGTAATGGAAAGGGTAGTCATCCCATTATAGATCATATTATGGTCAGGAAGGCAAGAAGAAATACTTGTCGAAGATTAAAATTTTTCACTTTCACGAGCTGAGACACTATGCCACGAAGTGTATGCTCAATAAGGTCGAAAAAAATCCCTTAGAGGAGCGGCGGGTGAAGCTCTTTGTAATATTCCAAAATTGGAACAATTCAGCAAGCATGCACTAAAAACACATTCCCAGCGACATATGCAATAAAATAGTGAAATGGACTCTTGGACCCTGTATATTAGTCAATATGCAACCTAAATCCAAGAATAGAGCTAAAACAAATCAAACTAGGTGGGTTAAATAGACCTCCCACACTAGTGTAGTTAAAAATGACTAAAAACCCCAAACACTGCAACACAAGTAATTCTGCATAAAAGTGACTGCGCAGTCTAAAGAGGGTTTTAACTTAGAAAAATATGAGAACAATTAGATCTACTCATATATTGATTAATAATTCTGAAGAATAGAGATCTAGTCTCCTTATATAAACTACAAGAGAACCCCGCAAGGGTTTCTTGTCAAACACTTTGCATAAAAATGTGATCTTCAGAAAATTACTGAATAATCACTACAACACTGAATCATAAGAGTGTATAAGTCTGAAATATGTCTTATATAATGTATATCCCTCAAGGGCTTCCTCCCATGAAAGGTTGAACCCCTCAATCACAAGAAAACCACTGTAACGGGGCCACTTGACCAACTACAGAAGCTGCCTCAAAAATAATGCATTCCCTAGCTGGAACAACGCTAGGAATGTTGGGGAAATGGGTGGTATACTACCAAAAATCTGAAATCAGCACTATACCTCTCCAAACAGGCCCCTCAAGTGAAGGAAACCTTCCTCCAATGAGAAACTAGCTCAGAAACCGAGATTCCAATCCCTTCCACTGCTGCACCCAACAACACTACAAAATCTCCGGTAAAAACTATGCTGATGAAGTAGGCTAAGCTTGGAATGAAAACCTGATGTGGAATGATGAATTCAAACTCTCCCAATGAGACTCCTCAAGGAGAGAGGTGGGATTCCCACTCGGGAACACCCGGTTCTAAAGAGCACTGCAACCCTGTTAAGGAGCAAAGGAAGCAAAAAGTCCTAGCAGACAAAATAAAAATCCAAAACATGAAGAATAATGCTGCCATCCTCTTCCTTAAATAATTTATGATTTTTCTTGCCCTTGGCCCCACTCAATTATGTCATCTCTATCAAAATATTCCCCTTCCTCCAAAACTACGTTATTCCTTCTTTGATTCCTCCTCCACGACTGCGCTGTTGACTTTGTCAAAGTGGACTAAATCAACTTGATAATATCCTTGTTCACACATGGAGGTGTCTTATTAAGTTGTAAAGAGTGTCCCCTTTCACACTTGGAGTGTTTTTATACCTCCTTAGGAGACTTATGGGCTTTCCTACCCATTTATTCACCGGTTAGAGCTGCTGCTAACTCTAATGTTCCCTTTAGCTTTGAGGCTAAAATTTGGGAACATTACAGTCCTCCCCTCCAAAATATTTTCTTGTCCTCAAGGAAATGCATAGGGAGATCAAAATTTCTCCCTCCTCCTCATGTGGCTTCCCATCATTGGCCTCCATCATTGCATCAAAATAATCTGCAAATAAACTGTCATCCAATGTTTCCTCCCAAGTGTGAAAAACCAAATGGCCCACATCAATCAAAGGTGGAAAGGGTGAATGGAAACCTATTTGTTGTCTCATGGCCTCCACAAAGTATGAGTGATGACAAAAATTGTGAATGATTGACTCCCTCACCCATGCTATCATCCAAATGAAATGATCCATCCTAGGTAGCTCATCGAGAAAATCATCAACCCCGGTTTTGTAGAATGGGTTGGGGCTGCAGGGAGAGATTTGATTCTGCCATCCAAATGGTTTCTCTCTCCATTTATGGTAAACATGGGGCTGCCTCTGTCCTTGGGCTGAAATGAAATGGCCTCCAAGAATGGCCCAAGTTCCCCCATCAAACAATTCAGCCATGAAGTGCCTCCTCAAGTTCTCCAAGTGGTTCCTTCCACAAGAAGGGAAAAAGTGTGATGTGGCAATAATGGTTTTCCCATGGTTCCTCCTGAAATGTACAACATATAAAGTGGGGAGAATCATGCTCCCAATGGGCATCCTCAATCTCAATCCCACTCTCCAACCAAAACTTCCCCTGAATATAAACATATCAGCAATATATGGAAGAAAGGTACAATGAGAACAAGTTGCCAAGTGACAACCGAAGAGTGAATCATAGTTCCACTCATGGAACCAGTGCAATGCATCCTTTTCCTGAATCAAAATATGAAATAACAAGTGCTTTACCAACCACTTTTTTTCTGCCAAAATCATCTCATAAAATGAAAACATGAAGTTACAATATGGTGTCAATGGTGCACACCAAGAATCATGTGGCTTCCCCCACAAACCACCAAAAAGATAGCCAAAATCAATGCTACAAGTAGCTGCAAGTACATCATCATAAAATATGCAAGAAGAGCTAATAATTCTTGATACATCATGCTGCTCAAACAAGGAAAATAAGTACAATAAAAAATGTGAAATTATACCTCCTCCATCATGTACTTGAGATCTTGAGCTGAAATGGCTCAATTGGAATCTCTCCCTCACCTCCAATGGGTAGGGAAGTGGCTGTGACCTCCTATCTATCACCATCCAGGCTATTCATCTCTCCATATGCTGAAATATGTCATGTTGAATGCCCTCCCAAGTTAACTCCTCTTCCAAGGAAAGATATGCATCAAAATGTATGGAAAAGAAATCCTCATGTGCTGCATGCAACAATTTCTCCTTGAGACTAGAAGCTCTAGTCAAGAAGACTCTGCCATGTGAATAGATGACCATATCATCCACCATTTACTCATCATCTTTATCCGGGTCATCGAGAATCATGCATGCACCAAGATCCTTTGAGTACTCTACCAACAGCTAAGATCTCCAATAAGGATCAATCCTCCTAAGGGACAACACTGGTGATCTGCAATGTGAAGCTCTACCCATGCTGCTATCTTTTACTTTGACATCCCTCATGCAAAATTCATCCTCCAAATCACTACCATGCCCATCATGCAGCATCTCATGATCCAAAAGAAGTAGGGATTCTTGGAAGTTGGCTTCCCATGAGAAGCTCTCATCCAATAACAATCTCCCAATATTGGCCAATGCAAGCATGAGTGGCCTCCGTATACTCCAATGTATGTAGGATTCCTTCCTCAAAGGAAGTACCCTATGTTTCACCAAATCCATGGAGCAGCTCCCTTGCACCATGAAGGTGCCATCCTCCATGAGTGCAGCAACCTCTGTCAGCGCAGTACAGATAGTGAGAGTGGGTGGTGCTGAAAATGGATGTCCCCCTCCTCCTTGAGTTTATCCCAAACTCTCTGCGCTTCACTAGACTCCTCCAAAGTTTTCACCTCTCTAGAATCTAAGAGGGGTGAACCAAATGGCAAGATGCCTCTCATAAACTCTAGATCAGGTGGCCTCCCAAGTGGAATGCCTCCATGTAGTGAGACATCAATGTCAAGAGTAGAATGCACATATGGTTGGGAAACCTTGCCCCTGCCCTTATAGTGCAAATAAGTCTGCCTCTTCCTTGCATTAGCTTTCTGAAATAGAGAAGGGTGTGTCCCTCTCATCAAGTGATGCTTCTCTTCCTCTCCACCTCCTCCTTCTAGCTGAAATGCTGTACAATCATGCTGCTCACTGATTGTTCTGGGACCTCTATGTATGAGATCCTGGGGAACTTCTTGTAAGGGTACAAGAATCCCTCTTGTTGGAGCATGTGCCCCTCCTCCCTCTGTATGAGGTACTGGATGTGCTCTAGATGTGACAGCATTGTTGCTCTCTTCTCCTTCATCAATGTGTGTAAGCAACATTTCAACACTTGGATCCTCTTGTGAAAATGAGATCCCCATGCCCTCTTGTTTAAGAATAGGAACTAGAGGTCTTGAATCTGGCAATGTGTAATGCAAGATGTCAGCTTCTCCCATGGTTTTTTGAAGTGGAGTTTCCTCCATCACATGAAATGGTTTTGTCCTCTCAGCTTTTCCTTGCTCATGTGTCTTAGGAATTTTTTCACCAAACCTCCCCACCAATTTTTCTATGAATCTTGCATAAGAGGAAGTGTTTTCATTTTTCAAAGAACAAGTTTCAAAAATCCACCATGCATGAGCCTTACCTCTGAAATGCAATGTTGCAACTCTGATGGCTTCATCTTCAGAAATATGGTGTTGCTAAAAATAGGAGTCTAGCTCCTTCACCCAAGCTCCAGCTGAACATGTAGGTGATCCAGCAATAGCAGATAGAAGAAATCTACCTGCATCTTGCTACTGGCCCTTCTCCACTTGGATCTTGCAAAACTCTTGGAAGTCAGTATGATCTCTGAATATCTCGGTTTGAGATTCATACTCCCACAACAAATCACTAAGAGTCATCCTCTTAGGCATTCTTCCTCCCTTCATCCATCTCAAGATAGACCTGGGTACTTGACTGCACTGTGCATCATGGTGTGTAGTTGCATGCTCACACTCACCATGTGAAAATATAGATTCAGCTCTAGATTCAAACTCCCTTGGAGATCCCATCTCCAATCTTATTTTCTTCAGCTCTCCTTGAAATCTCTGCATAGATTTTGGAAGAAGCTTTGTAAGCTTGTCATCCTTTCTCCCTTCACATACTGAAGCCTTCTCTTTTTTGTCCATCTCTCCTGAAAGTGTAATGGCCTGAGATCCACAGGATGAGCCAATATTGAAGCTCTAATACCACTGTAATATTCCAAAATTGGAACAGCTCAGCAAGCATGCACTAAAAATTCATTCCCAACAACATATGCAATAAAATAGTGAAATGGACTCTTGGATCCTGTAGATTAGTTAATATGCAACCTAAATCCAAGAAAAGAGATGAAAAAAATATACAATAAAATAGTGAAATGGACTCTTGGATCCTTTATATTAGTCAATATGCAACCTAAATCCAAGAACAGAGCTGAAACAAATCAAACTAGGTGGGTTAAACAGACCTCCCACACTAGGGTAGCTGAAAATGACTAAAAAAACCAAACACTGCAACATAAGTAATTATGCATAAAAGTGACTGCGTAGTATAAAGAGGGTTTTAACTTAGAAAAATATGAGAACAAGTATATCTACTCATATATTGATTAATAATGCTGAAGAACAGAGATCTAGTCTCCTTATACAAAATACAAGAGAACTCGACAAGGGTTTCTTGTCAAACATTTTGCATACAAATGTGATCTTCCGAAAATTACTGAATAATCACTGCAATACTAAAGCATAAGAGTGTAGAAGGCTGAAATATGTCTGATATGATGTAGATCCCTCAAGGGTTTCCTCCCATAAAAGGTTTAACTCGTCAATCACAAGAAAATCACTGCAACAGGGCCACTTGACCAACTACTGAAGCTGCCTAAAAAATAACGCATTCCCTAGCTGGAACAATGCTAGGAATGTTGGGGAAATGTGTGGTCTACTACCACAGATCTGAAATGAGCACTAGACCTCTCCAAACAGGTCCCTCAAGTGAAGGAAACCTTCCTCCAATGAGAAACTAGCTCAGAAATCGGGATTCCAATCCCTTCCATTGCTGCACCCATCAACACTACACAATCTCCGGAAAAAAATGTGCTGATGAAGTAGGTTGAAGCTTGGCCTGAAAACCTAATGTGGAATGATGAATTCAAACTCTCTCAATGAGGCTCCTCAAGGAGAGAGTTGGGATTCCCGCTTGGGAACACCCGGTGCTAAATAACACTACAACCCTGCTAAGCAGCAAAGGAAGCAAAAAGTATTAGAAGACAAAATAACAATCTAAAACATGAAGAATAATGCTGCCATCCTCTTCCTTAAATAAGTTATGAGTTTTATTTCCCTTGGCCCCACTCAAGTAGGTCATCTCTATCAAAATATTCCCCTCCCTCCAAAACTACGTTATTCCTTCTTTGATTCCTCCTCCACAACTGTGTTGTTGACTTAGTCAAAGTGGACTGAATCAAGTTGATAATATCCTTGTTCACACATGGAGGTGTCTTATTAAGCTGTAAAGAGTGTCCCCTTTCACACTAGGAGTGTTTTTATACCTGCTTAGGAGACTTATGGGCTTTCCTACCCATTTATTCTCCAGTTAGATCTACTGCTGACTCTAATGTCCCATTTAGCTTTGAGGCTAAAATTTGGAAACATTACACTCTTGCTTCACAATTTGAGTTGGATTTCACTCTCATCGCATGCATGGTTTCATCAGTGATGGGTTTTTTGTGGTACTTGGATAGTGGAGCCTCATTCCATATGACCAACAACAGATAATTCTTCAGCGACTTGGAGGAGAAGGATATCCAGATGCACATCTAGATGGGAGATGATGGGAGTCATAACACAATCATAATCGATACTATTACCTTTTATAGGGAGTATGGTTCTCATCTCACATTAAAATATGTCATGTATGTTTCTGGTTTGAAGAAGAACTTAGTTTCAGTTGCTATGTTGGAAGACCGTGGCTATGATGTGTTATTTAGCAAAGGAAAGGAGTTCCTTCGTCACATAGCCATGATACAAGTGAAGAATATTGAGGTTCGGGTAAAGAACCTCTACAAATTGGATGTAGAAGATTTTGCTGCCTTGACCACGATAGAAGAGAAGTTGGAGAACCAAGACATTAGTGAGTTCTGGAATAGAAGATTGGGAAATCTACACCATGGAGCTTTGAAGATCATGCAACATATTTCTACATGACACCCCAAGGGTGAAATTTGATCAGCATGATACATGCAAGGGGTGTACATTAGATAAGTACACCAAAGCCACCTTTCATGATAAGGATAGTCGAGCGAAAGTGATCCTGAAAGAGTTCACTCAGATGTGTGTGGACTATTCTCGAAAACTTCCACAACCAAGACCATGTATTATGTGATTTTTTTTTTTGATTTTTCATGCAAGTGTTGGATATTATTCATTCAAAATAAATACCACACGTTCTCAAAATTTTCTAAGTTCAAAACACTTGTTGAAAAAGACACGGGAAAGAATGTGAATGATCACAGGAGCGACAATGGTGGAGAATATGTGTTGAATGAATTCAAGAACTTATGTTCATCATAAGGCATTCAATAAGATTTGATAGCACATTATAACCCACAATAGAATGGGGTTGTAGAAAGAAAGAAACGAAGCATTTTGGAAGTTGCATGGGCAATGTTACATGATCAGGGCCTACCGTTGCACTTGTCGGTGGAAGCATGCAACATAGTTGTGTATGTGAAGAACATAAGTCCTCATCAGATTCTCAAGATGAGTGCACTAGAAGAAGCCTTTTCTGGTAAGAAGCCAGATCTGGCGAAATTTATAATTTTTGTTTCATAAGTTTACTATCATGTTACCAAAGATGCACGGAAAAAGCTAGAACCAAAAGCTGAGTTGGGCATATTTTTCGGGTACACTGATACATCTCAAAACTATCGGGTGTACCTACCATCTCACATGATGACAATGGTTCGTAGAGATGTGAAATTTGATGAAGGAAAGGCCATGCGAATTTTCCTTTAGAGAGAACTTCAGATGCATGCATATGAGGAGCTCTTAGCTCCAAAAGAAGAACCTCAAGATGTAGAGAAGCCACAAGTAGAGGAGCATAGAGTGGAAGCACCCACTCATGCAGAGACATCCAAAGATGGAAGGAAGTGCACCAGAGAGGATGAAAGGTTGATGAAAAATGCTAGAGATAATGTAGGAGCACCCATATCATAGCGCAGTCAGAGAAGGTTCCCATATCGGTACACTGGCTACATGGATCTTCTGAGTGAGAGTGTAGAGACTGAGCCATCCTCATTCAAGGAATAAGTGAAAAAATAAGTATGGGTTGCTTCCATGGTAGAGGAGTATGAATCCATTATCAAAAACACTTCATGGGAAGTTTTCCCAAGACCAAAGGACAAGTCAGTTGTAGGATCCAAGTGGATCTACAAGGTGAAGTAAGAAAAATATGGGAGTGTGGAGAAACATAAGGACATTTTTTTGACCAAGGGGTTCTCTGAGGTGGAGGGAATATATTACGAGAATAACTTTTCTCTAGTAGCAAGGTAATATTCAATCATATCTATTCTTGCACTTTTAGCGTAGATGGGATGGAAGATACATCAAATGGGTGTAAAGACAACTTTCCTCAATGGAGTGATTGAGGAATATGTGTGCATAGAGAAGCTAGAAGGATTTTAGACCTTCGATAGAGAGTCACATGTGTGCATACTCAAGCAAGCGTAGTATGGACTAAAACAAGCACCTCGTTCTTGGTACACCAAGATCGTCAAATATTTCGTCGAGTTGGGATTCACCAAAAGTGAAGTAGATGCAAACCTTTACCATATTGTGGTTGAAGGTAAATGATTGATTATAGTGTTACATGTCGATGATTTAATTCTGACATGTGATGATAAGCTGATCAATTCTTGCAAAGAGGATCTTGCAAGAGACTTAAAAGATGAAGGACATGGGGCTCTTGAATTATATCCTTGGTTTGGAAATTTAGCAAAGATATGGGGAATTTTTTTTCTCTCAAGGCATGTATGCCAACTAGATATTGAAGAATTTTCACATGGAGAGCAACAAACCCATGGATTCTCATCTAGCAGGGAATTGGAGGAAGGAAGATGCTACTTTAGGTGAAGTGGTAGAAGCTACCATTTATAGGCAACTTGTGGGTTCACTCATGTACTTAATGAACACACGACCAAACATGTGATATGTGGTTAAGTAGCTTAGTCAAGCAATGGTTAAGCCAACCAAGCTCTATTGGAATGCATCCAAACATGTGTTGAGATACCTTAGAGGCACCGCACAATTTGGTATTTGGTACAAATGGATAGAAGGAGTGAAGTTGAAAGGCTTCACAAATGAAAATTGGGCAAGGAGTCCATCTGATAAGAAGAGCACATCAAGGGGAATCTTTAGTATTGGGTCAGCATCAGTTTCCTGGTATAGCATGAAGCAGAGATCAATTGCACTCAATTCAACAAAAGTAGAGTACACAAATGCTAGTCAAGCATCTTGCGAGGTTACCTGGATGAGGAAGATCCTTGTTGGGTTGTTTGTTCAACAGGCGGATCTTACGATGATTTACTGTGACAACCAGAGTTGCATCAAAATCTAGATTAATCCAATTTTTCATGATAGGTCCAAGCATATTGAAATCCAATATCACCATCTCAGAGATTGTGTGCAGAGGCCGATTATGTTGTCAGAGTACATTCCTACAAAGTAGTGGGATGTAGACATCTTGACAAAGGAAATATCAAGAGGAAAATTTGATTTCCATAGAGGCATGATCAGGGTATCAGATAATCCATTTCTTGTTGAGAGGGAGTGTTGAAAATGGAAACAGGAAAATGATTCTAATTTAATTTTCCCTTGATTAAATTACAATAAAATTGTAATTCTACATCACATCATAGCTTGTACGAGTTAAATAAGTTAGGATGAATTATTTGGTTCAGTTAATTCGAGTTGAGGATCAAACTAGAGGCATGTAGAGTGTCTCCTACATTATAGGATCCCTGATTGAGTTTATTTTGATTTGTAATTAATTAACTAAAATTATCTAAGTTAAATTCAGTTAAACTATTTCTAACTGATGTATGAACTAGTAGGAGGTTAAACAATGGTGTGTTGCTTCATGTGTTCAACCAGTTAACTGATAATTCACTCATAAATAACTCATGCATGTTAGTTCCGAGAAAGATCTAGTTGAGATTGGAGTTCAAGGGAAGTGTAGTATCAATTGTAGAATTATCTGAATTATACAGGTGGTGCATGCAGTCGGAGGAAGGCCACTAATGGATTTCATAGTATGGATTGGGAATTTTCCTAATTAAGAGGGCCTAATTACCCAAGGAAACAACGCAAGGTAATATGGATCCAAGAGGGCATAAAATTGGTTAAATATTGAACCAGGTTTGTGTAGGAATCATTGAGACAGATAGAGATAGTGTAGAGGTTTCTTAGCTTGGAGAAAAGCATTGTGATCTTCTCATGTTTTCTGAATTATGCAATATAGAGATATCAGGGTTTTTAGCTAAGGATTTCCTGAGGAAATGCTTGTGTGTTGTGCGATTGAAATTATTTCTCTTTCATGTTTTTTGATTTCAAGATCTAAATTGGTTTCCACAATCGATAGAGTAGATTCGAATATAATGTTTTAGCACATTACAATTATCAGTTGAATCTACGTGTATTTTTTACAAAGATTCAAAGTTTATTTTGTAGCATGCTTGAAAAAAACTGAAATATAAGTAAGAAAGGAAGAAACATAATAATATTTTGTAATGGAATCATGCAGTTGAAAATTTCTACGGAATTTATTCAAGATATGTGTAAATCTGTTATTGAAATCTTTAACTTTTCATTTCCCCGTCTTAATATTCCCAAGTTCTTTTAATAACATGGCTAGAGTTTTTTCATCAACAAAATTTTCTAAAAATAATTGATTAAACTCCCTCCTATTATGGATTGAATTAGGTGGAAGGTTGTGGTACCAAACTATAGCTCTAGGTTCAGGAACATACTTTGAGAGTATCCTTTCCAGGTGACTAGGCATGCGATGAATATTTCTCAGAAGAGTAGGATTTCCCTCCTCCTCCTCACTTTCTAATTAAGAAGAGTCCTTTCCTTGACCATTAATATTCTCTTTGTAATCAGGATGTTGTCCTTCTCTTAGCTGTTCTTTGTCAAAGAATGAAAAATCTTCCCTTTCTCTATCCAAATATTCCTCAATAGGTGGCATGTCCCCTTGTTTATGTGTTCTTTTAGTAGGATAAACTAACTCTTCAAGGGTTTCAATAACCAAATTTTATAATAAATAAACCAATATGCCACTACGGGTTTTTTCTTTCTTAATAGGCTCATGAGGAAGGACAACGGTGAGAAGAACAAATCCAAGATCTCTTGGAAAATGATGGGTGATAGGCCACATTGTCCAGATTTGATCATAAGTGAATTAAAAAGCCTGCTCCTGACCAAGATGAGAGAATTATACTCTCTTAGTAGCGTGGGTTGGAGTTGAAATTAGAGTGTTACTGCCTTGCATGGAAGATTGTTTGTTACTATGTGGTAATTTATTAACAATAAAAATGCAGCCCTCCTTTTAGCACCATAAAATATTAACGGTGTTGTATGATGCCAATAGTAATGGGGTCTCCCCAGTATGAAATACTAATTAGACCTCAAGTCTTTTGTATTAGGATCCCCAACCGGAAATTATGGTCGATTTCCATTATCTTAAATATTTTCCTTGGCTGCAATAAATGAAACAAGAGAAATGCATGCACTTATGAGATAAACATGTTAGCCTTGTGATGTAATCAATGGTAGAGTGTATAATGGTTCTTTCACGAAAATAATGTGAACCATTGAAAGAAAAGTAATAGTATTATCTTAACACACACACACACACACAAACACACACACACACACACACACACACACACACACACACACACACATATATATATGAAAGAATCATTAGTAATCTTGCGAAATAGTTCGCGAAGAAACTATGATCATGAAAGAATTAGACACACATTTCAAAGAAGCTTAATAAAGTCAATGAAATAGTTCATTTTCATTAGTATGAATTAACATAATAATACACCATAAACAATGAAAAAATAGTCTCACAATCATTTACAACAAATGTGTGAAAATCGTGTCGGCTCTGAGAGCTTTGAATTATGAAGTGAAAGTTCCAAGATACACCATTACAACAATACAAAACTTGTTACAATATTGGAACTTTAAGCCACTACTTGCTTCTACTAATCCTATTCTTATCCCTTATGCCTAGCCTAAGAATCCAAGGTGAAAAGTCCATTTATTGAGCTATGAGGGTGTATATATAACAAATGAGGTGACTCTTCACCTCCCTTGTGATTCTTGAGTTCCCCTCATAAATATTGAGCTTCCACACGAATTTTCAAACTCCTAAGAGACCTTTGGAATTGTATGATTTTTCACATTATTTGGGTGACCTTAAGACTGTAGAAATTATACAACAAGCATGTATATAATTGATTCAATCCAATATAAAAATGTACTAAGCTAGATACTAAATCACTTCTACAAATCAATTGCGGAATTAAAAACACAATCGCCAATCACATGAAGCAAAGAAGAATCAATCAAACCACAACACAGATAATTTCTCGGGGAAATATTGTTGCTCAAAACCCCGCTATCTTCTATTGTATATTCCACAAGGAATCATGAAACAATTACAATGCAATTATTATCACAAGAATCTCCTGCAATCTGCCTATTGGCTCACACTGATCCAGATAAAATCAGGCCAATACTCAGCCAATTCTTAGCCTGTATTCAGCCTTCCTTGCTCACGCAATCCCTGATGAATGCAACCCCTATTCTTTAGGAATTTCAACCTTCCTCAACTGCGCTGAGTATAACGGGCATCCTGTGGTGTTTTAACTGCACCTGGGCAACCTGCTAATATCACAATTGATAGTCACACTTCCCTTTCACCTAGATCTCAACTGGGTCTCCACTGGAACTGATATGCATGCATCTAATAATATTAAATCCTCAGTTGTATGTGAGATCACTAATTTTGAATTAAATAATATTTAATTCACTTGATCTCTCACTAGTGCATCAAACAGTTACAACTAGCACAACTGATTTTAACTCACTTAACTGACTTAAACTGATTACAACCTGAATTAACTAATACACCACTGCACTTTGAACTCTGTTACAACTAGAATTACTCTTCATGCCTCACCAACTACCCTCAACTCAAAATTCATGAGTTAAATAAGTTTATCATACTCAGTTAACTATTACAAGTTATTTTGATATTATATTACATTTTATTGTCCATCTTAATTAAGGGATAACTAAACTAGATATGCACCAAATTTATCCCACACCAGTGTAGGTGATGCTTGGACCCATGGTCCCACACTTAGTGTAGGTGATGCTTGTTGGTTCCAGATGCCAATTTCACTGTTTCTTGTTGCAAAATTCAGCACTCCCTCTCAACAAGAAAGGAATGTCCTTGCATGTGACATGCACCTCTTGCATGCGACATGCAACCCTTGCATGAAACATGCAAATCTTGCATGCAACACTTCTCTAGTGTTTCTCGCACATGAAACCTTTGCATGAAACACTTCTCTAGTGTTTCTCATACATGCAACACTTACGAAACTAAATAGCCTCCAAACAATTGAATCATTATAAAGTATCTATCATCAAATACTTCTGACTGCTGCTAGCTACTGCACATGTCTACTGGATTCTCTATGTTGTTGACATCTGCATCCATGCACTCTGCACTGCTGCCAACTCTAATCTGCACTCCATTATTTGACACCTGTCACTCTGATTTATGTCCTCCTTACATCTGACTGCATCAATCTAATTGATCATGCTATTGCTTCTTTGTGGGCTCCTCGTAGGCAGGTTTGATCCATGAGACACACCATCTCTAAGACCCTACCCAAATTTATTCTTGGGATTATTCTTGCATGTTGCCGCACCTCACACCTATAGGTATAGCTGCATGCACTCCCTCTTCTCATCTAGCTCAAAATTTCTCTGCTTACGTGGTTTCTGCCACTCCATGATCCTTCGCATGTGGCTACTCCACATCTTGAGGTTCATTCTTTGGAACCAAGATTTCCTCACCTACATGTAAATCCAAATCCCTCTCAAGGGTTAATTGCATGGCTTTCTCACACTTCCCAATGGTTGGAATCTATGTAGAAATCACATCTACATCAATTATATATAGATTCTTCACACGAATCCTAATATTATTGGCTTGTCGTGTTGCTTTATGTCGAAGGAAAACTTTTCCTTCACTGAAAAAAACATCATAGCCTCTATCCTCCAACATTGCAACTGAAAATAATTTTTTCTTCAAGTTTGGTACATGCATTACATATTTTAATAAAAGGGTTTTACCTGACTGTCTCTGGAAAGTAGCTGTACTAATCCTGGTAGCATTATACCTTCCATCGTCACCAATTTCGATATGCATCCGAAGGTCCTTCTCCTCCAAGCTACTGAAAATTTTTGTGTTTCCCTTCATGTGGAAAGATGCACTACTATCCAAGTACCACCCTGATCCCATCACACTTGAAACCATGCATGCGATCAATGAGTCAAGATCAAATTGCGAGGAAAAATCCTTAGTAGCTGCAGATCTTGAAGCCTTCTTGTTCTTCTTATTTTGTGGACAATTAGTGGCATAATGTCCATCCTCGTGATAGTGAAAACACTTCACTCTGGGGATGTCACACTCCTTGCCTTCTTCACCGGTCTTAGATTTGGAATGGAATTTATTTCCTTTCCCCTTCTTCGCCTTGGCATACAAAGCACAATATTATTCATCTTCATTCTTAGATGAAGATGCATCTTTGGTATTCCATCTGAACTCTTCTTGCACCAAATCCGACCAAAGTCGTTCCCAATATGGCAACTTCTCCCTCCCATTGATAGAGTCCTTATAACTATGCCAACTCTTGGGAAGTCCTAGAAGAGCTAGGCTCACAAAATCATCATCAATGACAATAATTCCTACACTCCCAAGCTCATCCCGACATTGGGAAAAATTTGTTAAGTATATCGAAATAGTTTCTTTCTTCTCCATCTTGATCTTCTTGAGTTTATCTTTCAGTGCCAATTTCCTATGGTCATTTATACTCTGAAATAGATATGTCAAAGCCTTCCAAATTTCATATGGAGTCACTTTTCCATGGATACTTGAGACAATGTGGTCTCATACTCCCTCCAGTAAGATCATCCTCTCCCTTTCCACTTTCTTTTGCCTTGCATCAAGATTTGCAGCATCTGTCACAACGGGTTTAGGAACATCATTGTCAATGAATTCCTTCAAGCCATTTTCTTCGAGTACTACCTACATCATTTCCTTCCATGCAATATAGTTAGAGCTTCCCTTGAGTGCATATTCCAATATCAAGCAATTGGAATCCATTTCGATCCTGAATAAGCTATAGCACCAAGAAAGTCTTCTGCAAATTTGAATTCTATTCAGTCACAAACTCAACTCCTCCTCCACTATTGTGATTTCTTGTGCTTTGATACCATGTAGAGATTATACAACAAGCATGTATATCATGGATTCAATCCAATCTAACAATGTACTAAAGCTAGATATTGAATCACTTCTACAAATCAATTGCGGAATTAAAAACACAATCGCCAATCACATGAAGAAAAGAAGAATCAATCAAACCACAACACATATAATTTATCGGGGAAATATTTTTTCTCAAAACCCCACTATATTCTGTTGTATATTCCACAAGGAATCATGCAACAATTACAATTCAATTCTTATCACAAAAATATCCTTCAATCTGGCTATTGTCTCACACTGATCTAGACAAAATTGGGCCAATACTCAGCCAATTCTTAGCCTGTCTTCAGCCTTCCTTGCTCATGCAATCCATACTCTTTAGGAATTTCATCCTTCCTCAACTGCGTTGAGTATCATGGGAATCCTGTGGTGTTTTAACTGCACCTGGGCAACCTGCTAATATCACAACTGATAGTCACACTTCCCTTTCACCTAGATCTCAACTGGGTCTCCACTGGAACTGACATGCATTCAAATAATAATAGTAAATCCTCAGTTGCATGTGAGATCACTGATTGTGAATTAAATAATATTTAATTTTCCTGATCTCTCACTAGTGTATGAAACAATTACAACTAGCACAACTGAGTTTAACTCACTTAACTGAGTTAAACTGATTACAACCTGCATTAACTAATGCACCATTGCACATCGAAATTTGTTACAACTAGAATTAATCTACATGCCTCACCAACTACCCTCAACTCGAAATTCATGAGTTAACTGAGTTTATCACACTCAGTTAACTATTACAAGTTATTTTGAGATTAGATTAGATTTTATTGTCCATATTAATTAAGGGATAACTAAAATAGACATGCACCAAATTTAGCCCACACTAGTGTAGGTGTTTCTTGGACTTGTGGTCCCACACTTAGTGTAGGTGCTACTTGGCCCTTCTAGTCCCACACTTATTGTAGGTGCTTCTTGTTGTTTCTATATGCTTGTTATTTCTAGAGTTCACATGTGGCTAGCCTAGAAGAGAAGATTGGATCAACTTGTGTTCATTTTAGCAAAAGTGAATTGCAAAAATTATAGGTGGAAGCCCTCCTAGAGAATCTATGTGTTATCCTTTGATGGACTAAGGGGTAGCTAGAGAGCAGAACACGATCGAAGGACTGTTAGGATGAGACACAACATAGAGACTATAATGATATTTTCATTGTATCTTGTATCCCTTTTAAGGGAGCCCTAGACTGTTGTATTATTCAATTGAATTAATATAACGAAGATGGGTTGTTGTACCTTGTTGTAAAATACTTTTTAAAAAGTTATCTATAATTGTGCATGTGTTATTTACTACTTTATATTGTTCCACTGTGAAAAGTAGCCTTTGATGAGATTCTTGTTTTGGTAGCATCGAAGATTCTAATATTCTAACCTAGACCCAATATCATGGAAATTCAACATGGTATGAGAGCATGTCTGAGCTACTTTAGAAGACAATGAATAATATTAGTGTACAATGAAGTACAACTTAAGAGGTAGTTGGTCACATTGAAGGTGAAGGGATCACTACAATGTTGAAGTTGCAGATTGGTCTCTAGTATGAGGATAACTTGTCCAACTATAGTCCATGGAAGGAAAGGATCAAGTTGGTCTTGTAGGTCAACAAGATCTGGGTGTTTGTCGAGAAAGCCATCAAGAATCCAACTGACCCAAAGGAGCTAGAAGTGTACGATGATTATGATATGAGGGAGAGATTGATCATCCTTGATGGTGTGAATGATAGCCTAATACCTTATTTCTTTGGGAATAACACTGCACGTGAGATGTGGATGGCTCTTCAGAACTTGTTCCAAAATAAGAACGAGAACTGGGTAATGGTATTGGAGGATAAGTTGAATTCTGTTAAACTCAGCTATGTCAAACACACACATAGGAAAGATAAGCATGATATATCATTTTATTAACCATATATGTGTATTTATATTACATTGGCGTGACCCTTAGATTCCAGATTTTCAGGTCACCTAGACTCCTCTTTGACTGTTCGCCTTCCACACCTACCCATAGAGGATTAGGTGTTCAACATTCCCCCCTTAATTCGAAGGGTTATATGTGAGTCCAAGAAGAGAGCTGTAATACAAGTATGCAAACTATGCATCACAGCACTTAGGCTGAATGAGCCCTCTGAAATGTTGGCATAAAGAGGTGGTTTAAGGATGACCACCAACACTGGAATGCCTGGTGCAGTTCCCGGAACTCTTCCAAATCTGGCAAGAAGCTGAGGTCTTCTGCTAGAGGAAGTGCTCCTCAAATTTTGAAGAGGGAGAACTTCAACCTAGAATAAGAGAGGTTACAACCATGATGGTTTAATGATGACCACCAACTCTGGAATGCTTGATGCATTTCTTGGAGCTTTACCAAAATTGGCAAGAAGTTGAAGTCTTCTGCTAGAGGAAGTGTCCCAAATTATTTGAAGAGGAAGAATATCAACAGTAAAAAATAGATGGTTTAATGTTGACCACCAACCAAAGATATTCTCATGGGCATGTGTCTCTGGCTACAAATATGAATCTGGAATGACAAGTTGTGGCTGAGGCTTGCTTGAACTGCTATGACTGTGGCTACAACTTTGAATCTAAAATGACAAGTTGTGGCTCAGGCTCGCTTGATGTGGCTTCGAAGCTTGTAGATGACCACCATTTTCCCCCCTGTCAGGTACAAGGTGAGATGATGGCGAAAAATCAACTGCAAGATTGTTCAATATTCTAGAACAAGTTCTGACATATGACTTAAACATCTTCTTGGTTGTTGATGCCCATTGCCAAGAAGCGATCCATCCAAGATGAATCTTTGTTCTTGGAGGAGGCTTGTTTCTGGAGCATCTTTGTGAAGAATGAGTGTGCCAACCACAATGCTTGCATGGGTGAAGATCGAAACAATGATCTTTCATATGGCCAACTCAATCATAGTGTTGGCATTTTACAATATGTTGTTGCTGCTATGGAAGAGGAACAGAGTCTAGAACAGTTGTAGGTGAGCTATCATGAATAAATATGATACCCTAAAATTGAATGGGCTTGGAGTAGTTCGGAATATGAAAGGAAAAATCCTTGTCATATCCAAGACATGTTCTGTGCTTGTTATGAACAAGATCTTCCCAAGGTATGATGATAGGCTTGGGAAGTGCAGACTGAACTACTTCATCTGCATGTAAATATTCTCTTGTACAAGGAACATGATGGGAGTCCACCTCAATGTTACTAACTTTACCATTTGCTCATTGTTGATGGGTGTCATGATGCTTATGCTGTTGTAACTCATCTTGCAAAAACTGAGACTCAAGCTGCAAAAAATCTATCTTTTCTTCTGCATTATGTAGATAGCTCTGGATGTCAAAAAGAGTGTCTTTTCCAATTTCAACTGTATCATGAATAGTGGAGTGTATTAAAGTATTTAGCAACTCTAATAAATCATTAATTATGAACATTTTATTTTTCAAGTTCAACCAATAATAGCAATAAAACCTAGCCTCAAAGATAGAAAATGACAACAACACATAATTTTAGGTGTATAATTCAACTCAAAAAAGTGTGAGGAGATATCATTGCCTTGTACAATAAAACTCACAACTAGCACTTCAAATTCCACCCTCTAACAACAATAGAAGTTTAACCAATGTGGTCAAATTGTAACATCTCAAAATGAAAGTCCCACTTTCGTTAGTTTTCTAGGAGAAATTTGAGCTTCGACCTCCTTCCTTTTGAATCAATATCAACTCAATGTGACACGATAATGACATAAAAGGATTTATTATCCATGTGGATGGTATGTTCGTCTCCGCTACTTCTGAGCTTGGTGCACTTGAATGTGAGAAATATAAATCTTATCAACATCAAGCTCCTCTACCTCATCATTGTTGTACAAAAGAAATTCAATAAACCTGTACGTATATGTTTGCTGTTGGAAATGGAACATATATATTTATTGACTTCAAAGTGCAATTCACATTCAATAAATTGTAGATATAATTCAACGGACACATATTATCGAATTGGTGCACATATAAATCAACGTAGCACCTGAATTAACATTGACTTGAACAAACACATATAGATGAATAAGATGCACTTTATGGGGAGATGAATGTGCCATACATAGAATTCAGTATAACAAGGCACCAAGTAAAATATATGTCATCATTACATGACCACCACTACATGGAATTCACACCATGAAAATCACCATAACAATTAAGTCATGGTATTAAAATAACGACCTCTAGATGTGGAGCAACAATGAAATGCTAGAGGAGGACTCCCATGATAAATCCTACAGATATTGCAAATAGTGAACCAATTTCGCAAGAATCCCCACGTTCTGTTGTGACTATTCAAATCCCTCTTGGTACACCTCGTTTGGTTCGTTGACGTGTAGTTAGAAGAGATATATTTGAGGACTAGAAATTTGATGATATGACTGAGGATGTTCAACGAACAGGAGGGATCAGTCTAGGTCAAGCATTAATAGTGCAAGGGAATTAAATACAATGAATCCAACATAAGTGGAAGAGCCAATGGCAGGTTCATCCGGCGGGCAATAAGAAGCCGGCAGAGGGTGGAGTGAGAGATCAACAGTATTGAGCAGAGGCCTATAGTGTTGAGTAGAGTGCAGGTGTGAGGGAGGGTAGGATGCCACGATGGGGAGGAGAGGCCCAAGTTTGGAGTCGTAGATGCCCAGGACATGCCGACAAAGGTAGGCCGAGGAGGAGCCAAAGTTTCGCTGTGTGGGCTATATTACATTGGTGGAGTGAGTAATGGTGGAGTTATATAACCGTCAGGATATATGACAGTCAGGGTTTGTAAATGTTATTATGGAGGTGAAATGCACAAAAAATATTAAAAAATGGCTCAACATATCGACACCAAATATTAATAGTCTTTCAAATGAAAATTTTCAACTGAAGAGTAAGTCGTAGAGACAACAATAAGAGTGTTTGAAAAATGAAACAGTTAAACACAGGAGCATAAGGCGCATGCTTGAAATTCCTGGAGAGATGCAAAAGTGTTACTACCACGGTAGGTGGGTGACAGATATCTCCAGCTCTGATACCATGTTAAACTCAGCTATTCCAAAAACACACATAGGAAAGATAAGCATGAGATATAATTTTATTAACCATAGATGTGTATTTATATTACATTGGTGTGACCCTTGGATTCCACATTCTCAGGTCACTTGGACTTCTCTTTGATTTTTCACCTTCCATGCCTACCCATAGAGGATTAGGTGTCCAACATTCCACCAAGATGTTCCAGGGTGAAGGAGTGACTTTCTATCTAAAGAGATTGTCTCAGATCAAAGATGAGATTGCTTCCATCAGTGTGACTATTTCAGATTCAAATATGGTGAGGATTTCCTTGAAATGGTTTACTCCAAAGTAGAAGCCCTTCATCAAATGAATCAATTCCAAGGAAAATTTTCCATACTAGAATAGAATATGGGATGACTTCATTCAGGAAGAGTTGCGAGACAAGGAACTTAATATAATGAAGAGGGAAAATGAGGCCATGTCACTTGTAGCACAAATGAAGGATAAGTAGAAGAAGGACTTGAGTAAAGTCAATTGTTTCAATTGTGGTGAGATGGGTCATTTTTCTTTGATATTTTATATGAAGAAGAAGGGATATGACGAGAAGAGGAAAAGGAAGCAGGCCGTCGGTGTTTCCACTTTTGTTGAGATATATGCTCTCACCAAGAGATTGGAGGAGAAGGAATTTTCTATGATCTCTGATTTCTCATAAGGTAATATCGATGAGGATGGATGGTACGTGGAAATTGGTGCAAAAAATCATATGACATGTTCACAGGAGGTTTTTGAGACTCTAGCTGAATGGAACTCAAAGTTGCACATGGTCTTGGGTGATAAGAGTCAGAAGGAGATCCGAGGATTAGGAGTTGTGCCATTCAGGATGGAGACATGACGATTGATGCGGATCCAATATGTACTATTTTTACCAAGAATCAGATATAGCTTGATATATGTCTTGAGGATCGAGAAGAAGGGATTTGAGGTCTTGTTCCAGGATGGGAAGGCAAGACTCAGGCCTAGAGGTTCTAGCTCTGATGGTATTGTGCTTGGATTTAGAGAGAATGGTCTATATAGGCTATTAGTAAAGCCTTTATATCATGGGAATAAGAAATAGGTGGACTAGGTTCAGGTTCTAGAGAAGCAGGTGCAGTTGCAGGCTTCAGAGGGGCATGTGTTGGGTGCAGGAATTACACTTAAGCAAAATCCTCAACACTTAATTTGTCAACCCGGGGGATCCGTAAACTTAGAGATGAAGCACAGGAAATTCCAGAGATGGTATGAATCTTCCTAATATAAATACCTATTTCCTTTAAAGGAAATATTGCAGAATCAAATTAAAAAAAGAAAAAGGCAACTTGAACCATCAAAATAATCTAATACTTGAACAAGGAAGATTGCATTTGCAAGAGGGAATTAAAGATAAAATGAAATCACTCTAGCTAATTATTGTTTAACTACTGAGTGTGTGTTTTCTTTAGTAGAGACACTATCAGTCTCATCATATGGGTTCTTAAACCCGCTCATTTAGAGATTTCCTTCTTACCCTAATCTGTCCTGCACTTCCGCAATCTGCTTGCACTAGTGGAGGAACATAGATTTATGCAGAAGGTATAAATGGTGTCTTTACTAAAGGATTTTTACTTCATGCAAGGGCTTGAACTTTTCCAGGTTCAAAGCACTCAGATCCCGTGGCAAGAAACTAGTTCTTGCACCTGATCAGAGCTTCCTGCACTTAGCATTTAATTCTTAAAATGAGTGCTTAATTGTTGCAAGTGCTATTATACTATTAAATCATATTGAACACATAAAAATTGAATGTGTCCGATCTTAACAGAGTGAAGGAATAAAGAAACAATCAATATACATTTATCCTGTCATAAGCATTTAATGAAAGAAAGAATATTGCAGGAAGTAGACTAAGAAGGCTTGCTGCATCACACCAACGTGCACTGGTGCAGGTTCATTTCTTCTGCTTGGACTAGGCAGGGAAAACCAATCAAACAGAATTGCATAAAAGGAGATATCACACCAACATGCACTGGTGCAGGGTTATTTCTCCTGCTTGGACCAGGCGGAGGAAAACCAATCTAAAATCAAGTGCAAGAAAGGAAATTGCAGGAAAAGGAAATTTATCTACTTCACACAATGGATCCGCTTTCACTCAGACAGGAATGCATGTGCTTAAAATCAAATCACACTTGACAATGTAAACACAAATTACAGGAAAATGGGAAATGGGGTAAACGTGCTGGGTTGGTTGGGCCTAAGCAACCAGCACATTTCCCTTTTAAATAAAAACACTGCTCAGTACCTTAATCAATTCATCAGCTCAAATATAGAAACAAAATTTGTGAAACATGAGGTGGAGCTCCCTTTTATTAATTCACTGAGGCAAGTACATACATTAATACATCATCCAACCCATATTCAGAAGATAACAAAATATAGCAACCTGTTACTGCCTCTCTGACTGTGTCTCTATTCTCTTCTCCTATCAAAACTTCCCCTTAGTCATATTTACATTCTACATTATATATATCTTAGGCCAAATGCCAAAATATATCATTCAACCGATTACATAACACAGAATTTAGCTTTTTAGCCTTCAAAATTAGACAGTTAGCAAAACTGGCCGTAGCCAATCTCTAGCTTTCGTCCTTTGCAGATTAGGTCTTAGCTGCCTTTGGGTCGATCTTGCTATCGTGGTTGAAGCTGCTCAAAATGAGGCGATGATCAAGGAGGTCCGGATCTGCTGCAAGGATTTGCTATGCTGGCAACGGTGCAAGATCCGATCCTGCACTAGGATCAGCGGTCACGGTAAGTACTCTAACTACCAAATAATATTTTGAGATATCAATAAGTTACAAATAGTGATTAAAAGTAAGAAATAATGTAATAAATAATTAATTAATGCTAATTTTAATTAAAAATATGAAAAATAAAGTTTATACGAAATATGTCACCATGCTTGGACTAGTGCAAGATGAGGGTGCATAAAAGAGGTAAAACAACGGTAAATGGTTATGATTTAGGAAGGGGAAAATGGAAAAAAGAGAGCAAATTAGGGGGCTAACATCCTCCCATCCCTAAGATGTTGTGTTTCCTCACAAAAATATTTAACTTTGCAAAAAAAACCTTCAAAACTTTGAGCATTCCAACTCAGTCCTTCTATGACATACTGACATCAGCCTGCAATGTTTCAGACTTCTTCTTTCTGGTGTTGTTTAGTTTCTTTGTCACTTTTTAAGTCGCTTGAAACATTGCACAGCTCGGTACTTCCAAACTCTAACTTCTCCTTTCTATTTCTGGATCTCCGCAGTTAATTCTTCTTTTCTTTTTTCTTTATCCTCCTGTGCTTTAGCTATGAGCTGTTCTAAGTTCTGCACTTGAAGCTCTAGTTCAATTATCCGAGCAACATGGGTTACCAAATCTTCTTCTTCTTCTGTCTCGACAGGGGCTGTGTCTTCCTCAGGGACCTCAGTATCCCTCATGGTTACATCAAGAAATTCTTCTTCTTTTGCCTCGACAGGGGCAGTATCTTCTTTAGGGACCTCAGTATCTCTCGGGGTTTCAGCAAACACTTCTTCCTCTTCTTATTCTTCTTCTTCTTCTTCTGTTTCTTCTTCTTCTTGCACTGGTGCAGAAGGGGATTCAATGTCCTGTGGGGAATGTGGTTCTTTGCTCGCACTAGATTCTTCATTCTTTTTTTGGGCCCTTTTAATGAAATCGGCCAACAGAGTTTCATCTTCAACCTCTACAAACTTTGCTGCGTCTGCAAGGACTGACAGGTTGTTTTCTTCGGGGGTCTGTGCCTATACTGGTGGCGTAGAAGGAGTCCCTTCAACAGGTGCACTAGCTGTCTTCTTATTTGGAGGTGGGGCCCTTTCTTCTATTAATTTTTTAGGTCGTTTCCCTTTTGCACTGGTGCAAGAAGGACTCCCCTTTACATTCCTACTTGGACCCTTGCTTGTGCTAGCAGGGTCCTCTATCTCCTTTCCAGCAGCTGTATTTTTATGTAGTTGTTTTAACAGTGCCTCCCAGGTCATGCCTTTAACTTCTAATTGTTTCTGGACCAAAATATTTATCAGGTCATGGTGATATAAATTCTTGTCGGTCTGGTCTGCCCGTCCATCCCACACACCCTTGGCCATTTTTTCCAAGCTCTTAAGCAAAAAATGGGGTAAATTAATCCTCCACCGGGCGTGCCGGCCGGCTTTGAAATACTACAACATTCTAAAATGGTACACAAAAGTGAGGGAGTACCTTCCCTCACAAGTTACGAATTTCTGTAGGATGAAAAGGAGGTCCTGCCACTATCCCAGTAGGGCACTGTGCGGAATTCCTTTCTTCCAATATACCTTCATCTTCTTTTCGACAACGAAACATCACCATCCCTTCCTTTCTAGTTTCTGATTTTTAAACCACTGCTCACCAGTATTTTCCAAGCTTGTCGATGCTGCTATAAACTATTCCGTACCTCAAATTTTAGAGGCCCAATTTTTACTCGGCCATTTTTTAAACTTCTAGAAAACTGTAGGGAAATTCACTGTTGTGCCCATCAAACTTTTGCAAGAATTCAAGAAAGCCCTAGTCTCGCAATAGTGCAAGACTATTGCGATACTTAGTAGTCTATTATACCCTACTAAGAGATGAAGGTTCGCTTCGAATAGGCAGCATCGCTGCTTAACGGTTATGAACAGTCAAGAATTTACATGCAACATTGGGAAAATTGGTTCTTATAGATAGGGATCCAATCGTCCACCATCCCTTCCATCTTATCACCCATTCATTCCACTGAAATAGCCGTGGATGCGCAACATCTTTGAGATCGTGTCAGACTGGTGCTTGCGGCGACGTTTTAACGGCTAGGTGAGGTAATAATTACGAGTGAAGGACTTCTAGGATTATGGCAGAAAGGGGCAATTATATCCAAGAAATGGTTAAACACTTCCGAACTCCTTCATAATTCAAAAAAAAATTTAGCATTCATTAAAAAATGATCATGATTCTTAACTTAAAAACACCTTGTACTTTAAATAATTTTCTCCTAGTTAATATGATAGCACAAGTACTCATCGACTAAGTGAAAGAACTTCTTATAAAATTTCATGATGACCACTTTCCTATGACGTATGCTATGAAAAGAACAAATTGTACTATGTTTCTAACAGGGTGCATGCTTGCACCGGTCTGCTTGCACTGCTTAAACTATGCTATTCTGCTGGTACCATTCCGCTTGCACTTATTATATAGGACAACATTCTTGCACTAGTGCAAGCATAATATCTAAAAAAAGAACAAGGAATTTAAGTAAAATATAGGCTGGACTTCCAACATGGCTTCCTCAACTTATACTGGAAATTTTCTTCGCCCTTTCTTGATGCTTCAGAGCATATCCTTTTGTTCTTTGTGCCGCGAGATCATGCAATGAATTCATGAGGGAAAAAAGAAGTGGGAAAAGGGAAATTTCAGAATGGGAATGAATTTTTTTACAGGGATTCCAGGAATAGTACCACAAAAGGGGATAAATAGAAGTGGGATAGGAAAAAAAAATTCAAGGGTAAAGTGGGGTTTTTACGAAACAGACAGGGTAAATTCATAAGAATATGGGAAGGTTAATCATTCTGGGATTGAAGAAGAAAACTGAGGGAATATTACAAAAGTGGAATATGAAGAAAGGCAGAAAATTTTCTGGAAGGTCTACCTACACTGCTGTAAGAAAAATAACTGCAGCGAGAATTAAGCGTTACTTGAATAAAAATATCCATGCTAATTACCCCAATTGTATAAAGGTTGGTTCTGCTGAACCTGCTTTTACTTGGTGGTCGATAGCATATCTAAAGATCAAGAAACATTCTCTTTTTATTAGAAATTTTTGATCTTCCTGCCAGCAAGCTGGTTTTCGGGTTGATCCTTCTGCAATCATGTTAGCGAACTGATTTTCATAATTACAGGAAAATATTTTTTCTTTACTTTTTATTTAATTTTTTTTTGTATTTTAATTTTAATTTTTTTTTTTTTAAGAAGAAGAAGAATTCATGTTTTCAAAAGGTTGGTATTACCATTCACCACTACCGTCTCAAATTGCTGTTGGACTTGCTATGTAAAATCTTTCCTGGCAAGTGGCTGAAAATACTTCTTTAATCTGTGTCCATTTACCAAGAATACTGAATTTTGTCCATCAATAGTTTTAACTTCTACTGCTCCATTCTCGAATACTCGGATCACTTCATAAGATCCCATCCAACGTGTATGGAACTTTCCTTTAAAAATTTTAAATCTAGAATCATAAAGGAGCACCCAATCACCTGGTTGTAATTTCTTTTTCTGAATAGACTTGTCATGCCACCTTTCACGTTGCTGCTAAATTAGTATGTTTTGTTGAACAACATCCTTACGAAATTCATCTAACTCATTAAATTGGAGAAGACATTGTTGTTGTGCCTTAGAGAGATCTAGTCCTAACTGAACTGCAGTTCTAAAATTTTTGATTTGGAATTCAATTGGTAACAGAACCTGTTTGCCATATACCATCTCATATGGTGTATGTCCCGTGCTATTTCTCCAAGTGGTTCTGTATGCCCACAAAGCTTCTGGTAATCTTTCAGCCCAGTATTTCCGATGCATGTTTACTGTATTTGTAAGAATGGACTCGATCACTTTGTTTGTGGATTCCACCTGGCCATTTGCTTGCGGGTGATACGACGTGCATTTCCTGTGCCAGATATTGTGTTGCTCCATCACACCCTGTACCAAATTAGAAATAAACTGCAGACCATTGTCAGAAAAAATTACTCTAGGCACACCAAATCTAGTAAAGATTTTAGTAAAACTAAAATCAACAAAAACTTTTTCTGTAGCAAAGGAAAAAACTTTAGCTTCTACCCATTTTGTAACAAAATATGTACAAACCAAAGTATTTTTTTTACTTAATGATGTTGGATTTATTGGCCCTATAAAATCAACAGCCCATTTTTCAAACGGCTCAATCATAACTTGGGGGCATAAAGGAATTTCATTGGTTTGATTAGGCTGGTCCACTTGTTGACAGCTATCACATTGCCTGACATATTGTTTGGCATCCTTAAACAAGGAAGGCCAAAAATAACCAGCATGCAATAATTTATATGCAGTCCGCTTATCAGTGAAGTGGCCTCCACAAGGTTCTTCATGAGAAGATTTCAATATGTCAAACACTTCCTCCTCTCTTACACATCTACGGATAATCAGGTCTGGACCAGTGTAAAAGAGATCTCTGTGAATCCAGGAGTATGCAACACTTTTCTGAATAATATTCTACTTTTCACGAGTGGGTAAGTGGGGTGGTGTTTTCCCAGTAACCAAGTAATTAGCAATGTCAAAAAACCATGGAGAATATATTGACATAGCAAAAATACGTTCATCTAGAAAATCATCATTAACAGGAGTTGCTTCACCAAGATTATCTAATCTAGAAAGAAAATCTGCTACAACATTAGATTTTCCTGGTCTATCAACAATAGTAACATTAAATTCCTGCAACAATAGCAACCACCTAGTCACTCTACCATTAGTAAATGGTTTTTCCATCAAATATTTAATCACGGAATGATCAGTATGTACAAATACTTCATATCCTGTAATATAGTGCCTAAACTTATTAATTACAAAAATTACAGCTAAAAACTCTTTCTCTGTAACTATATAATTTAATTTAGTGGAAGACAAATTCTTACTAATATAATAAATAGCATAGGATTTATTATTTTCCTCTTGTCCTAAAGCTGCGCCAATAGCCAAATTTGAAGTATTAGAGAAAATGTGAAAAGGCAGGGACCAGTTAGGACCTCTCAAAACTGGTGCCTGTACTAACTTTTCCTTCAATGTTTCAAAAGACTGTTGGCAAGCTGTGAATCAAGAAAATTCGCTATCCTTAGCTAGAAGTCGGAAAAGAGGGGCAACTATCTTAGAAAAATTTTCAATGAATCTTCTATAGTAACCAGCATGTCCTAAAAAACCTCTTACTTCCCTTTGAGTTTTGGGTGCGGGAAGATGCAGAATGATTTCAATCTTTGATGAATCAACCTCGATACCTTTACCAGAAATCAAATGGCCAAGTACCACTCCCACTTTTCACATTAATCTACATTTCTTGTCACTCAAGGCGAGATGGGATTCTTGACAATGGAGAAGTACTTTCTCTAGATTTTTGAGAGCTTCCTGAAAAGAATCACCAAACATAGAAAAGTCATCCATATAAATTTATACAAATTTTAGATAAGCAAAAATGGCTAGGACTGCCCTTTGAAAGGTAGCTGGGGCATTACATAAACAAAAGGGAAGCACTTTATAAGCAAATGTACCCTATGGACATGTAAAAGTAGTTTTATCCTGACCTTCGGGTGCAATCTGTATCTGGTTATAGGCACTGAAGCCATCCAAAAAGGAAAAATATTTCTTTCCTGCAAGGGTATCAAGCACCTGGTCAATGAAAGGGAGGGGGAAGTAATCTTTGAGAGTGGCTTTGTTTAATTCTCGATAATCAATACAAATATGCCATCTTCCATATTTCTTAGGTATTAGCACTAATGGAGAGACCCACTGACTGTCAGAAATAGGATAGATAAAACTGGCATCCAAGAGTTTATGTACTTCTTCCTTCACAATATCTCTTGGAGCTGGATTCATTTTTCTTTGGGGTAGTCGGACAGGTTGGGTTCCTTCCTGAATATAGATATGATGTGTACAAGTTTCAGGAGGAATAACCTTCATATCTACATAGCCTCAAGCGAAGGCACTAAGATGGTTTTGCCACAAATTCACAAGTTGCTCCTGCTGAGATGAATCCAAATCTAAAATAATATGCAAGGATTTACCAGGGCTAATCTCAACAAGAGTAGTGTCAGGCTCAGGAGTACTCAAGGGAGTGGTCAAATCCAGCGGTATAGAAGAATGAGAATCATGATTATCTTGAAAAGCTAGGCTGAAAATCTGGCTCAATGGCTCAAAATTAGGCATAGTGTCTAGATTATTTAGGAAATCTTGAATCTCGTATTCTTGTGAAGACCCAGTCTAATTATGGATAAAGGAAATGGGCTGAGTCTCCTCATCACTACTTTGATCCAACCATAAACTATCTCGAAGGTCCTGAATGGATCTGGTAGGGGGTATAAGGTAACTTTCTTCCTAGAATCTCCATGCGAAATATACATATCACCGAAACAACAACCAATATATGCATCGGCTGTAGCAAGCCATCGTCGTCCCAAAATCAAGGGATGTCCTCCTACTGGGTTCTTTGGCTGAAGCACAATGAAATCAGAAAGATATTCCCAAGAATCTAATGAGATGATCACATCATCCAATACTCCTTCTGGCTTAATTTTAGATCTATCTGCTAATTCAAGCACAGTGGGAGTTGATCCATGGTTTGCTTAGTCATGAAATTAATGGTTGCCCCCAAGTCTATAAGAAAATTAGAGACAAGGACATTACCAATCTGAACTAAGACAACAGGGTTTCTGGGATCAGTATATTTTTCCATAGACACACATCTCATCATCAAATCTACTACCCTACCAACAAATAGAATGGTTTGGGGTTCCACTCTCTTCCTCTCAGGCTTCTTGAGACAGAGTTCCTTAATAATCTTGGAACAAATGGGGATCTCTTTAATGGCTTGAAGCAAAGGCATCTTAATGAAAATATTTTGAAGCTGAGATGCCAAACTAGTCTTAGAAATAGGCTCACTTCTTTCCATTACTAGCCTCTCTGGGAAGGGAGGCTTGTTGGAAGAAGATGGAAAAGATTCAGAGGGTAAGGGCTGCTTAATGACAACTTTCAGAAAATGGTTAAGAGTTTCCTCTTCTCCTTTCTCTTCAACAATCACTATAGGTTGCTTCTGATTTTCTGATTTTATAGTCCTTCCCGATCTTAATTGAATATCATGAACCCCAACTAGAATAGATTGGTACTTGAATGGTAAAGGTGGGTTTGTTACATAGATCATTTTCACTGCTTTATTATTGTTATGATTGAGCATAGGTTAAGCAGGCAACTGAGGAGGTCAAAAGGGTGGAGGTAAAGACAACGATGGAGTAGACTGACTCGAAAGTTGAGGCATTGAATAAGGTGTATGCGTAGATGGATATGACTGCATAGGTGGCTGGTAGGAATATGGAGAATGAGTTGGCCCTCTCCAACCTTGTTTCCATGGTTGAGAAGGTTACCCATGCTGATATTGATTCCCATACTGCCACTGCGGATTACTGTTAGGATAAGAATATGCATGTGAATTATAACCAAGATAGTGTGGAGAAAATTCAGGAGCCATACATGTACCTACCTGAGGCCAATTCCTTCTTGCTCCCATAGCATACAAGTATTCAGCTTCAGGTTGTCCCCCTGTAAATACAGCTTTAAGTCCTGGTATAGAGGGACATTTTTCTATGACATGGTCTTCTGCACAAATATCACACTTATTAGTTTCTTTCAAATTAAGAGGACACTCTTTAGGAGGATGCTTGTCTCTACATTTAGGACAGAAAATACATAATGACTCTTGTTCCTTCATGAGTTTTTGCTGAAATTTTAAAGAGTCTAACTGTTTGGTAACAATATTCATTATATCAATTTTCATGTTTTCCATTTTATTTTCTAGTCCAATAATCATAGCATTAGTAGATTCAGTTTTTGTATTTCTATTTCGAGTTCCTCTACAGGATCTATACTGATTTCTTGAAAATTTCCTGCATAATTCACAAATTTGTTCAAAAGTTCACTAAGAAATATCACCTTGTCCTAATAGATTTAAATTATTTCTAGCATTATCAGTAAGTCCTCTTAAGAACAAGGTTCTAATAGTACTAGGATCAAACTTAAGTTTCAACCTCTGTAAAATATACGTAAATCTTTCTAGGTAATCTTCAAGAGTTTCATCATCATCCTGTATGATTGTAAAAATTTCATCTTGCATGTCCCGAGTTTTGCAATATTCTTGATATTTAGACGAAAACACTCTCTTCATCTGATCCCAAGGGGCTATAGTGTTTCCTCCTAACCCCATAAACTAGCGTAGAGCCGAGTCCTTGAGAGTAACAAGAAATAATCTTAACTTCTGAGCGTCAGTTGAATAATCATAACTTCCACACAGAATATCAAACTTGAATAGAAAAGAGTAAGGATCTTCATGAACTTTACCATGGAAATGAGGGAGAGCTGATGGTGGAATATTCTTCATTTGCGCCATAGTATCAGGATCCACAATTGGAAACACAAAAGTGGATTGTTCTCCACTTACCTGGTTTTCACCAGTCCCTTCCAAATGATCTTCATGGTCCACCATTGTTTCCCTTTTACTTGTACCGCTCTCAACAGGCTGAACCACACCTGAGCTGTTGTCACAAGAATCCAGGTGGATTGTTCTTGCGTGATGGGTTTGAATTGGATTGGGCTTCCTGCTTACAGAAGGAGACCCAATATGAGAATTGTTTTCAGAATTCTTTTGGCCCTTAGTGGAATTCGAACCCTTACCTTTTCTAGGCATTCATTTCAAAAAAGAAAGAAAAATAGCAAACAAATTCTAGTAAAAAATGTTTTCAGAAATCAATTAACACCAGAAAAATTCCTTCAAAGAAGCTTTTCCAAACAATACTGCAAAAACAAAGGAAAAATTACCTCTACTATATAATCAATTTTTTTTTACCAAATCAAATCGCCTCCCCGGAAACGGCGCCAAAATGTTGGGTGCAGGAATTACACTTAAGCAAACTCCTCAACACTTAATTTATCCAGCCGGGGGATCCGTAAAATTAGAGATGAAGTGCAGGAAATGCCAGAGATGGTATGAATCTTCCTAATATAAATCCCTACTTTATTTAAAAGAAAGATTGCAGAATCAAATTAAAAATAGAAAAAGGAAACTTGAACCATCAAAATAATATAAGACTGGAACAAGGAAGAATGCATTTGCAAGAGGGAATTAAAGATAAAAGGAAATCACTCTAGCCAATTATTGTTTAACTACTGAGTGTGTGTTTTTCTTTAGCAGAGACACTAGAAGTCTTATCAGATGGGCCCTTAAACCTGCTCCTTTAGAGATTTCCTTCTTGCCCTAATATGTCTTGCACTTTCGCAGTCTGCTTGCACTAGTGCAGGAATAGAGATTTATGCAGAAGGTATAAATGGTGTCTTTACTAAAGGCTTTTTACTTCATGCAAGGGCTTGAACTTTTCCAGGTTCAAAGCACTCAGATCTCGTGGCAAGAAACTAGTTCTTGCACCGGATCATAGCTTCCTGCACTTAGCATTTAATTCTTAAAATGAGTGCTTAATTGTTGCAAGTGCTATTATACTGTTAAATCAAATTTCACACATAAAAAGTGAATTTTTCTGATCTTAACAAAGTGCAGGAATAAATAAACAATCAATATACATTTATCCTATCATAAGCATTTAATGAAAGAAAGAAGATTGCGGCAAGTAGACTAAGAAGGCTTGCTGCATCACACCAATGTGCACTGGTGCAGGTTCATTTCTCCTGCTTGGACCAGGCGGGGAAAACCAATCAAACAGAATTGCAGAAAAGGAGATATCACACCAAGGTGCACTGGTGCAGGGTTATTTCTCATGCTTGGACCAGGCGGAGGAAAACCAATCTGAAATCAAGTGCAGGAAAGGCAATTACAGGAAAAGGAAATTCATCTACTTCACACAATGGATCTGATTTCACTCAGAGAGGAATGCATGTGCTTAAAATTAAATCACACTTGACAATGTAAACACAAATTACAGGAAAACAAGAAATGGGAGAAACGTGTTGGGTTGGCTGGGCCCTAGCCAACCAGCACGTTTCCATTTTAAATAAAAACGTTGCTGAGTACCTTAATCAATTCATCAACTCAAATATAGAAACACAATTTTTGAAACATGAGGCAGAGCTCCATTTTATTAATTCACTGAAGCAAGTACATACACTAATACATTGTCCAGCCCAGATTCGGGCGATAACAAAATACAACAACCTGTTACCGCCTCTCTGGCTGTGTCTCTGTTCTCTTCTCTTATCAAAACTTCCCCTTAGTCCTATTCACATTCTACATTATCTAGATCTTTGGCCAAAGGCCAAAATAGATCATTCAACCGATTACATAACTAAAAGCAGAATTTAGCTTTTTGGGCCTTCAAAATTAGATAGTTATAAAAACTAGCCGTAGCCAATCTCCAGCTTTCGTCCTTCGCAGATTCGGTCTCGGCTGCCTTTGGGTCGATCTTGCTGTCGTGGCTGAAGCTGCTCAAAATGAGGCGGTGATCAAGGAGGTTCGGATCTACTGCAAGGATTTTCTGTGCTGGCAAGGGTGCAAGATCCGATCCTGCACTAGGATCAGTGGTCACGGTAAGTACTCTAACTACCAAATAAAATTTGGAGATATCGATAAGTTACAAAGAGTGATTAAAAGTAAGAAATCATGTAATAAATAATTAATTAATGCTAAGTTGAATTAAAAATATGAAAAATAAATTTTATATGAAATATGTCACCATGCTTGGACTGGTGCAAGATGAGGGTGCATAAAAGAGGTAAAACAATGGTAAATGGTTATGATCTAGGAAGGGGAAAGTGGAAAAAAGAGAGAAAATTAGGGGGCTAACAGAATGTACAGGTTCCAGAGAAGAAGATCCAAGTTCCAGAGACTAAGATGGAGTTGAGTTCTAGTGGGAGCTTTCAGATTCAAAGTGAGACTTTGCATCCCAAGAAGAGCACGTGTTTAGTGGGGAGAAAGAGTGTTCCTACAACTTCCAAGAAGGAATAATGGAGGGATTTGAAAGTGATACTGGAGAAGAAGAAGAAGAATCAGGATTCTTCTAGTGACAATGACACTTCTGAAAGAGGTGTAGTTAATTCTACATGGATTGCCACAGTGGTGAGCATAAGGAGTAGGGTGAGTATTGTGAGTAGTGATGATGATGATGAGTTACTTCCTAGTCTTGGAAGTACCTCCCTTGCAAAGATGAAGTGTTTATTTTTTAGTATTTTGGGAGGTACTCCAAGCCCTAAGGTTCAAGGTTTGGAGGTCGGAGCACCACAAGATTCACTTGTGGGCTTGGAACCCAAGGTTTGGGTTTTTCACCGATCAATTTTTGGGCCAAAACCATGAGGCATTTTGGACATGTGATGGAGGGTGATTATAGAAAACAATGAGGAGAATCCAACGCTTTGAGAATTGTCAAAATTTTGAGATTTCCTTGATGAGATATGAATTTTTGAAGTTGATAAATAAATATTTGGCACATAAGTCATGTAGGCTTGGTGTGAATGTGCCAAGAGACATATCTATTCGTGGAGCTCTCTTGTTTGGTATAAATTCTCTCTTGTTTGGTATAAATAAGAGGTGATGTCAAGTCATTTTAGCATCCAAGTGCATCATCTGATAGGAAATATAACTTAGAGAGGCGACCAAGCTCATAAGGAAGAGGGAAGTGTTGATTAAGCCTATTTTTAGGGTAAGTTTTTATCTATGAGGGGACCAAGATTCTACAAGAGGAAAATCATTTTTTTAAGCCAATTATGGGAATGATTTGGGTGGAGAATAGGTCCCTGTAGGTATAACTCCTAAGCAAAAAAACTAGTCACAAATCTGGGAAAAAATAAGAAGGTATTTTGTGTGGTTTAGGAGAGGTTTATGTCCTGTACATAAGTTCTAGTTTAGGAAGTGAAGGAGATTATGCCCTAGACCTTAATCTACCCTAAAAAAATTTGTGCATTGGTGCTTTGGGGCTGGTTATCATCCCAAGGAACAACAATTATGACACAAAGATAAAATAATATAACTTGCAGCTACAGAGAAGCTTAGGTGGAAGATTGGGAGCACTGATATGGAGTTTGCATGTGCCCTAACTAGACCAGTATCACACTAGTATTTAGACCAACAATGTATGTATTAGTTGTTAGATTCATGTTGAGTTTGATGCTAGTTTGGATGGTGTCCTAGTGTGGAAAAGTAGTAGCTTGTGGGAGCCAATTTGAAAGTATGATTTTGAGGGTTAGAAGCCTTTCTTAGGAGCAGATATTGTAGTGAATTATTGGGTTCCATTGGACTGGTGGAGGGAAATGTGTTGTCCACCCAAGGTATCCATTGACAAGCATTCATAAATTTACGCTGAAATCCAAAGGTTGGGTGAAGGTTGAGGCCTAATGTGCAACACTTTAATGGAAAAAAGTGACTTCTATATTGGAGGATTGGAGCTTAGGTGTGGCTAGACTAGAAGAGAATATTGCATCAACCCATGTTCATTATATCAGAAGCAACTTGCAACAATGATAAGTGGAAACCCTCCTAGAGACTCTATGTGTTTTCCTTTGATTGATTAAGGGGAAGCTAGAGGGTAGAATAGGAGCGAAGGACCGACAAGACGAGATACAACATAGAGACTGCAATGAGAATGTCATTGTATATTGTATCGCTTGTAAGGGATCCCTAGGTTTTTGTATTATTTAGTTTATTTAATAAAAATAATATTGGGTTGCTGTACAATGTTGTACAATATTTTGTAAAAAATTGTCTATAATTTTGCATGTGTGATTTACTGCTTTATATTTTTCCATTGTGCAAAGTAGCTTTTTTTGAGATTCTTGGTTTGGTAGCATCAGAGATTCTAAGATTCTAGCATAGACCCAAGATCATGGAAGTTAAACAAATAACGCATTTAAAGGTGTATAATACTTCTTTGAATAGATGGTAGTTGTAAAACTGCTCGATTCAGGTGGCAAACCATTTAGCAGACAAATGGTCATTTTAGAATTGGAAATAGTTTCCCAAAGCCCATGTAACTAATCTCTTATTTGTGAATCCTTTAATAGGTAGGAGGAAATTTATTCATCCTTTGATTTCCTTATTATATATAGCTAGTTCCTCAATGAAATATTTTGACCTGATGTACTTATAGAGTACAACTTTACCAGCTTATCATGCATAGCCTTAGATGTCTTTAAATAATCAATAAAGGGAACAAGATGATCCTTAATAGTTCCTTTCTTGTATTTTTATAACTTTGGAGTCTTTTCTTTGTTAGGTTTAACAACTTCATGAAGAACATATTCCATAACCTCATGTTCTATGAATGCCAAGTCAATTATTTTCTTCCATGCAAGGAAATTTCATGAACCAACGAGTTTATTTCTTTCCTTGAAGAAAGAACCCATATGATCTGTAGATTGAGATTATAACAACAATATGATACTTACTTTTTAACCAAAAGTACTCTTTTCTTTGATGACGTATCAAACTATTTTGATACTTTCAAGATATTCAAAGAGAATTTGATGATGCCCTAGAAATATTACTTCTAGGGTTTCTTCAACAACATTTTCAAAGAGTGATGAATGATAC
Source organism: Pinus albicaulis (assembly GCA_034641835.2). NCBI lineage: Eukaryota > Viridiplantae > Streptophyta > Pinopsida > Pinales > Pinaceae > Pinus > Pinus albicaulis. The sequence goes on along the minus strand of CM076584.1, from coordinate 1,304,079,166 downwards.
CAAAATTTCTTTATGCTTTCATCATTTTCAAGATGATGTGCTTATACAATCTTTAACAGGTACTTGATCTTCCTTCCTTTAATGATATATTGATGTAGTCACCCTCCTTCAAGATAAATAGGTCTTCTTCTTCTTTCCTTGTGTCCTTCTACAAATGGTTCCCCTTAACAAACAAACCTTTGTTTGTGTCCCAGAGATGATATTTTCAGCTTCCTTCTCTTGTTCAACTTAGCTCTAATACCATGTTGGAGAATGCAATACGAAAAATTATTAGTTCAACTTCTCCTTAACCTTCAAAATTTCTTTTGAACTTTATTTATCTTCTTATGTTTCTTTATTGGATATTATTAATCAAAGAATTATTAAGAGAAAAAATAGTAAAGACAATGGACATAAAAATTAGGTTCCAAGACAAGGAAAAATCCCTCCAAGGGGAAACCCCTAAAAATCATTCTCTTCTTATAAAACCTTCTTTAAATGAGAAACCAAGACCAAAACCTCCTCCTAGCACCAATACAACCCTCCAAGAAGACCTTCCAATTAGTTCAAAGTCAAACCAAGTCAACGAGAGACAAATACTTCCAGAACTGCACCAATCTCATAATTTCGTCCAATAGTTTCAATATTTCGGACCTGTAGTAGTTCTGCAACTTTCGCCCCTGTAGCAGCACAACTACTTTGCACGTGAAAGAAAACTAGTTAAAAATTTTGATTTTTAGTCCTTCTAGCTTATGCTCCCTCCTTGCTTGCCTTTCTTGACCTTCTTCTTGAAATTTTCACTTTAGATCAAGCTCCTTGATTGCAGATAAAATTTGTGAGAAAATAAGGTCGAACAACTTCTATTTATACTTATGTATGTGGATCGAATAGCCCTCTCTGGGTTGACTTGTCTCTGGCTAGGCTGAATTGTGCTAGGGGGATTATTTTGACTTCTTTCACTCAAAATTAATTATTTTACAAGGTACATCTTGCCCAAATGCGTCTTATAATCATGACATTGACTCTTTTGACCCATGGAAATAAATCCTATGACCTAGCAAACCCTAGAAGCATGAAGAAAATGATTTTACCTAGAAGACCATCAACAAGAAGCATGAAATGCATGCTCTAAAAGAATATTTTTCTTTCTTATTTTTTTTGTTACATAAGATATACATATTAACATGAGTACATAGAAAATTATGAAGACCGAAACTAGTTACATTTTCCAATAGGTACTAGCTAGTAGGGATATTTCCCTACAATGATTGGGAAATATTGAACAAATTAAATTCTCCATGGAACGGAATTCCCCCGAATGACATATTTCTCTTGGGATTATTTAATCCACCAAAAAATTGATTGCCCCTAGCATGGATAGGAATAGGAATACACCCTCCCTATTGACCCCCATATATGATTTTCTAACATTGAGAAAAGGTACATTAACTATAGGTATGGTAGAGTTAGTTGGGAACCACTCAAATCTAGGTTGAGAGATTGGATTATATCCTGCATAAAATACACATCCAATGTGATTTATGTACATTCAAAGACTATTGAGACTAACAAGGATTATTGGCATAACTAGTGGTATACCCCAAAGAGGATTGTAGATGGAGTATATTTTGAGGGAGTTGGTCCTATCAAATTTATGGGTAGTAATGAGGACATTGTTGTTGAAATCCTAGAGACACTCAGTGAAGAAGTTCGTATCTCTTCCATGGTATAAGTTTCACTCACACCACCCATATAATGAGAATAATGGAAGAGTGAAAAAAACATTACATATGTTTTCAACCACACTAAGGAGTATAGGGTCAATAAGATTCGCCAAATGGAATTGGTTTTGACTATTGGAATTTCAATGGCCACTTTGAAAATAGCTTATTCCTCCCCATTTGAGAAAAAAATACTTCTAGTCTTTTCTATATCTAATTCATCCAATGAAATATTTATCCTACATCGACTCTATAATGGTGGGCCATCCTCTTCTAGAGAAAGGTTATACATTATTTAATAATGGCATACATTTTTTTCATCCATAGTGAATATATATGCTTATCAATGAAACAATACACGACTATGGCCAAGTAGGCTTTGACCAAATAGCACACTCATAGTAAAACTAAAGAGGCACAACAAGGAAACTAATGGATATAAAGGGCCTTCTGAAGATAAGCTTGGGATGATGAGAGCCTGAATCCAACCAATGAAGGTAATAAAAATAGTTATGATAAACACCCTATACCAAACCTTTATTCGCATTTGGAGCTTCATTCCATATGATAGGAAACAAATAATTATTCAACAACTTGGAGGAGAAGGATCTCCAGAAAGTGACCATGTAAGCAACAAAAATATTCAACCCCCAGGAGCACTAATATGGTGATGTAATGTTGTTTCAAGTACTGCAGGAACTTCCCACCTGCAACCACTTAGAAAGCTTATCCTAAATAATTTTACTATGTTTTCAGTTCACAATTGAATGACTAGGAGAATAGGTGTGGGTTCAAACCACATGCATGGGTAGGGAAAAAAATCTTGAAACCTCTATAAGGTATTTTTCAAAGTGAACCATTCCATCAATATATCCCTATAAATGTAATAATATAATGAATACTAGAAAAAAATGGAGATGGGATATCACCTTATGTGTTCCCAATACAACCTTGTGTGCTTGATTCCTATGTTATAGAAGCTTTCCGACAAGAGATCTATGTGAAAATGGATTTTAGTCATTCTCTAATGATCTCTAGTTTGAATTTTGATGGCCCTGGAGGGTTTATTCTCCAATATTAATCCAAGGCCCTACACTCTAGTTTATTATTTTTTTTCTACAAATGAAAAATGTCTATATTGATTTTATTAGCACTTGCTTTTATGATTTTTACTATACAACGATATAGATTGAAACTCTAGTGAAATGTAGATGACTCTTCACCAACCGAATTATTTGCAATCCAACATGATAGATGTAATATTGAAATTCAATGAAATCATCTATGAAAGGGTAAGAGAGACCTATTCCTTCTTCAACAACAATATAGAGACCTCTCACTCTCTCATTGAACACTCCAAATCATCAAAGTATTTGAGATGAAAAAATGATTTAATATTCACACATATAATCCAAAATTACCAATGAATTGCAACTAAAAGAAACTCACAAGAAATAATTAATTTTTTGTTGATTCCCTTGAGAATATTTTTCACACTCGTCATCAAAAATAATATTTTCCTTCTTATTCTTCTTTCTCTCTTCCATATACTCTCTTCAGAAATGCATATTATTTCCATAGTTCCAACATTTTCTTTTGGATTTTGTATGAGACTTATGCCTCCCATAGGGATTGGATCTACTATTTTTTCTCTTCTTTCCTTTTTCTTTCCATCTTCCACAAATGTACAAGGCCTCATAGGTGGATTTAAGTCCTTTTTACTTTAATCGATTAAGATTAAAGTAGCCATAGAATTTGCATTTTTCTATTTCATATTCTCTCCCTTCAAATTATAATTCTATAATTTTACTTATATGAATTAAATGATTATATTTATGAAAATTTTCCTAAAATCCTATAAATAACTTCCATTTGTGTATTAAAATATTTATAATTTACTCCTAAATATATAGGAATTCATAATACTATATGATATTTAGAATATATCACCCTCAAATATATATATAAATAAAAATAAAAATAAAAATAAATAAATATATATATATAGGTTGGTACCTCAATCATGTTGTAGCTTACCACAAGTGGAAGCTTGCATATCTTGGGGGTGGTTTCCTCTAGTAGCTTGTAGCCTGCAAATATATGTAATGAAATGAAGATAAAGAAGAAGAAGGATTTGTTTTTTTCTCTCATATGGGTTTCCATGTAAAGGCATGTGTCTCTTTGTGATGTGATGGCTTCTTGATTTGTTATTGATGTGATGTTAGCTTTATGATGCAATATTATATCTAATGATATGATGTTTATGGTAATGTTTCATTGCTATGTGATTTTTCTATTATGAAAATTTATGGAATGGTAAAATTTCTCTCACACTAATTCACCCCCCCCCCCCGCTCTTAGTGTGACCTTTGGTCCAAAAAGTGCTTTAAAATAATGTCACCTTCAAAATAGTTAACTATTGGAAGGTTGAATTCAAGGGAAAATTTTCACAACCAAAGAAGTGGTTAAGCCCCTATGTTTGATGGGTCCAACTGTGCATTTTGGAAGATAATGAAGGAGACATGTCTCATCTCCTTGGGAACAGAATTTTGGGAAATCATGAAGTCCAATTATAAATTTCCCCATACCATTCCAAGGGTTGTAGAAGAAAAGGAAGTCTACACATTTAATGCAAAATCTAAACACGCTATCTTAAGTGGATTGGAATAATCAAAATTCATCAAAGTAATGTAGTGTAATTCAACCCATAAGGTATGGAATAAGCTAAAAACTTATTATGAAGGGGATGAAAAAGTTAAATAAGTAAGGTTGCAAGCTCTTAGGGGCCAATTAAAAATTTCAAAGATCGAAGAAGATGAGGATATTTATTTGTATTTTATTTTAGCATACAATTTTATCAACTCCATTGTAGGTCTCAGTGAAGAATTCAAGGATAGTACTATTGTCCAAAAATTTTGAGATCCCTTGTTCCGGGATTCAATCCCAAAGTGTCAGCCCTTGAAAAACTATTGATATTGGACAAGATGATTGTGGATATGATTCATGGAACTCTCTCAAAATATGAGATTAGAATAAAAGAGGAAAAACCAAGAGTCAAGGAAGAAACATTCAACAACCAAAGAAGAGAAAAAGAAATAAAATCAAATAGACTCTAACTCTGATGAAGATGAAGCCAATTTTGTCATAAATCTCAAAAGAGTAACCATCGAATTTAAAGGTAATATTCCTTTTAAATGCTATGAATGTGGAAGGATAGGTCATTATGCATCTAAATTTTCTTATGCTAAGATGAATGATAGTGATGATGAGTCAAGATTCAAATCTAAGCATCAAAAGAAGAATAAAGTTGGTAAGAAAAAATATTTCTACTAAAAAGAAAAAAGTGACAGTGAAATCAATGAAAATGTGAGTAATGAAGGAAGAGGTGAAATATTCATTAGAGGAAATTTCACCCTAAAAGTGGCCTCCTAAGGAAAAATAATAAAATAAGAGTTATGAATTTTAGAGGGAAAAAAAGAATTTTTTTTTAAATTGTATTTTTGGCTTATCTCCTTATAGGTTTACTCAAATTTCGAGTGTAGACACTTTTTGGATGTGAAATTAAATTTCACATCGAACGAGTACCCATTATGCATACTTCTGAGAAGATCCATAGTGATAAAAATTGAAGATACATTAAAACAGTGTGTTCAACATGTTTTTTTAATGTATCTTAAATTTTTATCAATATGGGTCTTCTCAAAAGTATTCATAATGGGTACTCGTTGGATGTGGAATTTATTTCCGCATCCAACGAGTGTATACACTTGAAATTTGAGTAAACCTATAAGGAGATAAGCTAAAAATACAATTAAAAATAAGTTTTCTTATTTTCCCTCCAAAACAGTTACATGTATCTCTTTGTAAATTTAAAGTATTGTGATTGGTTTACATAGTATATACATGAAAATTTCATGGGAACATTTAGACTAAAATCTCGTCTAACGATTCATTGCTGACCCTAAAAGACCTGGAGAAAAAGTAGACCATGAGGGAGAAATTAGAAGTGCACTAAAAGAAATAAAGATATTTAGAAAGAAAGAAGGTAAATAAATACAAAAAGTTCAAGACAAAAACCTAAATGAAGACATAATTCTTTCTCTCAAATTTGAACTAGAAGAAGCAAAAAGGATAAATGATTTTTTGTTTGAACAATTAAATGAAAAGAGAAAAATTGTGAAATAATAGAAGAAGAGGTTGTTATAATCATAGAAGGATTATAGTAGCTCAATTCAAATTTCCACAAAGGGAAAAAATCCCTAGATCACATCCTCATCATGAAAATATCTCCTTTTATTAAGAAAAGTCTCTATTATCAAGGAAATTCCAGGTAACCTAAGAACAATGGTCCCTAAAGTTCATCAAATGAAGATCATCATAAGAAGCTTGATTATAATTTCATATAATCAAACAATTTCTCTCTTAAATATCCAAAGCAAATGATGAACTAGGCTAAGCATGCTCACTTCAAGGTTTCTCAGGATAATTCCAGAAAGGAGCAGAGTACAAGAAACTAGAACGAAGTGAAAGCATGCACAAGCAACAATGAAGCAAGAGTTAGAAATCGGAAAATGAATATGGCTCTCCAAGAAATAACTTCATAGGATCAATGTATCCCTCTATACCTAGGTATCAAAATAAGTTCCATGGTTATTTCCTTTCATGTACAAAATTTGGGTACAAAGCAAAATATTGTAGAATCTATGATGTGATCAGGTATAAAGGATACAATCAAGTTCCTAAATGGAGACATGTGGACCAAATTAGGAGTATACAACAAGTATCAAAGCCAAATTTTGAATGTTACATATGTCACAATGAAGGTCATACAACACGAGATTGCAGACTCAAATCAAGATGGTGCAAAAGAGGACTTCCCATCAATACAAGTATTAATTCAACAAGATGGAGAAGAGTTTAAGAAGGACCTTGATTAGATCTAATCTCTAATATCTAATCTCTTGGTGGAAGCTTCTTCAAGACTATCATTTGTTGAATCAAAACTTGAAGAAGCAATTCTATGAGGGTAGTTTGTGGACTATGAAATTTACATGATTAGTATCACTTGATGATGATATCTCAGATGTAAAGTAAGGATGGGTGAAGTTGACAACATGCATGTTCTATTAGATGTAGTAAATAGGGGAGACATCATCACATATACAGGTTCACAGGAAAATTCGGGAGCACTTTGAGAAAATCATATGAAGAATAACATGAGCAATTAGAGAATGCAGATATGACAAGAACTTGTCAATAAAGGTAGCATGGTATTAGGGGGGGACTTGGAATATGCAAGAAAAATTATGAGAAACATTGGAAGCATGGTCTAAGGGGAAGGCCCAATCAGAGTTCCATCATGGCTCTTAGAGGTCCACAAGATAATAATAACACAAAAACAACTAACAACATACTTATAGAGACCTTAGTTCATGAAAAGTTTTGATAGACATTCGCAAGGCCTTCGCCATTGATTTTAAAGGGGGATATATTGTAGACATTGATGAAAAGGAGAGAATGAAAACATCAACAAAATGGATCTTCATTGCATTCAAAATATGGGGAATTTTTTTTTGTAGGTTTGGCATCAAATCACCATAAATGTATGGCGGTGTTTCCATTAATGAAAAAGGGGGAGATTGTTGAACATAGTGTTTTCATTGCTGAGAACAAGATGTCATTGATTTCAAAGGGAATGCCCAAAACAATAGTTGTAGGAAAAGGAAGTAGTTTTACAAATGGATACTTTGTGTACCTTCATCAAGTGATTAAATGGATTTTGAATTTTATTGAGTTTTTTACAAGATTATGATGTCCAAATGTTTGGATAAATAGCATGGTTGCATAGGTCTCTTCGATACCTTTCCAATGGTATATCCCACTCTAAAAAACTCCTCATAGACTAGAAGTATGACCATTTGAAGTTCGACAATTATGAAGGGTCCAAAGACTCTATAACAAAACCCAAAATATTAATGTGTTAAAGAGTGTGCATCTTTCGGGCACATCCATGGTACAATAATTATATTAATGAGAAATTCCTGAAGAAAATGCATGACATTTAAATTTTTTAATGTCACACAACTTTTATAGATCATACAAATTTGATAGTGGAAGTAGAGATTGAAAGGCGGATGATACAACCTACATGAAATATAAAAAGCCTCCAATTTGCCACTATGGTCCCACATAGTGACACATGATGAGACTGGAGTGGATGAGATTGATGACTAGGAAGACACATGGCAAGCCCAAAGTGGATTTGATTGATAACTGGGAAGAAAAATGGTGAGTCCAGATTGGATCATTTTGGTGAGTAGGTAGACACATGGCAAGCCCAAAGTGACACGTGGCAAGTTTGGAATTTGTCTTTGTGATGACTTGAAATGTTAACATATGGCACATGTAGATTGGTTTTGTATGATTAATTGACATCCCTAACACATGGTAGACATTTATAGGCTTCCTATACATATGGCATGAGACATCATTTGATGATGTCAACATGCTGACATGAATTCACTAGGAGCTACGATATGGTAGGGAAAAATGGCACATTCTGGTTGGAAGAAAGGTAAAAAATGGGTGACACATGGAAACCCTCATGGGTTGCCACATGTCATGATGATTTCATGTTGACGCCATCATGTGAATGCCCATGGACCCTTGAGGACCTCGTAATAGAGTCTGGTCACATGGGACCAAGGTGCTAAGTTTAAGGAGCCAAGTTGAAGCATTCGAGAGAGGATGGTCACTTGGTAGGGCCATCCCCCAGTTATATGGACGAATAAATGAATCAAATAATGTTAATGTCACATGGTAGGGCCAAACCCTAGTTATATGGTAGAAGCAATGAATTAAATAAGGTTAAAGTCACATGGTTAGGGATAAATCCTAGTTGTATGATACAAAATGAAGGTAAAGCGACATAGTAGGCCCTAGCTCTTTGTTATATGGCTCACATATTAATATATATTGACCCCATTGCACAAGTCAAATCCACGGGCCTTTGGTCGACCCTCCACAAGACCAGGACCAAAAATTATTATAAATATATGTGTAAGCTACTCGATTAAACAAAAATTGATTAAGCAATAAATTGGTATCATAACGAAGTCTTAGTCTCAGTGGAGAAAATTGTTTGAAGTTTTGTTTGGTTGTGGATTTTAGTGATGAGGCTTCGTGCTTTGGATCTTTTAATGGTATAGTTTTGATTCAAACTAATTTTGTTGACCTTTGAAATGCATGTAACATAATATACACATTTTGATTTCAACCATAGTGATAACAATGATAAAATCCACGTCATCGTCCATATACTAGCATGAGTAATACATGTTAGCGCATGACCCCCCACACGTCAGTGACACAGGTAACTGTGTTGGCACATAACAAGGGAATATACCCTTGCTCTGTTTTAGAGTGTCATATATTACTGAGTCATATGCATTAGGTTACAAGCATGACATATAGCTTGGTTGGTGGCATGTTGGTGTTGTATTGGCTAAGACACTCATTCGAGTCGTGACATAAGTTAGGTCAACAAAATTTTTTTATACACCATATAGGTCCATTTTATAGAATGATTAGAAAAATAGTGGTGAAAATTCTATTTCATTATTTTCGTAATTTGGGCTGTTTGTATAAGCATTCTCGGAAAGAGGCATTTTGTAGACCGCTTAAGTTAATATATGGTTTAATTTTGTTTTTATGGGTTTTTGGCTCGTTATTGGTCCAAATTGGATTCTAAAGAAGCAGGGTGATCAAGGATTAGATATGGATGCATACAAAGGAATGGAATGCCATGCTGATAGTTATTTGATGGTGATAATATATTTTATATGTTTTTGATGGTTTATGAGCATATAGTAGTGGTTATGAGTTTATGAAAGAGACTTATTCTGAAAAGGGGTATTGATCAAGAGTTCATAAATTTTTCTCAAATTCAAAGTAACAGTATTGTGCTGAAACCAAGATGGTTGCGTAGCTATAGTATTCCTAATTTAGGCACCGTGAATGGTTTGAAAAACAGATGTCAGATGAGGGAGATATCGCGTTCTAATCAAAATGCCAAACAGGTAAAATTGCGACAGTTTGACCAAGCTTGACTTGGATGCACAGTCAGGAAATGGGTGGATGCACAGTCAGGAAAATGGAATATTCTAAGGAATATTCCTTCCTCATAACCAACCACAGGTTGACAAGTGTCAAAATTCTATTGGTCGAATGAGTTTGGAGAGGGTTGATCAGACGGTGACACATGGCCAGCTCTGAGGCTACCACGTGTCCCTGTAATGGAGTGTTAAAATTTTGTGGAGGCTGCGGGAATCAACCCTCGGACCTCCCGCCAGGCACGCACACCATTTACCAACTACTCTACACTTTGTTTCTTAACTACAATTGGTTACGGGTTTATGTTAAATTTTAATGAAAATGAGGTTGGGGGTTGGGAACCGCTGGTGGTCCAAACCCGCCAGCAGCTCCCGAAAGTAGTCAAATGGAAACGTAATGATAACATAAAAAATTACCACCATGGTCTATACACAACCCACAGTCTCCGCGAGTTTCATCGTCGTGTGTTGTCACATGGCTACGGTTAAAATTACTCTACGGTCTCTGCTAACTTCCAGCGTTAAACGTGCCAGCTCAACCACAGTTCCAATTTCTAAATGGAGTTCCACCATGGGTTCCACCCAATGGTTTTGTAACTGCGGGATTGGGGTTGGCATGTGGCCACCCCAACCACAACATTAATTTACATGGTTAGTTATGGCGAAGCTTTTGGAGGGCGCATTTTTATTGGCAGAAATTTTTAATTTAACTCCAATTAAGTGGAGTTCTCCACCTTTAGTGGAGCTTTTCTAGGTGAAACTAGGAAAAAGAGTAGGAGACTCAATTTTCGCCCATTCTGAGGGAATGAAGAGTCATTTTTGACTAATTGGAGCATTCTAGAGCCATTGGTGTAGAGAAAACATCCATTAGAGCACTGTAACTACATGTATTTTCAAAATTTTGAGCATAATGAAAAATGGACATGCCATTGGGAGTTGGACCAACAGATGTCTCCCAAGAGGGGTGAAATGCTTCATCATGCCTACCGTTTAATTATCATGTGGTGACTTATTTCTCTATTTTACACTGTTGTTCAGTGTTATTTATGATTTTTTTATGCTTCTAATTCACTAAAAATAATCTACAATTCATGGAAAAACACCTCATTCCCTATGCAAACTAATGAACTGATTATGCACATGTTTATAAACTGAAAAGACACATAGCACAAAAAAACTAATACAATCATTTCAAATCAGGTTGGTATCAGAGCTAGAGTTTATTCTCTGGTTTTTTTAGTGCAAATAATTTTTTAACTATTTGAAATTTTTTAGATGCTTACAAGGCTCAAGCTCAAAAGAGGAGAAGGAAAATTGGTGGAAGAAGAAGGGTATCAAAGGGAACCAAAGCAAAGGAAAGAAATATTGCCACAATATCCACTACCTAGTTCACCTCCTAAAGTAGTAGAAGCTTCATTAAGGATGCCTCAAGAGGAAGGAGAAATCCATGAAGAAGCTGATCCTAAAGAGGAAGAAAGAGTGTTCAGGAAAGCATTTCTTAACATGACTGAGATGGTTATAATCCTTTATCAAGAAAGGAATGAGAGACCGGAAGGAGAAGGATCTAAAATTCACAAGGAAGGAAAAGGATCTTCAGGAGGTCACCATGATGAAGATAAGTCAAAGAAGGGAAATGGAGGAAATGGAGGCAATGGAGAGCCGTCATCATCACCTTCATCATCATCATCCTCTAATTCTTCTTCAGTACATCAACCACATAAGTCAAAGAACACTGGTAAAATTCATTTTTTTAAAATTGATGTTAAGTTTGAATTAACAATGTTTAATGATAAAGTCAACGCAGAAAAGCTTGATAATTGGATTAGGAAATTAGAGGGGTCTATTTGAGAATCCAAAACCTTAAAGATGATGATACCAAAATTTAGTTAGCTTCATTGAGAATGGAAGGTGAAACACTTGTTTGGTGGGAAGCCAAGACAAAGGAGAAAATCAAGAAGCATGGTTAGATTATTCTTTCATGGTCATATTTTATTATTTCTATTAAACAAAAATTTTATCCATTAGATCATATACAGAAAGCCATCATGAACTGGCAAAACTTTAGGCAATTGAAAGGAAAAAATGTGCAATAATGCACCCAAGAATTTAGGAGAAGAGCTCTCTTATTAGGGGTAGATTTTCAGAGCCAAGATACTTCGCTTAAGTACATAGGATGCTTACATAGCTACCTAAAATATACTATTCTCATGTTTAACCTCACCAGTCTAGATGAAGTATGTGTTCAGGCCACACATATAGAAGTTAGAGGGAAGAACATTTCTAAAGAGGGTAGGAAGAAACCTTTTAAGGGTAAAGCCAAGGAAAATACCTCAAAAGGTAAAAACAAAAAGAATGCATGTGTTAAGAAAGAGGGAGAAAATTTGGTTTGTAAACATTGTTTAAAAGAAGGCCATGATGAAACTCATTGTTGGAAATTACATCCTGAAATGAGGCCAAAGAAACCCAATAACAAAGGGAAACAGAAAACTGCTGCTACAACTCAACATGATTTAGGATTTGATTGAGGTGATGAATCTAAGATTACAACCATGGGATTGAAGAACATGAAGAGAAAATAAATTGAAACTAAACCCAGTACCAGTACATCAAACTGTCACATACATACTCCAAATGAAGAAGAAATAATAGAACTGTTTCATGTGAGGGTCATATCCAAGCATACCAAGATTGACACATTGTTTGATAGTGGGTCACAAGAAAACTTAATCTCTGAATACTTGGTCGAGAAACTTAACCTTGAGACCAAACCACATCCAAAACAATATCCATTGGGTTGGATTTGTAAGGATGCAAATTTACAGGTTTCAAAGAAATGTATATTGTGGTTTGCAATTACTACAAATTTTGTTGACACAGTTGAATTAGATGTGGTTCCACTTGACATCACTGGTATTGTGTTAGGGATTACTTACTTGTATGATAGGAAAGAAATCTTCTATTTCCATGAGAACAAGTATCATTTATTCAAATATGGAAAGGAGTTCATTGTTAGAGCACATCGCAAGAAGACAAACATTGCTATGGTAAAAGCTGGACATGTAAAGAGGTTGGTAAATTCAAGTAAGAATTTTGTTCTTCTTATGATTCAGCCTAAAGCTGATATTAATCATGAATCATTTGAGGGATGTGATCCAAAGTTGAAATCAAATTTATATGATGTAGTTAATGCACATCATGAGATGTTTCAGGAGCCAATAGGATTGCCTCCAAAAAGGGAGATTCAACATAAGATTTAGTTGCAGCAAGATTGTCCTCTTCCAAAAATTAGTATATATTGCATGTCGATAATGGAGAATGTTGAAATAAAGAGGCAAATCAAAGAGATGTTGGATAAAGGAATCATAATGCCAACCATCTCACCATGCGGTTCACCCATAGTCTTGATACCAAATAAAGATGGGACTTGTCGCATGTGTGTAGATCTCCAAGCTTTGAACAAGATTACGGTAAAGAATCGTTACCCACTCCAAAGAATAGATGATTTTCTTGATCAGCTGAAAGAAGAAAAGTTTTAAACTAAGTTAGATTTACGAAGTGGATATCATCAAGTAAGAATTGCAAAAAGTGATATATGGAAAACTGCATTCAAAACCAAACAAGGACTCTTTGAGTGGCTAGTTATGCCATTTGGTTTGTGTAATGCACCGAAAACTTTCATGCATGTTATGGATAGTGTTTTGCATCCATTCTTTGATGAATTTTTTATTGTCTACTTAGATGACATTTTAATTTTCAGCAAAATAAGAGAAGATCATGTCTTGCATGTGAATAGAGTGCTTGATATTTTGAAGAAAGAGAAATTGTTTCTTAAGATGTCAAAGTGTGAGTTTGGAAAGACTTATTTGGTCTATTTGGGACATATTGTAGGAGGAGGAGAATTGAGGATTGATCCTTATAAAGTGGAAGCCATTGTGAATTGGCTCACACCTAAAATAGTAACCAAGGTAAAAAGTTTCTTAGGTGCAGCTCAATATTGGAGAAAGTTTTTTGCTAACTTTTCTGCCATCGCAGCTCCTATGCATGCAGTGACACATGTGAAGAAAGGATTCCAATGGGGAGGCAAACAACAACAAGCTTTTGAAGCTTTAAAATACAATATCAATTCAGCTCCAGTCCTTGCATTACCAAATTTGAGACAGCCATTCGAGATTCAAACCGATTCTAGTGATTATGCCATGGGCACAGTACTTTTGCAACATGGTAAGCCTATTGCTTTTCATTCAGAAAACTTTAATGGTGTTGTAACTAATTATCCTACATATGAAAAAGAAATATATGCATTGGTACAAAGTGTCAAGAAGTGGAAACACTACTTGATGGGTAAAGAGACTATTGTACACACCGATCACCAAACATTACAGTACTTGTAGTCACAAATAAAATTGCAGCAATGAAGACATTTCAAGTGTATGGGATTTATTCAATAGTTTCACTTGGTTATAAGGTACAAGAAATCCATTTTCAATAAATTTGTAGATATGCTTTCAAGACCAATCATTAGTGCATCTAATTTACTAAAAAATGGTCTGTTGTACATGAGAGTTACATAGAACAATATGCACATGACATTGATTTTCAAGATGTGTATGCTAGTTTGAGTGAAGGGAATCAAGTTGAAGAAAAATATTATCACATGCATAAAAAATTGCTATTTAATTTTGGAAAGCTATGTATTCCACATGGAGAGAGGCTAATTTTCATGAGAGACGCTCATTCATCTGACATTGTTGGACACTTTGGGGTAAGAAAAACAGTGGCGCATCTACAGAGGTATTGTTATTGGCCTAGCATGGTAGATAGTGTGTCATGTTTTATAAGAGGTTGTTCTGTGTGTGCAACAAGTAAGCATAGTAATAGGAAGCTTGGGTTGTACACACCACTACGGGTACCATCAAGGTCATGGGAGAGTGTCTCCATGGACTTTGTTGGAGGTCTATCTATGTCAAGAAAGCAACATGATTATCTTTATGTAGCTGTGGATGATTATCTCATTAGAGTTCATAAATTTTGCTCAAAATTAGAAGTTATAGGATTGGGTTGAAATTAGGATGATTGCGTAGATCTCATCTTCCTAATTCTGATGCCGTGAACGGTTTGAAAAATCGATGTTGTATGGGGGAGATATCGCATTCTGATCGAAATGCCAAATAGGTAAAATTGCGACAGTTTGACCAAATTTGACTGGGATGCACAATTAGCAAAAGGGAATATTCTGAGGAATATTCCTTCCTCATAACCAACTGCAGGTTGACAAGTGTCAAAATTCTATTGGTCGAATGAGTTTGGAGAGGGCCAATCAGAAGGTGACACGTGGCTAGCCTTGAGGCTGCCACATGCCCCTGTAATGGAGTCTTAAAATTTTGTGGAGGCCGTAGGAATTGACCCTCGGACCTTCCACCGGGCATGCGCACCATTTACCAACTACTCCATGCTTTGTTTCTTACTACAATGGGTTACGAGTTTATGTTAAAGTTTAATGAAAATGAATTTGGGGGTTGGGAACCGCCGGCGGTCCCAACCCTCTAGTGGCTCCCAGGAATAGTCACATGGCAACGTAACGATAACATAAAACATTAGAAAGGATATTATAACTCTGGAATCAAAGTAATTTGGTAGTCGGTTGTATCATTCTGATTCAGAAATTGGTAGTAGTAGCCTCAAATGGGTTCCTAATCCAAGGAAGTTGAGGAAGATAAGATTGCATTCCCTTCACTCAATAACAATGCATCGTGAGATGGAGACACTACTCAGTATGGTAATTCATGACAAATAGGTTGAAAAATACAAACTCTTTGATGGTTAGGAATATTTAAAGAGAATACTCAAGGACATCAGGTATGATTTGGATGATATAGTGGTCAGATTAATTTGAGTGGAGCGCTTCATGGTTTTGGACTTGGATACAGACTCCAACGATCATCAAAACAAGGTTGTAATCATTAATGTTCGACCCCTTAACATGGTCAATGCAAACTCCTATCCTGACTCCATGGCTATCATATTGGACGAATAAGTCCACTTCCGAATATGTTTCTACTGTGCTCTATTGGAAGTCACTTGTTGTTTTGTTATATAGATACTATTGTATTTTTATGGATGCTAGTGGTGATTCCAGAGTTATAATATCCTTTCTAACCTCCATGGAGATTTTCTAGGTGAAACTGGGCAAAAGAGTAGGAGACTCAATTTTCTCCCATTCTGAGGGAATGAAGAGTTATTTTTGACTAATTGGAGCATTATGGAGCCATTGTTGCAGGGAAAACAACCATTAGAGCATTGTAACTACATGTATTTTCAAAATTTTGAGCATAATTAAAGATGGACATGCCATTGGGAGCTGGACCAACAATTGTAGCCCAGGAGGGGTGAACTTCTTCATCATTCCTGCTATGTAATTATCATGTGGTGACTTATTTCTCTATTTCACGCCACTGTTCAATGCTATTTATGCTTTTTTTATGCTTCTAATTCACTAAAAATAATCTAAAATTCATGGAAAAACACCTCATTCCCTATGAAAACTAATGAACTGATTATGCACATGTTTATAAACTAAAAAGACACTTAGCACAAAAAAACTAATATAGTCATTTCAGATCAGGTATGTATGACTAGATTGTCAAATAAGTTGGAGTAGAGTGTGGAAAACAATATAACAGCTAGTGACAATGGTTTATATGAAATTTTTTGGAAATGATTGATAGTAGATTGTAGTGAAAGTGGTTTCACATGTTGTAGTGACAATAATTTCATATTATGCCATGTTTTGTAGTGACAGAGATTGATTATGACTGCAAGTTGTGTTTGCATATTTTGATGATTTAGTGATTAACAATTATAAATTATGATAATGGATCCAATTTTAAAATGATATGAAATATAGGTCTACAAGGATTTGAATAAGGAGGTGGGTGCCACCATTAAGGTTGGAGCCTCAATCGGGATGGAGGGATGATTAGGTTAGAGCCTACACATCATCAACATAGGAGCCTAGGGTAGGTTTGAGCCCACTTACCATTGAGGTTTGAGTGTTAATTAGCTTGTAGTCTACATTGAGAAGTTACTTGGATACTTTCGAGGTTGTTTCCTCGATAAGGTTGTAGCATACTGCAAGAGGTAGCTTGCATATCTTAGGAGTGGTTGCCTCTAGCAGGTCATAGCCTACAAATCTATGTAAGGAATTGAAGCTAAAGAAGAATAAATATTTTTTGTTTTCTCTCATATGGGTTTCCATGTAAAGCTTGTGTCTCTTTGTGATGTGATGAATTCTTGATGTGTTATTGATGTGATGGTAGCTTTATGATGTAATTTTCTATTTGATGATATGATGTGTATGGTTATGGTTCATTTCTATATGATTTTATGATTATGAAATGGTAAAATTTCTCTCACATTGATTCACCCACCCTCTCAGTGTGACCTTTGGGAAAACAAATTTATCTTGGAATGTCATTTGTATATGCACATTAGGTCACATTTTCAAAGTATTTGTTACAATTTTTACCTTCCAAGCCTTTTAGCTCATTAAAACTATGGGGATTTAGAAATTCTTCTCTTAAATATTTTTCATCATAGAAATATAATAATATTAAAGTGAGAAATACATCCTTCCCTCTCTTAAGGTCGAATAGAACAATGTCTCAATAGATGTTAACCATTATCATCATAAATATTATGGTTTTGATGAATTTTTGTGACTTGTATATGGTCAAAAGTGATTTTTTTGGATGGAACCTACTTCATATATGCAAGGAATATATACAAAATAAACCATTTGGTGAGAAAATAAAAAAGTATATAATTATATTCTTTCCCAAATCAAAGAACATAGAATTGATCACTGGTCAGTGACCCACTTCCCTGCTTAATGTAGCATACAAAATTTATCTATTGGCCCAAGGAGACTCATATTTCTAAGACGCCTTCTCATCCAATGGTGACTAATTTCTATAGGGATGGTGAAGGAAAAACTATGCCCATCTCTAACTTAGGGTCTTTAGAGACCTTTTTGTCTTCTAATTCTATGTTTTCTTTCCTGGAGATTTAATTTACTTTAGATCCACAACTATGTGATATAGGGTTCTTATGTCAATCCTTGGTGATTAAGGAAGATTATATTGTTGAGTTCCAAAATAGGGAGGTTGTGACTAGATCAATTATCTGTACAAATTCAAAGGATGGAATTTCCACTTCTTGCTTGAAAAGCACAAGAAAGTGGTAAAGAAGAAGAAATATAAGTTAAAAATGACAGTGGGGGGAGGGGGGGGGGGATATCAAGGTCACTCAGGTCCTTAATTTACTGGTTAATCTCTAATTGGCCATTTTTTGGGATACATTTGTTTAAGGCCTTTCTGAGCCCCGAGGTATCCTTAAATTAGATATCCTTGTTGGGATATGATCCCTCTTTCAACTTATTAATTCAAATTTAAGTCAAATGAGGATGTTATTAAAATACTTATTGGGTGTTAGTTCTTTGGGTCCTGTATTTTAAGTTTAGGGTTCTAATAAGCTTGATTTTGTTGTGAATCATCATCAAGATTATGATTTTTTTTATGTTTACTAGTTTTTTTATGACTTGTGAGACTAGCCTTTGGCTAAGAAACCATGATCTAGGAGCATATAATTCATAGAAGTCACTCAAGTATCACACTCAACTTGGGCCACACCAACCCATAACATAGTTGGATTTTTGTACCCACAGGGTTAGAAACCAATGGCCTTCATAGAAGAATTGACTTAACAAAACACCCTATCTCTAAGTAATATACATATAATGGGTTAAACAATAAATAATAATGATGATGATGATAATGATAAAGATGGTTTTATGTTTAATTAAATTAAGTAATTATGAAGAATTTTTTATAACCTTATCTTCTACTAATTATACTAAATGACTACTGGATTATTAATACAATTATAATTATAGTCATAATTTTTTTAATATTTTTATAAATATAATATAATATGATTAAATACAAATATTAAAATTTTAGATACTTAAACTATAAGTAATTCCCATGAGCTCCATAGTGAAACTAGACATGATTGGTCAATTCCCAAAACCCCTTGGGATGAAATGTTTTGTCATCTTTGTGACACTAAGAAGTTGGAAGATGAAAAAAAATTTCTCTTAGAATCCTTTCTTATATTAAGATTACATATCAATTTCAAAACAAAATTTACACAACCAACCTTCCTAGCATTTTAACTAAGCAAAATAAATGTGATCTTGGAACATTTTTCTTATTTCTTTTTGAGCACATAAATAAAATTCTAAAAAACTTCAAGTATTACCTTATCTTCTTAACTTATGATAGACCAACTTGATCTCAGTGAACGTTAATCATCATTATCATCATATATTTCCATCAATATATATAAATATTGTGTAAGTTAGTATTTCTATTACATTATAATATCAAAATGTGATACAATGTAGCCCAATAGAATAGTATTAAAAAAACAATCTTAAAAAATATTTTCTAATGGGTATAACTATTAGAGTAGGAAAATTTTGAGCTAATTATCTGAATCATGTAAAAAAACCTATGGATCTTGATCATGTTATCACTCCGCCAGATCTCTAAGGCTGAGAAATAGTCAAAACAAAGGTAACCACAAACCAATCTTTTAGCTTGGTAGCTAGCCTTACCAAATTGGCGAGGGATCTCTCCACAAAATCACAACCAAGAGGGCTGGATAAATTAGGGTTTTAGGCTAGGTATGAGTATAGGGGTTTGTTGTTTGAATTGGGGTTGTTGGATGAGGATTAGGTCAAAGACGCTAGGTCAGGGAAAATAAGATTAGGGTTGTAGAGATTCAATGGGGCAAGGTAGGTAGAAAACCTAACACTTGGGGTTTGAGGGCGAGATAGATCAGACAGGTGAGGTGCTAGAAAAAGAAAGTCAAAGCATGAATTCTTTCTAAACTGAAGAAGATGAACAAACTATGAAGATTTTCCCAAAACAGAGCATGCGAGATGTATTTTGTTTATCAACTTGAAAACCATCATATAATAGAAGTGAAATGGATCATGAAAAAAAAAATTCATACATAATGAGACATAAGAAGAACAATGCTAAATTTCCATACCACAAGTATCCCAAAGAAATAGCTACAACCGTTTCATTAATTTCCTGCCAAATATTGATTACACTAGAGTCTATGATCAATGCATCAACATCCAACATGTGAAATGAGTCAAAAATTACATGATATAGACCAAAAAAAACCTCTCCCAACCTCAGGGGTCGAATTCGTAAGTTGAGGAGGTGTTCCACCAAAAACTGAGCTGAATACCTAGAGTGTAGGGAGGTCAAACTAACTCATCCCTTACTTTTTGCAAATTGATTCATTACATGTCATCAAAAATTTTCACCTAATGTATTTACCCTAGGTAATTCAACCACATCATAATTAGTTTTACATTCATTATTTCCATTGGTAAAAATTACATTGACCATGGTCAAACTGGAAAAAATTGAGAAAATTGAAAATCAGCAAACTGAGAAAATGTGTCCTAAGCGCAGCGCCATCTTTAGCTCCACTTTTGAGGGGGTTCCAGGTATCCAAATTGAGCTCAGGATAGCTCATTGGAAATTCTATCTTGTCTAGTTTCCAGATATGTGCCTAGTTTCCAAAATTGTCAAGGTTTAACCCTCCAAAACTTCATTCTCCCAAGGCGGGTCAAAAGCACAGTGCCAACCTCCAAAATAGGGCAGAAAGGTCATTTTTTGGGTGTTTTTTGACCTTTTGACCGCCTCTTTGACCCACAAAAAATTTGTAAAGTGTTTTTTCTGACTGTACGTGGTGTTATAAATCCAATGGTGGTTTTATTTTCTCCATTTGAGGTCCCCAGGAAAATTTCAATGCTTAGGGCATTGCACTTTTGGCAATTTGACTGTGTCAAATTGCCAAAAACTCAAAAATTTCCAAAAAATTCAAAATTTGCCAAATTTATTCAAATTTTTTGTTATGGGATGATGATGAGGTGTACTAGGCTATCAAAGATTCCTCAGCAAGAACATCAAGCTTGTCCCCTTCATTTTTCTTTGTTAGGGTTTTAAGACTTGATTTGGCCTTTTGTAGCTTTAAGCTTGCAATTTGGGTTTTCTTGAAGTAGTTCTTGGCCTTCTTTCTTGACATGTCATTGTAATTTTTTTCCTTATCCAGGAGTTTCTCAATATGATTTTTGGCCCTTTGAATCATGTTTCAAAAATCAAGGCAACCTACATACTCAAAACAAGTGATAGTCATAGGAGAGGCCATCAGTTCATTTCTGTTGGTGGGATCCAACCTTAGGATTATTTCTCATTTGTGTGGCCTTATCTGTTGTTTTTCCTCCTCATCCAATCTATATTCCTCCTCTTCCATATAGTCTCTGTCTTCTTCCATGGTGTCTTGGTATAGAAACCTTAGGGGAGGAAATGGGAATGGGGATAGGTCTAGGGAGTAGGGATTAGGGTAGGAAAATTTAGGGAGATGAGGGAAGGGGTTAGGGAAATTTGGGGGGTGGTATGAGGTCAATATATTTAGGGAGTTGAAAATGATAATTGGATTACAAGTTTTGGGTAGTGGCTGCCTAGGAATTTTAGTGGCTCGTGACTTAGGGTTTTATGGGGAAGGGGTTTAGGGATTAGGAAAGAGTAGTGTAGGGGCAAGGATGGGTTTAATAGTGATGTAGGAAGGTATTGTAGGATTTATGGGTAGTAAATTGAGATTGAGGGAGTGATACTATGGTTTTCCACTAGACACTTAATTAATTTTTCTCATGAAGAAAAACACCATAAAAATGACATTTAGGAAAGAAAGGAGGCAATGATTTTGTATCACTTACTTGATAAAGGAGGAAAAAAGCTTATGATAAAAATTTGGAAGAGTTTGAGGGTGTTTTGTGGCTTTTAGTGCTCACTGGGCATAAGCGCAGTGCCTTTCCTGGGAGTGCAGCGCCTGAGGTAAAAAAGGCAGCGCCAAACACTCTAAGTGCAACACTGATTGCCTACACATAGCGCCACCCTCCTAAGTGCAACACCAAGAAAAAATTCGCCTTGACTCTGCAATTTGACTTTTTCGGGCTAAGGGAGTTCAAAATCAACCTTTGGATGTGAAAATGAGTTTGAATGGGATGACTTAGTGGTCTTTATACTTCATGAAATTGATTATTTTGGCCTTAGGACCCACTTTTTCTTTCTTCACTTTCACTTTAAACCCTGAATTTTTACCTTTGCCTGACTTTTTCCTTTCACAACTTGATCTTTTGATGACCTTTGAGAACTCTTTGAATTTGAATTTTTAGTGCTTTGGAATCTTTGGAACACTGAGTTAGCAGCTTGGGATGGTGAAATTATTACATTTTGAAAGACATAAAATTACATAATGAAAATATAAAAATTACATTTGAACTCAAAATTACATGATGAAATAAGAATTTTTCTTTATAAGTCATCTTCATATGGTGAAGAGATGTTATTGGATCACTCTTTACTTTTTGGTTTTATGCATTGTAAATTAAGTTTGATTGAACCATGGAAAACCTAATGACCTAATGAGACCTTGAAAAACCCTAAAAGACTTAATGAGACCTTGAATGATTGAATTTCAAGATGACATGAATGGTATTGATGACATGATGATATTAACTTTATGGATGGTGTATAGTCAACAAGGTATGAAACTATGCCTGAAAGTAATCAAATTTGAGGAAGAGTGATGTTTTTTGGACTACAACTACCATTAGTGACTAAATTTTTGCATGACCTAGTGGAATGATAAAAAAATTATGAATGAGACCCTAATATGATATGAAAAGAGGATTTTTGATCACTGATGGCAGGATGAAAATAGTGACACTAACAGATCATATAGGGAAATAAAGCCATGGATAAAAAAATTTGGACCTACCTTGAAATGGAAACTAGGTCGTTAAGTTTACTATTTATAAATATATGAATCTCTACAAAAAAGAAGAAGGAAGAAGACATGAAAATAGAGCATACAAGCCATAATAGATTGTTGCAACTTGCCACATTATATATCCCAATGGAGGTTTATTTATAAGAATTAGGTGCGTGCACCATAATCTTTTCCCCCTTATTTTTGACTAGCTAAGAAACAAGAGTTATCAAGAACTTGTTCTAACACTCCACCCATGGTTAGTCACTCATAAATACTTTTCTTTTCATAGTCCTTAAAATAAATAGCTTGATCCATGAAACCATTGGTGTTCCAATAGATATATTTCATTTATTGGAACTTGGTTTACCTTGTTTGTGAGGTGCCTATATCAATTAATAAATCCATCATCTTTGCATCAACTTTCCCTTTGTCCAACATAGCTATTGAGGCCCAATTTATTTTCTCTCTCTCCTAAACCTGGCATCCTTTTTCCAATGAACTTGTAGCATGGAATTTAATCACTACAATAGTGGATTCCTTGTCAACCTTGTTTCTCCACATAGGCCATATGGCATGGAATTTTTCCTTGTAGTTTTGGTGTGGGGTCATTCTAATATGAGGGCCGTCTAGAAACCAAACAAACATGAAGAAGGTTGCATTTGCCAAAAAAAATTGAAAGAAATACCAAAGTACCAAAGAAACTAGAGATGGAGGAGGAGATATACCTTTTGAAATCACTAGATAGTAATGAAGTTCCTTTAGCATATTGCATTATTTCCAAAGGTGGGTGGAAGATCAAGCTTGATTTCTATAAGAAAAATTGTATCCTTCTTATGTCCCACATTATTTTCCTGTGTCACCTTTCCCTCCCAATTCTCTTTGAACCTTGAATGTTAAACATTTCTTCCATCACCTCATATGGGAGGGCCAACTTGTGTCTTAATTCCAACTCCCTCCACGCATTGAAATCTACATACTACCTCGTGTGGGGAGTTAATAAATATAAATGATCATATATATATATATATGTATATATATATATATATATATATATATATATATATATATATATATATATATATATATATATATATATAGATATATAAACCTAAAATGTGAGTACAAAGAGGTTTAATCCACATATTACCCCATGTGGGGAGTTCATAAATATAAATTATATTATTAATATCTAATTTCTCTCTCTCTCTCTCTCTCTCTCTATATATATATATATATATATAGAGAGAGAGAGAGAGAGAGAGAGAGAGAGAGGATTTAAGCCATTATAAATATACACTCATTATGAATTTGACATATCACATATAGGAATTGAATATATATCTTATACATAAGTTGTCATTGATGGAAAAGGCAAATATAGGTGCAAGAAGATTAATCAAAGAGCAGAGAATTTGGAGCCATTTTTAGTGTAGAAGTTTTGATCATATGCACTTGGAAACTACTCATATGGATAGAGATTGGAATGAGATTTCCAACAATATATGGAATTTTAAAAATGACCTTCGGGATCAAATTTTATTGTAATTAAAAGTTAGTTTGCCAAAATACCAAGTTTTATGGCTAATTTGGTAACAAGGGGTTAGTTGGCGCTAATTTTGGCAAGGTTTTCCAAAGTTGGAGGAGGAGTTGGAAAAGTGATAATTAAAGTGTGGGAAATATTGTGGGTGGAACATGTGCCACACATGACCTCTAAATCATCAGAGAAAGAGCGGAGGGCCATGCTCTCCTAAGGGTTAAACAACAGGGGGGTTTGTGATGGGCTAGTTTTCCTAAACTGTCAATCATTTCATCGACAATCGTTGTTAAAAGTGGAACCCGACCCCCCTTTACCATGAAACCAAAAAATGGGATTCCATGAAAACCATTTTCAATCTTACCCCATAGATATTTCAGAGAGTAGCAAGGTGACATGAAATTACTAATGAAGCTGTAATATCCCAAAATAGGGAATTTCTACAACAATGAGAATATCTTAAGATATTCTAAAGTTGGAGATCAACAATACTTGAAAACAATAATGAAATATGTGTCAAATTATTTATTTATATCATATTAGGAGCATATCAGCAAAACTATGTCTCCATATATTATCTCCAAGTGGGGAAAAGTAGTGATCTGAACCATAAAAATGCTATTTCCAGAAAATAATGTTGTAACTGTGAGAAATGGGTCTTGGATCCCTTATTTCATGCAATATACATCTCACATATAGAATGGGAGTTGAAACAAATCATTCTAGCTAAGTTAAACATATCTCTCGATTCCTATCTGGCTGAAAAACACTGAAAACCCACAGCTTAACCCATGCAGAAAGCTCTGAAGCATGTAAAGTGTAATTACAAGAGGTTTTTTGTAGCAATATGTGGTATAAAATAGATCTGGATTTTATTAAGCCAAATCACATAGAAAAATAGAGATCTAGCCTCTTTTATACAAAGTAAAGATGTTGGGAAAAATACTTAGAGGGGGGGGGGGGGGGGTGAATCAGTATTTTGTTCTGACTGAAAATTTTTGTATTCAATTCTTTACTTAGATAATTGCTTCATTCATTCACCAGAAGGTTAGTAAGCAATAAGCATGTACAGTAATAATAGAATAAACCATCACACATAAGAAACACACATGAATACCAGTATTTAAGGTGGAAACCCAATTTGGGAGAAAACCACCGCTGATGTCGTTTCTGTCTTCAATGTTTATTATTAAGAAAACTTCTTACAATTTTTGTGTTGGTGCATACTTATACCAGCACACAAGCACCCACCTGCAGAAATCTACAACCTTCTCTCGTTCTCCAGTCACTACTGGAAGGGAGCTCCTGATCTTGACACCAGCTTGTACTGGCAGAAAGCTTCCACTTTCATGCAGAAGACTTCAACCCTCAGATCCACCAAATTTCATCAATTTCTTCATCAGACTATCGTCAGGTCTTCATTATTTCTTTGCAGATCTTCCTAGGCATTCATTCATTTCTAGATTTAGAGATCTTGATCCTTCGTCAACTTCATAGGTGCATCATAGATTCATCTTTTTCAGAAAACAGAGTTCAATCACGCAGATATCTCTAAAAGAGATTTATTCATTAACAACCCCTCCGCATGCACACATTATACTATAATCGTCTTCTCCTTATATAGTTTTTGCCTTTATTAAAACCATGAGTCAAAACCACCAACTGCTGATGGTTTTCTTTCTTTTATTGGAATTTTATTTATCAAATTCATGGAATTTGATAAATAAACATTATTCACAACCTTTGGCAATTAAATATATAATAGAACTTTATATTAATAACCAGTGCTTTTATCAAATGGCTTTTAAATAGACATTTATAAGTCGACCCCAGGTTTATTCATTCCACCAACTTTGGAATAACATTCAAAGATGATGGTCCAATCACTTTTCGTCATAAAAAACCTTGGTTAAGCCCACAAAACATTAATTTGAAAAGTCCCAATCAATATAATTTAAAACTGGGGCCCATCGCTAAAGATCGTTTCCATCTGACGGCGGAGAGCACATCGCTCGGCTTCAGATGATCCGATGGATATCGTTCGTTGATGATGCACGGATGATAACACGCGATGGCATGCCATACCTTAGGTAACTTTCGTGCATCTATAGCAAATGAACACCGTCTGATGACCCCTTCCCAAATCAACGGCGTTCAATAATATCACTCAGCTTCTTTGTTCAAACGTTAACGTGCGATGGCGCACTTTGATAGCGGTTTTCGTGGGTCCACCTTTGCTACGTGTCAACGTTTCTATGGAATCGCTCCCCAACCAAGGAATACTGCCTATCACCGAAAGGTGGTGCGATGAAACCCAGAAACCGCATTTACTATTCACTCGGTCATGGTTCCGCTCTTACACGCAGGGTTCTGTCGCGCTTCCTTTTGTTACGTTCTACCTCTTTCCTTCCAGGTTCCATTCATGATTCCAAAGGGTTAGTCTGTGTTCCATCGAGATTTCAATGCCAAATACTCAGTTTTAGTTCTTCCGCGTTATCACTGATTTGCCCTCGCTCCTCGTTCCTTTCTCCATGAAAGCCAGTCATCTCCTTACTAATAGCGTAGACCCTTCCATGTGGAGCTTAAAACCATATCTTTGTTCATCATGAATATATAACTCCACTGTCTACTAGTTTGGATACACTGTCGACCGTATTAACATCGGTTCCTCGAACAACATACAGAGCACCATTAATTATCATGGATTCCATCAGGATGCATATATTCACACATGAATTACCATTTACTAGAACATACACTTATTCTTTTCTATTCGATGGACTCTGTCTCTGGACAATTCTTCTTGTTGCAGATGCTCCTTCTTTTCCAATTCCTTTGCCATCTGTTAGCCCCCCTATGAAATTTTTGACAAGCAAATAGGGGGCTAAACCATTTTTGAGTCTTCAAGGATTGCATTTCCTCTGAAAACACAGTCTCCTTGAAGCCTCCATGTGTCTTTTATCCTTTGATAGTTTCCCCTCTGTTGATTCCCCTTTTAAAGCCTCTCTGCTATGTGAAGAAATGCCCAAAGGCCCCCATTTTCCCTTTTATTTCATCCCCCTTGTCTTCCCTTTCTATTCCCCTTTTGCCCCTCAAATCCCCCCAAGATCCCATTTAACTTCTTCCCCTACCCTTGGTTTTCCCTTTTTCCCCTTTTCTTCCTCTATCGTTCCCCTTCCCCACCCCTTAAAATCCATTACAAGGGGTAAAAACCCACTTTCCGACCATGTTATAGGGCTTAGCCCCTTTACCGCAAGCCCCTTCAACCACTTCCCCACATGTGCCCGTGCGCTGTGACCAAGCGCTTAAGTCCAGAGCGCCAGTCGCAATCGGAAGATCGGCAGGAGGCAGACTCCTTTGTTATATTAAAAAACCCCGATGCAATCTGTTTATAACGATAAATCAGCCGGTCTGTTCCGCACTGTTGATCTCGGGTCCAGATCAATGGCTGAGCGCTAATCGCAACCCCGGCTCAATCGCAATCGCATGTTTTATGTTGCGACCCCCGATCACACTCTCCCTCCGATTAAGCGCGCACCGTTGATCTGTCGGTTGGATCGGACGGTCAGCGCTCAATCGCATCCCAACCTCCGATCGCAATCGCAAGTCTTCTCCGTGCCGCCCCGATTGAGATCTCCCGATTACATCGTAGCCGTCCATCTTCCTCGCAGATCCGACGGTCATCGCACTAATCGCTCCATTCCTCCGATCGCTGATCGCGGGTCTTTCTGTCTCCCCCCCGATTAGATCCTGGCCGTAGGTCCTCCCCATGATCCGACGGTTCCGGTCTATTTGTCCTTCGCCTCCGCTGGGTCCCACATCCAATGCTCTGCTCCATTGTTTTGTGCCCCTTTTCTTTGTAATTTGCGCAGGTAAAAGCCTTTGGCCTTTTACACTGCGCGTTCATTTCTCCGCTCCTCTCTGCTGTTTCCACTATTTCTCTGCTGTTCCGCCACCGTTATTCCACCTCCACTGCATTTCTCCACCACTGCCCGGGCTCTGTGATGAGTTTATTTCATTATGCAGGTAGTACAGAGAGGCCATTTCAACCGGCCAGCGAAGCAGCAGAAGCAGGATTTAAAAGGGATTAATGCTTATTATCGATACAATTAACGTTTTAATCCTGCAGTCAAAGGCTTAAGGCACTGTTTGAAGACTAATGAGCGCACCAGTAAGCCATTACTGCGCTACCTAACAGCAGAAGCGTGTTTACTCTAGAAGTACACCTCCCCACAGCGTCCTCCGTGCTCCTCGAGCCCAGGAAAGTCAAGAACACTGACAGAGCTTCTTAAAGGACTGTCAAGCAGCATTAAAGAAGCATGGAGGGACCTGCAGATCATTCCATCCAGTTCATTTATTCCAGTGCAAGCACAGAGCTCCAAGCTCCAGAAAGGACTCTAAAATAAATATCCGAGATCAATCGACCTGACAGAGGCTTCCCTAACCGGCCTACTGAGTACATACAGCGCTGCATTCTGCCATTAAGCAGTATGGGCGTGAACACTTCCACCTTACTGTCTTAATGAGTCTCATTTATTTGTCTATCTACTTCTGTTTCTTCCTCTTCTCCTATAAAAAATCCCCGAGAACACATTGTAAAGGTTGTTGTTGCCTTGCTGGGCATCTGCTGTTAGAGGGATTCAGTTTGACTGTTAGAACAGTCTTGGGAGGGAATATCAGAGTAGTTTGTATGTAATAGGTTGGGAGGAGAAGTTGGGACTGTATTAGCCATTGAGCCATATTGTACATGACTGGTTTTGCATCAATTAATCAAAGCACATTTCACAGGATCCTAGTCTATTACTATTGGTGATGTGTTTCTTACTCTGTTTATTACATTTTCGCATTGTTTCATTATTCTTCTGGTAGGCATCAGAATAATGGTATAGGATTCACCCTTGTTAGGTGCCCTATGCTGTCTGCTCTCCCTACCTTTATGTTTTCTGCTGCATGTTCTATCTAAGAGTAGATTCACGGGTTTAACCAGTGCAGTGGATGTTATTGCCTGCTGGCTGATGTATGAACTTGGGGGTTTGCTGCTTGGATGTTTCTTTGTCAAATCTATCTCTGTTTTTTCCCTTGGAGTTGCTAAAGTAGATCTAGAGTTAAATGACCTCTGGTCTGATCTATAAGCAGCCCCTTTGTCTCTTTGAGAGCTGCCTTTGAGTATGTCCAAGCAGGTCTGGAGTTAAATGACCTCTGACCTGATCTATAGACAGAAATTTGGTTGTCTTTCCTTCTTTCACTTTCTCTCCTTAATGTTCCATTCCACCATATAATCTAAAGATCCTTTAGTATTAGATGACTTTCCCTTTGGAAGCCTTGACTAGTGGTTGCAAGTAATTTCCTTTTATGACTCCATAGCCCAATGGATGGCACTGTCTTGGCCCATTCTCCTTGCTGAAACATCCTGCTTCTTTGTTCCTTTTCTCCCATTGCTTTCCCAGTCCATGATATCCTAACCAACCCAGCAACCCTTCAACCAAATCATTTTAAAACCCCCCTTCTGTGCTTCATAACTAGCCTAATATTTCATCTTGAGCCTCAAAGATATATCATTCTTTGCTCTATTTGGAGAGATCCCTCTCTGGGTTTAGGAGGGCTAGATCCTAGGGCCCCAAAGTGGTTCTGATGTTGTCTCATCTTTTGGTCTTGCCAATATGGCCAAAACATGGGAACCCCAACATAATGGCGACTCCACTGGGGAGAATCTGAGAGTCAAGAACCGCTGATAGTTGGTCTATTTCCCAGTCTCGTCACCAACATAATGGCGACTCCACTGGGGATGAACTGCTTTGTCTCTAGATTGGCTTTTCATTGCTGATGGTGGACAACATCCTGCTTCAAATTGTTAAATTCATCCACCTGGCAACTCCACACTCCATAATCCTAGAAGACTCCACTGGAGGAAGAACCTGAAAGATGGCCAGACCTCATAGAAGGGTAGAACATACGGGTTGGATTTGGTTTAAAGAATTCATTTTTTTTTTCTACCACTATGTTCTGTCCTACTTTAAGCCTAATCAAGTGTACAAAGATGAAACCCATGATGAGTATGGGAAAGATCTCAAGCCTCAGTCTTCAGATCGTGAGCAGACCTATACTCCTGTGAAAAACCTGGTGGAACAAGAAGCTCATGTTGTATCTCCCACTCTTCAAGAAGCTTCAAGTAGCCATGAGCCTATTGTTACATCACCCACACCTACAAAGGTCATAGAAAGATATAAGCCTCTGGTTTTACCTCTCTTCTTCCAACCCCTGCCTACAGAATTAATAAACCAGCTGCCTCATTTTGATGGGGAAAATAAAGGGTCCTCTGCTGAAGAACATGTTCAAAATCTAGAGGATTTACTTGAGCTGTATGAAATAGAAGAAGATGATGTGTGCATTAGGATGTTTGCTTTGTCGTTACAAGGAAATGTTAAGAGTTGGCTCAAAGGCCTTCCAAAAGCAAGAATTTTCAGCTTTCATCAGTTTTCTCAAGTTTTCCTAGATAGATGGGCGGCCCCAAAGAATGCTCTCCTCATCCTAAAAGAATATCAGAATTTGAGAAGGCAGCCAGGGGAGACAGTGCAAGAGTTTTCAGCCAGGTTCAATAAGGTATATGATGCAATGCCTTCTGATATAAAACCACCTTTGGGATGGGCTTTATTGCACTATCCAAGTTCTTTTGACCCCGAGGTGGAATTCCATATAAGGCAAAAAGAGCCTTTGAGCCTGGAGGAAATGCAGGATATAGAAATCACTGTTGAATACAACATACAGTGCAGGGAGGAAAGATTAAGAGCAGCAAGGAAGGACCGAACAGATCGAGCAGCGCAGATCTCTTTAGAGGACAAGCTGGAAAGACTGATAGAGGCTGCCAGTTCCTTGCTGAAAGCAAAAGAGCAAGAAGATGAGGCTGAAACCAGAGAGGATGATTGGGAAAGACCTACTCCTTGTCCCCAAGAAAGAAAAATCAGATCTCTGTAAGACAGAAGTCGCATGCCAAGCATGTATGATGAGCCAGAGCTTGAGTCAGAAAATGAACTTGCAGACTGTTTTGAAGAAAGATTCGCTGAGAGCCCTGAAGATTTGATGGGTGACAATACTTACAATTATGATTTCTCTGATGTGGATATGTCTGACGATGATTTTTTCCAAAGGGAAACCGAGCTTGCACGACCATCATCTGAGGTCTCATGGGAGGAAGACTACGACCATCAACTTCAAGAAAATAATGAGCTAATGCCGGCCATCTATGATACTGATGGAGAAAGTGTTGAAAGCATGATAGCAGACGAAGATTCATTGAATCTTCTATCCGCCTTTATGTCCATTTCATCAGTCTCACCTGCAAAGCGGACGGAGGCAGCGACTCTTGAGCGCGAGGAAGGACGAGGAGGAAAGAGATGAGGAAAGTCCTGAGCGGAACGAATATCCAGAGCCTTCTCCCAAAGGGATTGAGGTAATCAAAGAAGCCCCCGCTCAGGAGTATGTTAATTTTTTCACAGAGTTTAGTCCGTTGCAGCAGAACCGACCTGCGGTACTAGAGGACAGCACTGTTGAACATAATGAGCCCTCTAGCTCAGGCCGCATCGAAGATGAGCGAGATCTTTTTCCCCGCAGGCGTCTCGGCCTTGATCCAGATGAAGAAGAGGTATTCCTGGTTGATGCCCATATGCCAAATACTCCCAACCAGGAAGAGGAGGAGTGTAATTGCAAAGGCCTCACTGCAGATGTAGTGATTGAAGCTGCCAAGGATGCAGACAGCCTATCAGTCATGGTAGGCTTTGAAGAAAAAAGTTTACATCATGAGTTTGTTGATCCTATGGCAGACTACATGGAGGCCCTGATTGGCTCAGCTCCACAAGCATCAATCTTTTGCAAGAGCCAAACACAACAAAATTGGTCACTACTTCTGGTGGCCTCAGTTTTGAAAAACCACATGCAGAGCACCCTGTGGTTATCTCTGACAGGCAGTCAGTGCTCATATCATTTTTTGCTGTTATTAGACTGGCTGCATTAGCATTATTGCATCACCTAGAGCATCAGGGATTTCCAGTTAGAGTAGGGTAGGTAGGAAGCTCAATAAAGCTCAGCCTATGAGCAAGTAGATTAGTTGTTTCAATTTTTGTCTTAGAATGTAGAGAAGAAACCTGCTAGACAGTCTAATCCTAGCAGGTAGTAGTGTAGGTAGAGAAACATATGAGACCAACGGTCTAATCTGGTCTCATGGACCAACAAGGGTAGAAGTAGAATAGGTTTATTTTCCTGTTTGTAAAATATTGATGATGTAAATGGGTCTGCAAGTCCAAATGCGCCCAAAAGAAAAAATGTTAGGACTATAGTGTGGGTAGGTAGTTGTGTGGGAGAATTTTACTGCTGAAATGTTGTCTTCATAGTTTGTGGAAGCTGATCAAGGAAAGAAAAGGATGGCTCAAGCAGCACGCATCTGGCCTACACCAAGAGATCAATTTCTGAATTCTTGACTCCATCAAGAAGAAGCCATCCATGGCACTGGAGCCTTTGTTGGCCTTATGAAATTTTTGACAAGCAAATAGGGGGCTAAACCATTTTTGAGTCTTCAAGGATTTCATTTCCTCTGAAAACACAGTCTCCTTGAAGCCTCCATGTGTCTTTTATCCTTTGATAGTTTCCCCTCTACTGATTCCCCTTTTAAAGCCTCTCTGCTATGTGAAGAAATGCCCAAAGGCCCCCTTTTTCCCTTTTATTTCATCCCCCTTGTCTTCCCTTTCTATTCGCATTTTTCCCCTCAAATCCCCCCAAGATCCCATTTAACTTCTTCCCCTACCCTTGTTTTTCCCTTTTTCCCCTTTTCTTCCTCTATCGTTCCCCTTCCCCACCCCTTAAAATCCATTAAAAGGGGTAAAAACCCACTTTCCGACCATGTTATAGGGCTTAGCCCCTTTACCGCAAGCCCCTTCAACCACTTCCCCACATGTGCCCATGCGCTGGGACCAAGCGCTTAAGTCTCGAGTGCCAGTCGCAATCGGAAGATCGGCGGGAGGCAGACTCCTTTGTTATATTGAAAAACCCCGATGCGATCTGTTTATAACGATAAATCAGCCAGTCTGTTCCGCACCGTTGATCTCGGGTCCAGATCAACGGCTGAGCGCTAATCGCAACCCCGGCTCAATCACAATCGCATGTTTTATGTTGCGACCCCCGATCACACTCTCCCTCCGATTAAGTGCGCACCGTTGATCTGTCGGTTGGATCGGACGGTCAGCGCTCAATCGCATCCCAACCTCCGATTGCAATCGCAAGTCTTCTCCGTGCCGCCCTGATTGAGATCTCCCGATTACATCGCAGCCGTCCATATTCCTCGCAGATCCGATGGTCATCGCACTAATCGCTCCATTCCTCCGATCGCTGATCGCGGGTCTTTCTGTCTCCCCCCCGATTAGATCCTAGCCATAGGTCCTCCCCATGATCCGACGGTTCCGGTCTATTCTTCCTCCGCCTCCGCTGGGTCCCACATCCAATGCTCTGCTCCATTGTTTTGGGCCCCTTTTCTTTGTAATTTGCCCAGGTAAAAGCCTTTGGCCTTTTACACTGCGCGTTCATTTCTCCGCTCCTCTCCGTTGTTTCCACTATTTCTTCGCTGTTCCGCCACCGTTCTTCCACCTCCATTGCATTTCTCCACCACTGCCCGGGCTCTGTGATGAGTTTATTTCATTATGCAGGTAGTACAGAGAGGCCATTTCAACCGGCCAGCGAAGTAGCAGAAGCAAGATTTAAAAGGGATTAATGCTTATTATCGATACAATTAACGTTTTAATCCTGCAGTCAAAGGCTTAAGGCACTGTTTGAAGACTAATGAGTGCACCAGTAAGCCATTACTGCGCTACCTAACAGCAGAAGCGCGTTTACTCCAGAAGTACACCTCCCCACAGCGTCCTCCGTGCTCCTCGAGCCCAGGAAAGTCAAGAACACTGACAGAGCTTCTTAAAGGATTGTCAAGCAGCATTAAAGAAGCATGGAGGGACTTACAGATCATTCCATCCAGTTCATTTATTCCAGTGGCAGCACAGAGCTCCAAGCTCCAGAAAGGACTCTAAAAGAAATATCCGAGATCAATCGACCTGACAGAGGCTTCTCTAACCGGCCTACTGAGTACATACAGCGCTGCATTCTGCCATTAAGCAGTATGGGCATGAACACTTCCGCCTTACTGTCTTAATGAGTCTCATTTATTTGTCTATCTACTTCTGTTTCTTCCTCTTCTCCTATAAAAAATCCCCGAGAACACATTGTAAAGGTTGTTGTTGCCTTGCTGGGCATCTGCTGTTAGAGGGATTCAGTTTGACTGTTAGAACAGTCTTGGGAGGGAATAGCAGAGTAGTTTGTATGTAATAGGCTGGGAGGAGAAGTTGGGACTGTATTAGCCATTGAGCCATATTGTACATGACTGGTTTTGCATCAATTAATCAAAGCACATTTCACAGGATCCTGGTCTATTACTATTGGTGATGTGTTTCTTACTCTGTTTATTACATTTTCGCATTATTTCATTATTCTTCTGGTAGGCATCAGAATAATGGTATAGGATTCACCCTTGTTAGGTGCCCTATGCTGTCTGCTCTCCCTACCTTTATGTTTTCTGCTGCATGTGCTATCTAAGAGTAGATTCACGGGTTTAACCAGTGCAGCGGATGTTATTGCCTGCTGGCTGATGTATGAACTTGGGGGTTTGCTGCTTGGATGTTTCTTTGTCAAATCTATCTCTGTTTTTTCCCTTGGAGTTGCTAAAGCAGATCTAGAGTTAAATGACCTGCAGTACGATCTATAAAGCATTACTTGTCTCTTGAGCTGGCAGCACAGTATGTCCAAGCGGGTGCGGGACCCAAACCATTTCTGGCACGATCTATAGACAGAAATTTGGTTGTCTTTCCTTCTTTCACTTTCTCTCCTTAATGTTCCATTCCACCATCTAATCTAAAGATCCTTTAGTATTAGATGACACCCCTTGCTGGAAGCCTTGACTAGTGGTTACGAAGTAATATCCCTTTGTGACTCCATGGCCCAATGGATAGCCTTTGTCTTGGCCATTCTCCTTGCTGTTTTATCTTTTTTGCTTCTTTGTTCCTTTTCTCCATTGCTTTCCAGTCCATGATACTTCCTGTAATGACAACCTTCAACCAAATCATTTAAAACCCCTCTGTGCCTCATACCTAGCCTAACATCTCATTTCGAGCCTCAAAGATATATCATTATTTGCTCTATTTTGAGAGATCCCTCTCCGGGTCCAGGAGGGCTAGATCCTAGGGCCCCAAAGTGGTTCTGATGTTGTCTCATCTTTTGGTCTTGCCAATCTGGCCAAAACATGGGAACCCCAACACCATCAATGACAACATTTCCAACAATCTCCCCCTTTGGCATTGATGGCAATAATCTTCCTCTATTTGTCTTTGAGAAGCCCCTTTATTTGATTTTCCTCCCCCTTTGACATCAATGGCAAAAGGGTTGATCAGAACGTGGTACTGCGGGGGCACAATTAGTTTGATGATTAACCCAAGGGGGTGCCATACATATTGTGGGGCCAATACATTTTTTTGACATCAAGATCCTATGTATCGATAATACCATGCTCCCCCTGAGATCATGCAGCATCTTCTAACATAATTAGAATGCCAACAATGCATTCTTTCCACAAGACCAATGCTCCCCCTTAACTTGTGTATCTAGAGATACCCAACAGCACTGCAGCGGTGCTGAAGAATGCTGACCCAGCAAACATTTGTCAGCAACTACCCATATGCGGTTTTCTGTCCTTTAGGAAAACCGTGTATCCAATTAATCTTCTGTATTTAAGTAGATCTGATCTTCTGCATGGAAGAGACTAATCCCAGGTTCTGTCTGAGATATTCGAACGCTTCCCTGGGTAAAGGTTTGGTAAATATATCAGCAACTTGTTCTTTGGAGG
Source organism: Pinus albicaulis (assembly GCA_034641835.2). NCBI lineage: Eukaryota > Viridiplantae > Streptophyta > Pinopsida > Pinales > Pinaceae > Pinus > Pinus albicaulis. Next base: position 1,304,042,974 of record CM076584.1, on the reverse strand, counting down.
GCACATACTCCAACTTCACCTTTTGTTCAAGCACTTGTTCACATAAGAAATGATACTTGATGGGAATGTGCTTGGTCTTGGAATGCATAACATGATTCTTTGAGATACTGATGGCACTTGTGTTATCACACATTATGGATATAGGAGGTGAACATTTGATTTGAAAGTCTTGTAAGGTTTGCATCATCCAGATAAGTTGAGTGCAACATGATGCGGCAGCCACATATTTTGCTTCTGCTGTAGATAAGGCAATAGAGCTTTGCTTCTTGCTGAACCAAGATACTAACCGAGGGCCCATATAGAATGCACCACCACTAGTGCTTTTCCGATCATCAACATTTCCAGCCCAATCTGCATCAGTGTATGCATGAAGAGTAAGATCAACATTCTTTGGATACCATAGTCCAAAGTCTTGAGTTCCTTGTAGATATTTGAATATTCTTTTCATAGCCTGAAGGTGAGACTCTTTTGGATTAGCTTGGAATCATCCAACAATCCCATCTGCATGCATAATATCTGGTCTTGTCCTAGTGAGATAAAGTAGACTTCCTATCATAGATATGTATTCTGGTTGATTCACCATGGGGGAATCATCATTAGAACTGAGATTACATCCGGTTATCATTGGTGTACTTACAGGTTTGCAATATTCCATGCCATACTTCTTCAAGATTTACTTAAGATATTTTTCTTGTGATAAGAATATGCCATCTGTTGCTTGTTGCACTTGCAAGCCAAGAAAGAATGTTAGTTCCCCAAGTAAAGACATTTCAAATTCTTGCTGCATATCAGAAGCAAATTTCTGACTCATAGACTCTTCATTACTTCCAAAAATGATATCATCAACATATACAACCACGATCAATAGTTTGTCATTTTCAGTTTTTGTGTATAAGTTGCTATCAGCAGACCCTTTTGAAAATCCTTGTTGATGAAGATATTTGTCAAGACGATAGTACCATTCCCTTGGAGCTTGTTTGAGACCATATAGAGCCTTTTTAAGTCTACAAACAAGTTTTTCATCATTTCCCAAAATGAATCCTTCTGGTTGTTCTATATAAACTTCTTCTTCTAGATCACCATTGAGAAAAACAGATTTAACATCCATTTGATAAAATTTGATTTGTTGGAAGCTTGAAAAAGCAAGAAACATTCTTATGGCTTCAAGTCTAGCTACATGAGAAAAAGTTTCTTCAAAGTCTATACCTTCTTGTTGAGCATACCCCTTGCAAACAAGTCTAGCTTTATTTCTTATAACATCCCCATTCTCATTTAACTTGTTTTTGAATATCCATTTAGTTCCATTGACATTTTTGTCATGAGGTCTTGGTACTAATTCCCAAGTGTGATTCTTTTCAATTTGATCGAGATCTTCATTGATGGATTGAATCCAACATTCATCTTTGCTAGCTTGACTAACATTGTGTGGTTCAATAGTGGACAGAAATGCTAGATTGCTAGAAGATCCCACAAGATTCCTTCTTGTTTGTACACCTGATCCCTTTTCTCCCAAAATTTGAGATTCTGGATGATTGTTTTGAACATATCTGGATGGAGCTTTTTCAGATAAATCGTCTTTGGGTTCTTCATTGGGTTCATTGTATATATCATTCCTATTTGATGTAGAAGGATATATGTCATCATCATCTTCATCTGTTGTTTGTTTTTCTTCTTTTGGTGCTGCAGGAGACTCATCAATAACAACATCAATACATTCAACAATCTTCCGAAGTCTTTTATTGTAAAATTTGTATGCTCTAATCCTAGAGGAGTAACCAAGAAGTATTCCTTCATCTGCTCTGGGTTCAAACTTGCCAAGTTTTTCATCATTATTTTTTATAAAGCATTTGCTTCCAAAAATTCTAAAATGCTTTATAGTGGGAGGATTACCATACCAGAGTTCATATGGAGTTTTATCACTATTTACACGAACATGTGCCTTGTTGAGAATTTTTACTGTTGTATGTGCTGCTTCTCCCCAAAATGTGTCAGGTGTTCCAGAATCATCAAGAATAGCTCTAGCCATTTGTTGAACTGTTCTATTCATTCTTTCTGCAACACCATTTTTTTGTGGAGTGCCGGCTACAGAAAACTGTCTTTTTATGCCATGTTGTTCACAAAATTCAAGGAATTCATCTGATGTATATTCTCCTCCTCGATCAGATCTGAGACACTTGATTTTTAGATCTAATTCATTCTCAACTAGTGCTTTGAAGATCCGAAATTTCTCAAATGCTTCATCTTTGTGTTTAAGCAGCCCAATCCAACACATTCTAGAGAAATCATCAATGAATAAGATATAGTATTCTTCACCACGTGGTGACTTTTTCCTCATAGGTCCACATATGTCAGTATGAATGAGTTCAAGAGGCTTACTTTATGATCCTTCCTTGGCATTAAATTGTACTATGGTTTTCTTACCGAATTGGCAAGATTTGCATATGATATTTTCAGGTAGAGTAATATTGGGAAGATCACTAACAGCTTTAAGTCTGCTTGATTTGTTGATTTGAGAGAAGCTCATATGCCCCAACCTTCTATGCCATAGCCAATTTTCTGAATATTTACTCAAGTAACATTGTTCTTTGCAGTTCTTCACTACATACAGGTTGCTTGGAGTTCTTTTCCCTTTTATAATTGTTTTACCTGTATCAAGATCACGTACCACACATTCTTTTGAACTAAAGACAACTTCAGTTCCTCGATCACACATTTGACTTACACTTAACAAGTTATGCTTTAATCCATCCACATACATGACATCATTAGCTTTCACCTTTTCTTTTAGAAAAACAGACCCTTTTCCCTTAATGACCGCAGAAGTATCGTTTCCAAATGTAACATTCTTTTCCTTTTCTAGAGCACTGTATGCAAGAAGTTTGTTTTTGTCACCTGTCATGTGTCTTGAGCATCCACTATCAATGTACCATTGATTTTCTTCACCTTCTACAAATAATGCTATGCCACAATTTTCAACTTGTAATTCCTTCTTTTTCCATACTTTGGAGTTTGAAGGAACATGTTCTTTTGGCTAAACTTTGCTCCTACATTCATATTCTTCATGGCCAAAGTTATTGCAATAAGCACATTCAACTTCATTTTGAAGAGGAGAAAAGTTGTTATAGGTATTCTTCTTTGTTTCATTATCAATCCTTTTCTTTCTTGCTTCTCTTGTCATGATGGTTTTATATGCAACACATTGAACAGCTTTATGACCAAAATTGTGACATGAGAAACATTGTCCATTGAAGAAGAAATTTTTGCGATCATGAAATCTTCTACTTGAATTTACCTGTTGATTGGTGTTTCTTTGAAAGATATTCTTGTTAGTGTTCTTTGAATTGAGATGATCATGCTTTACCTGTAAATATTCTTTCTTCCCTTGCTGAGTGACAGCATGTTGTATACCAGCTGTAGCTGCTTTTAGATAATCTGGTGCTGAAGCCTGAGAAGATTCTCCGATATATCCAAGACCTGTCTTTATAAGAGGAGAACGTTGTACCTTGATAATCTCATCTAAGGTTTCAGATCCTTTAGCAAATCTAAGATTCAAAGTCTTTACTTTCTCAAGTTATTTTCTTAGACTTACTACTTCACACTCTAATTTCTCATTGTGTTTCTCTTTTTCTTCAAGCTGATTTTTCAGAGTCTCTATGGTTATTTTACTTTCTTCTAAACAAATTTTGAATTGATTGTTTTCATCAAGAAAATCATTGTCTTCTAGAGCATCCACAAAAGTATCCTTTTCTTCTCTAGATTATTTTTCAAATGCCATGAGAAGTCTAAGATCTTGTTCACATTCTTCCTCACTATCAGATAACCCATCACTGTCTTCATGAGTATAGTAAATTTTTCTAGTGCTAAACCGATTCTTATTCCTTCTTGCTACTTCCTTCCCTTTTTTATGTGTTTCTTTATGAGGACACTTAGCAGCATAATGACCAACTCTTCCACAATCAAAACATTTGAAAGGAAGCTTAGCTTTGAACCGTCCTGTGCCAAGTTGAAGTTTCTTTACAAAATTTACCTCATCTTCTTCTGAGATATATCCTAATCCTTCTTTTTTTTGTACTTCCTTCCCTTTTGTAAAAGCTCTAAAGACTGCTTCTTTGACTTCAGATGGTCCTCCTCTTCTCATTTCATATACAGTTAGTATGCCATGAAGTTGCACCACAGTAAGATTTTGAAGATCCTGCTTTTCTTCAAGAGCAGAAACTTTTGACTCCAATTTTGCCGTTAGTGATCTTAAAATTTTCTCAACCAAAGTAGATTCGGTTATTGTTTCTCCCAGATTTCTCATACGATTTACAATATCATCAAGACGTAAAAATAAATTTGCAATGCTTTCCTCATTATCCATTTTTAGATTCTCATATTGAATTCTGAGAGTTTGGAGTTTAGCACCTTTTACTTTTGCATCACCTTCATAACTTAGAATGATTTTGTCCCATATTTCCTTTGCTGTATTCAGCTGCATGACTTTGACAAATTCGGATTCAGTTAGACTTCCCAATAGAGCATTGACCGCCTTTGCATTTGTTTCATAATTATTTCTTTCCATCGGATCTGTTGGTACTACAGCTGGATATTGATATCCTCCTTCAACAATTGCCCATATATCTGCTCCCATAGACTGAAGATAAGATCTCATCCTTGTTTTCCAGAAAATTAAATTGTTTCCGTTAAAGAGTGGAGGCCTAATAGATGTTGTTCCATCTTGATTGCTCATCTTGCTTGATCTTCCTTCTAGCGGCTAAGATTTTTTAGAAGGACCTACTCTGATTCCAATTGTTGGGAAAAATACTGAGAGGGGGGGGTGAATCAGTATTTTTTTCTGACTGAAAAATTTTGTATTCAATTCTTTACTTAGATAATTGCTTCATTCATTCATTAGAAGGTTAGTAAGCAGTAAGCATGTACAGTAATAACAGAATAAACCATCACACATAAGCAACACACATGAACACCAGTATTTAAGGTGAAAACCCAATTTGGGAGAAAACCACCACTGTTGTCATTTCTGTCTCCAATTTTTATTATTAAGAAAACTTCTTACAATTTTTGTGCTAGCGCAGACTTATAACAGCATGCAGGCACCCACCTGCAGAAAGCTACAACCTTCTCTCGTTCTCCAGTCACTACTGGAAGGGAGCTCCTGATCTTGACACCAGCTTGTACTGGCAGAAAGCTTCCACTTTCATGCAGAAGACTTCAACCCTCAGATCCACCAAATTTCATCAATTTCTTCATCAGACTATCGTCAGGTCTTCATTATTTCTTTGCAGATCTTCCTAGGCATTCATCATTTCTAGATCTAGAGATCTTGATCCTTCTTCAACTTCATAGGTGCATCATAGATTCAGCTTTTTCAGAAAACAGAGTTCAATCACGCAGATATCTCTAAAAGGTATTTATTCATTAACAACCCCTCCGCATGCACACATTATACTATAATCGTCTTCTCCTTATATATTTTTTTCCTTTATTAAAACCATGAGTCAAAACCACCAACCACTCATGGTTTTATTTCTTTTATTGGAATTTTATTTATCAAATTCATGGAATTTGATAAATAAACATTAGTCACAACCTTTGGAAATTAAATATATAATAGAACTTTATATTAATAACCAATGCTTTTATCAAATGGCTTTTAAATATACCTTTATAAGTCGACCCCAGGTTTATTCATTCCACCAACTTTGGAATAACATTCAAAGATGATGGTCCAATCACTTTTCGTCATAACAAACCTTGGTTAAGCCCGCAAAATGTTAATTTGAAAAGTCCCAATCAATATAATTTAAAATTGGGGCCCATCGCTAACAATTGTTTCCATCCGACGGCGGAGAGAACATTGCTCGGCTTCAAATGATCTGACGGATATCATTCGTTGATGATGCACGGATGATAACGTGCGATGGCGTGCCATACCTTGGGTAACTTTCGCGCATCTATAGTGAATGAACACCATCCGATGACCCCTTCCCAAATCAACGGCGTTCAATAATATCGCTCGGCTTCTTTGGTCAAACGTTAACGTGCGATGGTGCACTTTGATAGCGGTTTTCGTGGGTCCACCTTTGCTACGTGTCAACGTTTCTATGGAATCGCTCCCCAACCAGGGAATACCGCCTATCACCGAAAGGTGGTGCGATGAAACCCGGAAACTGCCTTTACTGTTCACTCGGTCATGGTTCCGCTCTTACACGCAGGGTTTCGCCGCGCTTCCTTTTGTTACGTTCTACCTCTTTCCTTCCAGGTTCCGTTCATGATTCCAAAGGGTTAGTCCATGTTCTATCGAGATTTTAATGCCAAATAATTTGTTTTAGTTCTTCCACGTTATCACTGATTTGCCCTCGCTCCTCGTTCCTTTCTCCATGAAAGAAAGTCAGCTCCTTACTAATAGCGTAGACCCTTCCATGTGGAGCTTAAAACCATATCTTTGTTCATCACGAATATATAACTCCACTATCTACCAGTTTGGATACACTGTCGACCGTATTAACATCGGTTCCTTGAACAAAATACAGAGCACCATTAATTATCACGGATTCCATCAGGATGCATATATTCACACATGAATTCCCATTTACTAGAAAATACACTTATTATTTTCTATTTGATGGACTCTGTCTCTGGAAAATTCTTCTTGTTGCAGATGCTCCTTATTTGCCAATTCCTTTTCCATCAATGACAACATTTCCAATAAAAGATAACCCGACAAGGGTTTCTTGGAAGCTCAAGTACACAAAGGAATACATCTGAATATTTAGCTATAAAATAATGCAGTCCCCTAAAAAATTACACAATATATCTGAATAAAATACAATAGGGATGATAATCCCTTTTTCTAGCTTTCCGGGGGAAGAGTTGGCCCTTGCCCAAGGAAACTAGCCCAAAATCAAGGTATCAAACCTTGCTACATCTACTCTCTAGAAAATTATGCAGTTCCTACAAGGGATTGCATTGTAAAAGTGTAGAGATGCTTTGTCCCAGTGCCAAGATGTGGAAATATGCCCAGGAGCCTCCCTTGCTAATCCTCCAATGGATAGACAAGCTCTCCACTGAAAAACATGCCCAGAAATGGCTCAAAGAGATCCTCCTTTGCTGCACCGTGCAACACAACCCAACTCTAAATAGAAACTATGTTGTAGCTAAAGGAGGTAGCTTGGCCAAAATTACAAAATGAGGAAATGTAGCTCAAGAACCTCTCCTTCCCTGAGGATGAGGTAGGGATTACCGACCAGGAACACCCTAGTGCTAAACATCACTGCAACCCTGCTAAACAACAAGAGGAAGCAAAGTCTCAACATACCAAAGAAAATAATAATCCAAGCATGAATACAATGGTTGTCCTCCTCTCCATATATAGCAAGTGCTCCTCTCCACAATGGATCCCATCCATATTTTTCACCTAGCCCATGCAAGTTGTCCTCCATTCAAACTGCGTAGTCCAGCATGGAGATACAATGTATCTAGACAGTGCATGTGGACTTGGTCAAATATGACTAAATCAACATGATCCAATCCCGTTCACACCTGTAGGTGCTCAATCCAGCTGCTTTATTCTTCCCCTTTTCACATGAGGAATTTTATTTTCTATTCTAAAGAGGTTAGTGGGCCTCCCTACCCATTTTATTCATCTACTGCTAACTATAATGTTCCTTTTAGCTTGAGGCTAAAAATTGGGAACATTACAGTCCTCCCCTCCAAAATATTGCTTGTCCTCAAGCAAATGTATAGAGAGAGAAAAATTTCTCCCCTTCTCCTCTTGTGGCCTCCTCATCAATAGTCCCCACCAATTCTCAAGATAATCTGCAACAAATCTACCCTCCAATGTCTCCTCCCAAAGATGCATGACCAAATGGCTCACATCATGAAAAGGTGGAAGGTGTAAGTGGAAAAATTCTTGCTGTCTCATGGCCTCCTCAAGGTAGGAGTGATGATACACATGGTAAATCTCATTCCATGCTATCATCCAAATGAAATGAGCCATCCTAGGTAGCTCATCAAAGAAATCTGCAACCCCGGTTTTATGCAATGTGTTGGGGCTGAATGGAGAGTTTATGTTTTCCCATCCAAGTAGTTTCTCTCTCCATTTATGGTAAGTATGAGGGGGCTGCTGATATTGGGCTGAAATTTCATGGCCTTCAAAAATGGCCCAAGCTACCCCACAAGATAAGTCAACCATGAAGTGCCTCCTCCAAGAATGCAAGTTCACCCAAGGGCTCCTCCTACATGAAGGAAAGAGGTGTGTTGTGGCAATCATGGTGTGCCCATTGTTTCTCCTGAAACATAGAACATGTAAAATAAGGAGAATCATACTCCCAATGGGCATCTCCATCTCAAATTCCACTCTCCAAACAAAGCTTCCCATGAGTACAAACATATCAGCAATATATGGAAGCAAAATACTATGAAAACGAGCTGTCAAATGACAACTGGAGAGTGAATCAAAGTTCCGCACAAGGAACCAGCAGAGTGCATTTCATGCCTACCTCAAGAAAAAAAATAACAAGTTCTTCACCAACCACTTGTTTGCTACCATAGTCATCTCATAAGATGGAAGCATGAAGATACAATGTGGTGTCAATGGTGCACACCAAGAATCATGTGGCTTCCCCCACAAACCACCAAAAAGATAGCCAAAATAAATGATACAAGTAGCTACAAGTACATCATCATACAATATGCAAGAAGAGATAATCCTTCTTGATACATCATGCTTCTCAAACAAGGAAAATAAGTAAAATACAAAATGTGAAATTATACCTCCTCCATCATGTACTTGAGATCTTGAATTGAAATGGCTCAACTGGAATCTTTCCCTCACCTCCAATGAGTAGGGAAGTGGTTGTGCCCTCCTATCTATCAACATCCGGGCTATGCATCTCTCTATATGCTAAAATATGTCATGTTGGATGCCCTCCCAAGTGAACCCCTCTGCCAAAGAACGATATGCATCATAATGCATGTAAAGGAAGTCCTCATGTGCTATATGAAGCAGCTTCTCCTTGAAATTAGAAGCTCCAATCAAGAAGACTCTGCCATAAGAATAGATGACCATTTCATCTACCATATACTAATCATCTCTATCTGGGTCATCAAGTATCATACATACACCTAGATCCTTGGGGTACTCTACCAAGAGTTGAGACCTCCAATATGGATCAATCCTCGCAAGAGACAACGCTAGTGATCTGGCATGTGAATCTCTCCTCATGTTGCTACCTACTACTTTGAAATCCCCCATGCCAAAGTCTTATTGCAAACTCTTCACCTCTCCAAGATCTAAGAGTGGTGAACCCAAAGACAAGATGTCTCTCATCAACTCTAGATCTAGTGGCCTCCCAAGTGGAATGCCTCCATGTAGTGAGACATCAAAATCTGAAGTGGACTATATATATGAGTGGACTGAGTTGTCCCTCTCTTCACTGCACAGTGTAGTCCTCTCCTTATGTGCAGAAACCTCCCGAAATAGATAAGGGTGAATGATCATCATCCCTTGATGCTGATCCTTCTCCTCTTCTTCCATATATGATAATGCCTCATCCTCAATGAGAGACCCTTGATCTCGGTCATCCCTTGAAGGAAAAGTCTCCATGTCTTCACAAATAGAAGAGGGCTCTTCAAGAAATGGGGATCTTGCCCTTGGAAAACTATCATGTAATTTTTTATCCCCTTTAAAAATATGGAGTGGAGTTGGTTCAATAGGTCTCTCCAACTCATGCAAAGTGTTTGAGTTTTTGTTTTTAACAAATGATGGTTCACAATGTTCTTTATCAAATCTCCTCACCAATTCTTTAGTGAAATCAACATAAGTTTTTACATTTGCATGAAAAAATGAAGTAGAATCATTAAAGCACAAATCATGGGCCATACCTTTGAGGTGCAGCACTGCTACTCTGATGGCATCCTTCTCTGAAACTTGGTGTAGCTGAAAATAGGAATCTAGCTCTTCTACCCAAGCTTTTGCTGTGCACTCTGCTGATCCATAAAAGTGAGATAGGAAGATTCTACCTCTCTTACTTCTTTTGTGGCTGCTGTATCTTGCCTCCTTGAGTTTGAAAAACCCTTGAAAATCTAAGTGCTCTTTGTGTAGGTTTTAACCCTGAACATAAATTATCTACGCACGAATCTTATAACAGAAAATAAACAATAGCGAGAGCATAAAACATAAAACAGATAAACACAGAGATTTTCCCCTGGATCCCAAATCGGGACGACCAGCTTGATTTTTCATTATATTCCTTTTAGTGTTACAACACATATATATACATGCCGAAGTATACATAAACCCCAATCCATTAACCCTGGATTATAACATAATCGTAGTTCCCTTGACCTGATCTACAAAATACCAGGGGTCGAAAACCATCATACCCCAAAAAACCATGTGAAAACTCATGCACAAAACATGGGTGGGTCCGCTTATGAGTGGGACCGCATACCAAAAAAAATTTCATCGGGGCGCTGCCCCGGACCCCGACAAGGGGGGCTGTCGCCCCCCCTGTGACCCCCCAGTGCAACGTACAACACATGGGGCTAGTCGTGGAAATAATATAACACATACCCAACATTCTCCCACTTATTGTTTTCTTTCCACAGGAGAGCTTAGTCATTTGGCCAATTCTTCAACACCCATTGTTTCTCTACACCAAGAGAACTTCTGAGTGCTCACAGACTTCGTCAGTGCATCTGAAACATTCTTCAAAGTGTCCACCTTTACTAGAAACACCCTTTTAGCCTCAACCATATCTCTAACAAAGTGATATTGAACATCAATGTGCTTTATCTTTGAATGATAAGCAGGGTTCTTAGCTAAGAAAATTGCACTTTGGCTATCACAGTCTATCCTTATAGCTTGTTGTACCAACCCCATACTTGAACAAAATCTCTGCAACCAAACTGCTTCCTTGCTTTCATGAGTGGCTGCTATGTATTCTGCCTCTGTAGTTGAAATTGCCACTACAGACTGTCTTTTACTCATCCAACTGACTGCACCTCCAAATAGGCTAAACACATACCCACTTGTAGATCTTCTTTGGTCCAGATCTCCAGCCCAATCTGCATCAACAAAACCATGAATGTCCAACATTCTTTCTAATCCTGGTCTTCCTTGGTAGCACAAGCCATAATCACTAGGGCCATGTAAATATATGAAAACCCGCTTCACTGTTGTCCAATGCTCCTTCCCTGGGTTTGACATAAACCTGCTCAATACTCCCACTGCATGTGCAATGTTTGGTCTAGTACAGACCATTTCATACATCAGGCTACCCACTACACTTGCATATGGAACACGGGACATATCCTCCTCTTCTTCTTGTGTCTTGGGACACTGTTAAGCAGATAGATTTGCACCTACAAGAATAGGAACACTCACCAGTTTACTATCCTGCATATTGAACCTCTGCAATATAGTCTCAACATACTTCCTTTGGTTTAACTAGAGCTTCCCCTTTGCCTGATCTCTCTTAATTTCCACGCCCAAAATATAGTTTGCAGCACCAAGATCCTTCATGTCGAATTTGGAGAACAGTTGGGTCTTCAAATCTTGGATAATTTCTTTGTCATTTCCAATCAACAACATATCATCCGCATACAAGACCAAATAAATAACACGGTCACCAATTAATTTAAAATAAACACAGTGATCCTCCTTGCTTCTGGTGAAGCCAAGTCCCCGTATATAGGTATCAAATTTCCGATACCACATCCTTGGTGACTGTTTTAACCCATACAGAGACTTCTTCAACCTGCATACCAGTTCTTTCTTACCCTTCACCATAAAGCCTTCAAGTTGCTTCATGTAGATCTCCTCTTCTAGATCCCCGTGAAGAAATGTTGTCTTCACATCCATCTGTTCTATCTCAAAATCAAATGCAGCAGCAACAGATAAAAGTAATCTAATAGAAGTAACTTTTGCAACAGGAGAAAAAATATCACCAAAATCAATTCTCGGCACCTGGGAATAACCTTTTTCTACCAACCTAGATTTTTATTTCTCCACCTTGCCTTCTACATTATTCTTCTTCTTAAACACCCATTTGCTCCTGATGGGCTTCCTTCCAGCTGGAAACTCCACCAGATCCCATGCCTCATTTTTGTGCAAGGATGCCATTTCATCAACCATGGCCTCCTTCCAGAGTTTTCCATCCTCTGAATCTACTGCCTCTCTGACAATTCTAGGATCATCATCAGTTATATTTAAGGCAAAACCTGAATAGAAAGTAGATGGACTATACCTTTCTGGTTGCCTTCTTTCCCGAACTGATCTTCTCAAAGATGGGGTTTGTGGCTCTTCCTCTTCTGAATCTTCTTCTGTTGTAGAGTCTGATTCATCCTCTTTTAGCTCAAACTCTATCTTCTCAGGTTCCTTTGGTAGGACTTCATGTGTAACAACATCTTTCACCTCTCTAAACACCACATCTCGGCTGGACACAACCTTCCTTGTTTCTGGGTTTGAAATCTTGTAACCCTTTAAACCATCCTTATACCCGATAAAGATGCACCTTTCAGATTTATTATTCAACTTGGTCCTTTTCTCCTTTGGAACATGTACATATGCATCACATCCAAATACCCTTAGATGTGAAAGAAAGGGTTTCCTACCAGTCCATACCTCATGTGGAGTCTTATCCTCCAACGCTGATGAAGGTGATCTGTTAACTAAGTAACATGCAGTCTCCATTGCCTCTGCCTAGAATTCTTGTCCTAACACGGTACCACTGAGCATGCTTCTTTCCTTTTCCATCAGTGTTCTGTTCATTCTTTCTGCAACTCCATTTTGCTGAGGTGTGTATGGAGTAGTCTTCTACCATGCTATGCCACACTTCTTACAAAACTCTTCAAATTCCTTCTTGCAGAACTCCCCACCATTATCTGTCCTCAGCGCCTTTATCTTCTTCTCTATCTAGTTTTCCACCAGAGCCTTAAATTCTTTAAATTTATCAAAGACTTCATATTTATTCCTGAAGAAATATATCCATGTATTCCTTGAGAAGTCATCTATGAATGAAACATAGTACACAGACTTTCCCAGTGATGGAACTGACACAGGTCCAAACACATCACTGTGCACAAGTTCTAATATCTTGTTCGCCCTCTTAGCACCAGAAGGAAAACTCACCCGATTCTACTTCCCATATACACAATGTTCATAGAAATCGAAATCTAGAGAGCAATTAGACATACCTTCTACCATACCATTTCTATGCAGTATCCGAAGGCCCTTCTCTCCAATATGTCCAAGCCTTTGATGCCATAGCATGGTCTTTTCTCCAGACACAGCTAGGCTTTCCGTCCCACTTTCAGGAACCACATAACTGTTACACCCATCAATAATTGTGCTACTTTGTAGCTTGTACAGAGTTCCAGTCCGAACTCCCCGCATTAATACCAGTGCTCCCCGAACCATCTTGCAGGCATCTTTCTCAAACACTATTTTTACACCTGCATCATCCATCTTGCTTACAGAAATCAGATTTCTGGCCAATGTAGGAATATGCAGAACACCAGGAAGTGTTCTAATCCTTCCACCTTACAGCTTCAGCTTGACCTTTCCACGTCCGACGATTCTGGCCTTCCTATCATCCCCTAGGAAGACATCACCACCATCATATTTCTCATACTCGGAGAACCACTCCCTATGGGGAGTGAAGTGAAAGGATGCACCTGAGTCAATCAACCATGACTCATGATCTACATGTGTATTTGAAGAAGAAGCCAAATACACATCCCCACCTTCATCTGAGGTGGTTTTTGCCTCTACAAAAGGAGCTTCATCAGATCCCTTTCCTTTCTCGGGAGCTTTATATCTGCATTCCTTTTTGTAGTGTCCTTCCTTTCCGCATTTCCAGCACACCTTTACAAACTTTCCAGGAGATTTAGATCTCCCTCTAGATTTAGATCTCCCACTCGAAACCTTATTCTTGTTTCTATTTTGGGATCTTCCTCGTACAGATAAGACATCTCCATTTTGACCCTCCATATTTCTCCGTCTCATTTCCTCTGACAGCAAGGCTGAGACAATGTCATCAAAATTCAAGGTAGTTGTGTTGCTACCTATTGCAATAACCAGACTGTCCCACGAGTCTGGTAGAGAACACAACAAACTGATGCACTTATCTTCATCTGAGATTTTAATATCAACAGATGACAGCTGACTTACCACAGTATTGAAGGCGTTCAGATGCTCTATCACCGAGTCTCCATCCTTCATCCTCAGGTTATACAACTTTTTCCGTAGGAACAACTTATTCACCAGAGACTTAGATTGGTACAAATTCCCAAGTTTTTCCCACAAATTCTTCGCCGTAGCTTCCCCAGATACATTCAACAATACTGAATCTGACACACACAACCGTATTGTGCTCTTAGCCTTCCGATCCAGTTTCTTCCAGTCTTCATCTGACATTGCCGTTGGTTTAGTACCTGGATCTACCGCGATCCACTGATCTTTATCCACCAGCAGATCCTTCATCTTGAGCTTCCACAACTCAAAACTCTGACCATTAAATTTCTCGATCTCTATCTTTCCGTCGCTCGCCATATTCTTTCACCGCAAGAATCGATCCCGCAGATCTCCCACTGCACAGGGTCTACCACAGGCCCGAGCAAAAAACCCTCAACAACAAAGGTGTCCCCTTGAAGCCGAAACAGCTCTGATACCAAATGTAGGTTTTAACCCTGAACAGAAATTATCTACACACGAATCTTATAACATAAAATAAACAATAGCGAGAGCATAAAACATAAAACAGATAAACACAGAGATTTTCCCCTGGATCCCAAATTGGGACGACCGGCTTGATTTTTCATTATATTCCTTTTAGTGTTACAACACATATATATACATGCCGAAGCATACATAAACCCCAATCCATTAACCCTGGATTAGAACGTAACCGTAGTTCCGTTGACCAGATCTACAAAATACCAGGGGTCGAAAACCATCGTACCCCAAAAAACCATGTGAAAACTCATGCACAAAACATGGGTGGGTCCGCTTATGAGTGGGACCGCATACCAAATTTTTTTTCGGCAGGGCGCTACCCTGGACCCCAACCAGGGGGGGGGGCTGCCGCCCCCCCTACTGCACTCGACGCAACGTACAACGCATGGGGCTAGTCGTGGAAAGAATATAACACATACCCAACACTTTGAATCTCCATGATTGAGATTCATACTCCTGAAGATAGTCACTCAAGGTCTCCTCCCTTGATGCATCTTCTTCCTCGATCCTTCTTGCAGTAAATGTGGGAAATAGACTGCGCTGTGGATCTGCATGTGTGGCTGAATGCTCACACCCATCATAATAATAGCTAGGTCTTGCTTCAAACCCTCTCAAAAATTTTCTACACTCCTCCCCTTTCATTTCCTTGAGATCTTCTTTGATGTTCTTCATAGTTTGGAAAAAAAGCAGGGAGACCCTCTCTTCCTTCATTCCTCCAAGTAATGGAGTCATGCTTTTTTTTCTTCTACACAACTTCTCTCTTTTGTGAGAAGCTTCTCCTCCTAATGGCATGATGTCTTGGATGCACAGGCTGAGCCAAGATTATGCTTTGATACCACTGTAATATCCCAAAACAGGGAATTTCTACAACAATAAAAATATCTTAAGATATTCTAAAGTTGGAGATCATCAATACTTGAACATAATAATTCAATCTATGTCAAATTACTTATTTATATCAGATTAGGAGCATATCAGCAAAACTATGTCTCCATATATTATCTCTAAGTGGAGAAAAGCAGTGATCTGAACCATAAAAACACTATTTCCAGAAAATAATGTTGTAACTGTGAGAAATGGGACTTGGATCCCTTATTTAATGCAATATACATCTCACATATAGAATGGGAGCTGAAATAAATCATTATAGCTAAGTTAAACAGATCTCCCGGTTCTTATATGGCTGAAAAACTCTGAAAACCCACAGCTTAACCCATACAGAAAAACTCTGAAGCATGTACAACATAATTACAAGAGGTTTTATGTAGAAATATGTGGTAGAAAACATATCTAGATTTTATTAATCCAAAGCACAGAGAAAAGCAAAGATCTAGCCTCTTTTATACAAAGTAAAGATAACCTGGCAAGGGTTTCTTGGAACCTCAAGTACAAAAAGGAATAGATCTAAATATTCAGGAGTAAAATAATGTAGTCCCCTACATCATTACATAATATAGCTGAATAAAATACAATATGGATGATAATCCCTTTTTCTAGCTTTCCGGGGGAAGGGTTGGCCCTTGCCCAAGGAAACTAGCCCAAAATCAAGGTATCAAACCTTGCTGCAGTTGCTCTCTGGAATTTGACGCAGTTCCTACAAGGGACTGCGATGTAAAATTATAGAGATGCTTTTGCCTAGTGCCAATATGTGGAAATATGATTGGGAGCCTCCCTTGCTGATCCTCCAATGGATAGACAAGCGCTCCACTGAAAAACAAGCCCAGAAATGGCTCAAAGAGATCCTCCTTTGCTGCACCCTGCAACACAATCCAGCTCTAAACATAAAATACTCTATAGCTGAAGGAGCTAGCTTGGAAAAAATGCCAGAATGAGGAAATGTAGCTCAATAACCTCTCCTTCCCTGAGGATGAGGTAGGGATTCCCGACCGGGAACACCCTAGTGCTAAACAACACTGTAGCCCAGCTAAACAACAAGAGGAAGCAAAGCCTCAATAGACCAAAGCAAATAATAATCCAAGCATGAATAAAATGGTTGTACTCCTCTCCATATATAGCAAGTGCTCCTCTCCACAATGGATCCCATCCATATGTGCCACCTAGCCCATGCAAGTTGTCCTCCATTCAAACTGCACAGTCCATCATGGAGATACAATGTATCTAGACAGTGCATGTGGACTTGGTCAAATATGAATGAATCAACATGATCCAATCCTGTTCACACCTATAGGTTCTCAATCCAGCTGCTTTATTCTTCCCCTTTTCACATGAGGAATGTTATTTTCTCTTCTAAAGATGTTAGTGGGCCTCCCTACCCATTTTATTCATCTACTGCTAACTATAATGTTCCTTTTAGCTTGAGGCTAAAAATTGGGAACATTACAGAAGCAAGATGATGTGGTGACACAAGTGAGCAGTGATTGGTACACGTCACATCAATGGGGGACCCCACAGACATCCCACCCTAGAGGTTCTTCCCCATACTATTAATAGGGAGCCCAATTGAAAATTTATGGGGTGACAGACCCGGGGAAAAAAAAATATACCCATCATGTGCCACATAAATTTCCATTCCAACCCCTTTAAAACTTAACAAAAAAATCGACAGAAAAAAGCAGACCCAAACCCCTTGCCTCTATACCGATGATGTGGAGTTTGATAGTGTGGATGACACGTGGCATGATTTTATTGGCTTACATAAGTGGCGTGGAGTCACGATGGCATGATGACATCAATGAGACATGTGGCACCGATGAGGATGTGAAATGTGGCATGTACATTTAGATTTTTTGGGTGACCAAGTGGGCCAAAAATGGATGATGCATGGCACCTGTTGGTTAGTGACACGTGGTATAGAGGATTACATGTGGCATTATTGTCGCAGACACATCATCTTGAAAGAAATGACCCCAGATGTTTACGAGGGTCCACATGTAGAAATGTCTGGGGAGATAGCTCTAGGACATGATCACATACAAGTGGTAAGGAAAAATAACCTTGGTGATTTTATGATTGGTCCATGTGGGAAGTGAAAGGTCCCAAAATAACATGTCATCTCGATCCCCGGAGGGCCAGGAACCCCAATGATTTTTGAATGAGTCACATGTAATTTATCTGGGATGTGTAGCTTTAGGACAATGTCAAACAAATTTTCATACAACTAGAGCGGTGGACCAATTAGAGGCACACAAGTGGAATTGGAAGGTTGCCCCACTAGGACATGTAATCCCTGATGTTTGAAGCCCAAAGATTTCAGTCGCAACACATTGAGTTTTTTTTAGGAAATAAATTTGGGGATAAAATTCAAGCTTCAGGACTTGGTTTTGTGTTTGCAAGGTGAATGAGGGCACAAAGGTTGGCACATGTTGGTTAAGCCGTCAGTGTTGTAATGCAAATGGGTCCAGTTGATGGTTATATGCATGGTCTTGTGTGATGGGCCCAGTACAGGCTTGTGAAGAAAAAAAGTGCAATATAAGTGAATAAACCCTCATATCTATAGTATTGATTTAGCAAGGGTTAAGACTTTTGGGGCATATAACAAGGGCTTAAAACTTATGGTGATGAATGATTTGGTGGTGATATTTGGCAGTGTTGCGTTAAAATGGTGTTGTACTAATATTGATAATAGAGTCATGGACATGTTGGGAGAAAAGATAGTGAAATGAGTAGATTTGGAAGCTTATTTGGTAGTTTAGCCAAACTTGATAGATAACCAAATTTAGAACAACAACTAAAGTTCAATAAACCCTGATTTTCCAAAATTGTAAATTTGGGAAGATTAGCTTAGTTTTTTGTATCGGGAGAGTATATAAGAGACTAAATACTTCAAGAACACATCTAAAATACTTGAAAAAGTGTTACATATGCAAAAATAAGGATTTATGCATGATAAAGAGCCGAAGTTAACTAAAGTTATAAAAACTAAAATTATCAGTCCTTATTCTTTATAAGAAGAATTAAATTTGTGAGAAGGTTGGTGCTATTGCTATTGGTGTTGGTGTTGTGTAAGTTGATTAGAGATCAAAGGATGTTGAAGGTGATTTTGTGGTGATTTGGATATGTGATTGAGGAGATATTTATTGATTTTATGTAAGAGAGTGGCATTCATGATTTGAGTTTGAAAATGGAATGAAATATGAATCAAGGAGGTCAAGAAGGTGGAAGATTGCATATCAGGGGTTGTAGCTACTTCCCGTAGTGGTTTGTAAATATTTATGGCTTGGATCTCATTTTAGTAGCAACTGATAAATCTTGGGTTGTAGCTCCTTTCATTGGTAGTTGATAAACTAGGGGTAGTAGCTCCTTTCAGTAGAAGCTGATAAATGAGAGAGTAGTAGCTTCATTTTGGTTGTGTCCAAATAACTTTGTAACATTAAGCTGAATCTTTCCTTTGTGAAAGTCATTGAAGATAATTTTGAATAATCTATGTGTTTAATATGTGCTTCTTGTGTTGCTTATATGAATGGTTTCTTAAGTATTTTCATATTTCAAACTTTTGCGAGTAATAATTTGTTGTGGTGTATATTCTGGATCGATCACATCAAGTGATTTGTTATATCGAGGTTCATTATCAAGATAAAAATGCGAGAAGGAAAGATCTCATAAATGAGGAATAAATAGGGCAGGGAAAATAAATAAATGAAATGACAAGTTTAAATTATATAGGTATTTATTATTAAAAAATTCAATTTATGTCTCAATTTTTGTAAAGTTAGGTTTTATAATTAATATAAATGTGTTACATTAATGTGTTTATTTAAATGTATATCTCATTATAATATTTATAAAGTATAATGACAATTTTTATAATATATTATAATGTATTTTTAATAAATTACAATTTTAAATTTATTCCTAAATATTTGTAAAGTTTGGTTTTCTAATTTATATAAATGTGTTATGTTAATGTGATTATTTAAATGTATATCTCATTATAATATTTATAAAATTATAATGACACGGTTTATAATATATTTTTTTAATTTAATAAAATATGGATTAATTACATAAATATGAATATTTGTAATTAAAATTTATTATATAAAGATAAGAAATTATTAAAAGGAGAAAGTTATTAAATTATGATAATTATGTGATATTAAAATAAAATCATTATTATGAGAGTTCAATTAGTGAAGGAATAAAATTTATTTTATTTTATATGGGATGTGGTATGTAACCAATAAATTAATAGGTATGAGATTTATTAGGTGTATATGGGTTTTATAAATGTGGACCCATTTACAATAATTTTTTAGGGAGGAAAATGTGGGAATCCATTTTTCACTAATATTCCGCCCTTCATCACGGTTGAGGTTATTGGGATGTTTATTAATTTCTAGGGCCTCTCTGAATTTCCTGTGAAAATAATGGTCAACCTTGGCTATGATACGAGATTCTTCAATGTATATGTGATGTTTGGTATTGTTTGAATGCTCAACTAGGGAAGATGTTTTGGATCGATTATGTTTTATGTCTGCAGAGTGTTCTTGGATTCTGGTTTTGATGGAGTGTCCAGCTTCCTTGATGTGTGGTTTTGGTGTGATAGTATTCTTACTTCTGAAAGAAAATTGTTAAAATTATCATAATATTGATTTACCCCCCTCCCAATATTGTCCTAGTTTATAAAAAATGGTATCAAATCAAGGTTACTTCATAATCATTTTAATAGCTGGAATAAATATCAGGGACCATGGAAAACCAGGAACGATGATTCACCAATAGGGAACCTATGTTTAATGGAAAAAATTATGTGTTTTGGAAATTAAGAATGAAAACCTATATTCAATCTCTTGGTGTTGATGTATGGGATGCAGTGGATGAAGAATATCAGAGGCCTAAAACCCTAATTACTAGATATCATAAGATAGAATTTACATGTAATTTCAAAGCTATGAATGCTCTACTCACTAGCCTACTTGAATCAAAGCTAGTCAAGGTCATGGATTTCACTACTGCAAAAGAAATATGGGACAAGATGAGTAGTTGATATGAAGGTGATCACTGAAAACAAGGTAAAGCAAGCCAAACTTCAAGGTTTTAGAATGAAATTTGAGTCTTTGAAGTGTATGATGATGAAGATATTTTTAAATACTTTCTTATATTTGATGAGGTTTTGAACGCTATAATAGGTCTTGATGAAGAGTTAAAATAGTCACTAGTAGTAAAAAAGTTATTGAGATATCTCCCTAAGAGATTTAATCCCAAGGTTTCGGCCATTAAGGAGAGGAAAAATGTCAAGACTGTCACTTTAAATCAACTAGTTGGCACTCTTACTACCCATGAGATGATAATTTATAATGGAAAGTCTACAACAAAGGAGTCATCCTTCAAATCAGATAAGAAGCCCAATGAAGAACATAATGATTCATGATGTGAATCAGATGAAGAGTAAGATAAGTTCATGAGGAAGGTCAAGAGAGGCTCAAGTAAGTACAAAGCTAAGCTACCTTTTAAGTGCTTTAATTATGGTAAAGTAGGTCACCATGATTCTAAGTGTTCAGAAAAGAAGAAGAATGAATTTGACCCTAGAGAGAGGTTTATAAAAATATAAAAGGATAGAAAGAAGGCTAAAAATAAAATATTCTACATCCAAGGCTCCAACTCCTTTGAGAGTAAAGAAAACCAATCATCAGATGAGGATAGAGGTCATGAAAGCTCATACTAATTTATTCTCACGGCCTTAGATAATTTTCAAGTAGAAGTTATTTACTCTAATGGAGAAGAGGTTGAAGTTGACCTAGAAGGTGAGTTGGTTAGTGCTCTTAAAGATATCTAGAGGCTGAGGAAGAAAAATAAAACACAAATTTTTTTTTTGGCTAAGAACAAAGCTAAACCAATAGAACCTATGCTCATACAAATTGAAGAAGGGAAAAAGATCCAAGAAAGTCCAATTCAATAGCTTAATGAGAATAATCAAGCATGTGAAAAAATTGAAGGGGAAATTTTTTCTCTAAGGAAAGAGATTAAAAAATAAAAATCCCAATTGATATTCAATGAGAAATTTGGAAAGGGTACTGAAAGCTTAAATGAGCTCCTTGAAGCTCAAAGAGTCTCTAATGGCAGAACTCGTCTTGGACCTGAGGTTGAGTCAAACTTAACAGATGATGCGAAGGGAAAGAAAGTAATTACCTTTGTACAAGCATTGAAAAATGTAGGAAACACAACAACCAAATATGATACAATGCAAAAACAAAGAGAACAAATAAGCACACAGTCAAATTCTCATCCAAAGAACAATAAGCTATTGCAAAATAGAAGAAGGAATGTGATTAATCAAAAGGTGGATAAATCAGGAGAGGAAAATCGAATTTCTCAGAGAACAACTCAAATAATGTTTAGAAATTTATTTCCTCCAAGATATGAAGACTTCTATCAAGGTTACTATTTTACTTGTACAAATTATGGGCACAAGGCAACAAATTGTAGGGTGAATCTATCATTTAGGTAGCTAAGGGAACGAATAAGAAATTATCATACAAATAACCAATTTGTCAAGAAAATAATGAACATACCCACGTACAATAACTCGTTTTCCCCACTGAATAATCTGATTCAATGTTTTATCTGTCAAAAATATTTCCATAGAACAGATGATTACAGACTGAGAAATAAACGGTCTAATCTAAATATCAATCAAACAAGTCAGGAACCTAAAATCCAAAATAAAAATGAAAACAGAAAAAATTGTGATGTTGTTTTATATGCTCATAATGAAGGAAACCATTGGTATGTGGAAAAAGGTTGTTTCAAGAAAATTTCAAGAGATAAAATTAATTTCTTGTCATGGAAATCAGTGAAGAAAGGTAATGTGACCTTTGGGAATAATACACTTGGCAATATTTTGGGTAAAGGAATTGTCATCCTAGCTAATGTCAGAGGTAAATCAAAGGATTTGTTGTTTGTGTATGGGTTGACACATAATTTACTCAACGTGTATTAGATGTGTGACCAAACCAATGATGTGTTGTTCAAATCTAAAAATTGTCATATTAAGTCTTCATGCATAGGAGAGATAGTAGCTGAAGTTGTTAGAACACACAATACTGTATATGTTATAAAAGAGAAGAAAAAGAAGTGTTGTTTGTCAAATGTTAATGTGAGTTGGTTGTGGCATCAAAGGCAAGGACATATAAATTTTGATTAGATCATCAAATTGGGCAAGAAGAATGTTGTCATATATTTTCCAACTCTTTCAAAACTAGAGAACATTATTTGCAAGCCCTGTCATATTATAAAAAAATTTCGAGTATCATTCAAGAGAAAGGAGAATTCATTAACCAAGCCATTACAATTGATACATATGGACTTATGTGGCCCTTCAAGAACTCAATCACATTCAGGTAAATTGCATTTCATGCTTATCATTAGCGATTTCAACAGAATGATGTGGGTAGCATTTCTTAGAGAAAAATTAGAGGCCTTTGAGAAGTTTAAAAACTTTAAAGCCATGACAGAGAATGATATTTATTATAAAATAAAGTGCATAAGGTTTGATAATGTAGGTTTTTTTACTTCAAAAGAGTTTGATTATTTTTTCAAGAAACATGGCATCAAAAGGAAGTTTACCATAACAGAGACTCCAAAAAAAATGGTGTACCAGAGAGAGTCAATAGATCGTTCCAATAGTTAGCTAGAGCCATGATGGGAGGAAGAGGAAATTCACATAGATTTTGGTCTAAATCCATTCACGTAGAAATGGTAATTTTAAACAAGATACACTTTAGACCAAAATGTGACAAAACCCCATACAAGTTCTAGTATGGCAGACCCACTATAGTCAAGCATTTCAAAGTATTTGAAAGGAAGTGTTATATAAAAAAGAATGATGAAAATATTGGTAAGTTTGATGAAATAGTTGAAGAATGTATTTTTCTTAGATACTCTTAGAATAACAAGGGCTAGATATGTTACAACAAGAATACAGGGAGAATATTTGATTATTTTGATGTTAAAGTTGATGGACATATTGATTTTGAAGACAATAAGCCAGTGAATATTAGCTCTAATGATTCAGTCGGAAATGATGAGAAGGATGATGAGCCATTTCTAGATGACGACATTAAATAAACCCCTTTATTCACAATCCAAATATATTTCAAGGTATGTGCAAAAACACCACCCAACTGACCAAATAATTGGTGATTTGAATTCAGGTGTTCAGACAAGAAGAAGATTGTTAAATCCTCCTACTCAAGTGAATGTAGCTTTGTTATCTATGATGGAACCAAAGGGATTTTCTCAGGACATATAAGATGATAATTGGTTAAAGGCCATGAATGAAGAGCTTGATTAGATCTAGAAAAATTGAACTTGGGAGCTTGTTCCAACAATAATATATAAAAATCTTAATGGCACAAAGTGGGTCTTCATGAACAAAATGAATGAACATGGTGAAGTGGTAAGAAACAAAGCAAGGTTATTTTACAAAGCTTATGCACAAACTAAAGGCTTAGATTTTGATGAGACTTTTTCTCCTATTTCTCAATTAGAAGCAATTGACATGTTTTTGGATTTTTATAGTTTCAAGACACTCAAGATATACTAGATGGATGTCAAATATTTCTTTTTGAATGGAGAATTGCAAGAAGAAGTTTATATTGGGAATCTTGATGGTTTTCAATTATCAGATCAACCTGAATATGTTTACAAGCTGAAAAATGCTTTTTATGGTCTCAAGCAAGCCCCAAGGGCTTGGTATGCCAAGTTGGATAGTTATTTTCTCAAGTTTTGTTGTAAAGTAGGTGAAGTTGATAGTAATTTATGTGTGAAATACAATGATGGAAATTTTTTTCCCGTGGTTGTATATGTTGATGATATTATTTTTTCCATTTATTCGGGTCATCTAACCTATCAGTTTGTAGTTTATATGAAGGCCAAATTTGAGATTTCTATGCTTGGAGAAATTTCTCATTTCCTTGGTTTGAAAATTGCACAATATTCAAAAGGAAATTTAATCTCACAAAGTAAGCATCTCAAGCAAGTTTTGAAGAAATTTGATATGGACGAATATTCCTTGGTAAGAACTCCAATGGTTACTGGATGCAAACTCAACAAGTCTAATGAATAACTTGAGGTGGAACATAATTTATATAGATATATTATTGGAAACCTCTTATACTTGATAAAATTTATACCAAACATTATGCAAGAAGTTGATCTTGTTGGAAGATTTCAAGTAGCCCTTAGACAAATTCATCTTCTAGTAGCCAAAATGGTTCTCAGATATCTTAAAGCCATAATGAACTATGGACTTTGGTATCCTAGAGGTAAATATTTTTCACTAACCATTTTTACTGATGTTGATTGGGTAGGTGATGTAGATGACCAAAAAATCACTAGTGGTGGTGCTTTCTTTCTTGGTGAGTACATTGTTTCATGGTTGAGAAAGAAGTGAGCCTAAATTTCTCTCCTTGTTGCTAAAGAAGAATATATAGCAACAATTTCTTATTACATTCAACTATTATGGATGAAAAAAACTTTACAAGATGTGCAAGTGTTATATGATCATCAAATACCAATAATTTTTTATGACACAAGTGCAATCAACATGTCTAAGAACCTTGTATTTCACTCCAAGACAAAGCATATTACAATCAAATACCATTTCTTATGAGAGAAAGTTGAAAATTAGATTGTCAAGTTGGAGTATGTACCTACAAAAGAGTAAGTATTTGATGCATTCACTAAACCTCTCCCAAGAGATTAATTTGAGTACTTAATTCAAATATTGGGAGTACCTCCTCTTACCTCCCTCCACTTGATATTCCTCAAGAGGAAGAAGGGAAAATAGCAAGAACTTATCATATCAAAAGGAAGCTGCCAAGTCCATAGGATCAACAAGATAGGGGGATATTGGTTGCAGGGGGATCATATTATTTTATTTTCCATTAATGTTAAAGGGGAATAAGTAAACCAAAGGGGGAAGTGTACCCAAAGGGAAGAAGAGAAGTACACATTTGTTTTATGATTATGTTTTTGGTGTTACCATTAATTCTAAAGGGGGTGAATTTTATACGTAAGTTTTCATTGATGGAAAAGTCCAAGATGTGTGAAAGTAGATTAATCAAATTGTAGAGACTTTGGAGACACTTTTAGTAGAAAAGGTTTGATAAAATGAACTTGGAAACTAGTAAGATGGATGGAGCTCATAATGAGATTTTTAATGGTATATGTAAGTGTGGAAATGACCTCTTGGATCAAAAGTTATGGAAATTCAAAGTTAGCTGACCAAAATCCCTAGTTACAGAGCTAAATTGGCTTTAATGGTTTAGTTGGTGCTGAGTTTGGAAAAGCTCTCCCAATTTGGCAGAGGAGTTAGAAGAGCGACAATTAAATTGCGGGAAATTTTGTGGGTGGATCACACATCACGCTTCACCTCTAAATCATCGGAGAAAGGGTGGATTCCCATGCCTGTCCAAGGGTTAAACAACATGGGGGTCTATGATGAGCTAGATTTCCTAAACTGCCAATCGTGTGATTGAATGTCCTTGTTAAAAGCAAACCCCCTCCCCTCTCTACCATAAAACCAAAAAAGGGGGGGTCCGCAAAAACCATTGGTGGTCCTAACCCAAAGATATTTGAAAGTGAAACAGGGTGATGCAACAGGACTAATGAAGTAGAATGATGTCGTTGCACAAGTGAGCAGTGATTACTGAATTTCACAGCAGCAGGGGACCCCCCAGACAACTCACCCTAGAGGTTCTTCCCCAAAAGATTAATAGAGAGCCTAATTGAAACATTTTAGGGAGAAAAACCTAGGGAAACGAAAATATACCCATCATGTGCCACATAAATTTCCATGTTAACCCTTTTAAAAATTAACAAGAAATTCGACTGAAAAATACAGGCCCAAACCCCTTGCCTCTGATCCGATGACATATATTTTGACAATGTGGATGACACATCAACATGTTGTCAGTGGGATATATGGAACTAATGAGGATGTGACATGTGGCATGTAGATTTGGCAGTTTTAGGTGGAAAAGTGGGAGAAACATGGATGACACATAAGCTAGTGACACGTGGCAAAGGAGTATAGGTGGCATTGTTGTGGGAAACACAAAATCTTGGAATAAATGACCTCGAAAGTTTATGAGGGTACACAAGAAGAAAATTCTGGGGAGATAGCTTCGGGACATGGTGGCATCTAGGTGGTAAAGACATATCACCCCGATGATTTTGTGATTAGTCCATATAGGTAGCACAAGCTCCCACAAGGACATGTTATCTCAGACCCCAAAAGGCTAGGCAACCTGAAATGTTTTGAATGATTCGTATGTATTTTCTTCGGGATGACGTAACTTTAGGACATGGTGTTCGAGGAGGTGGCATACAGCTGGAGCGATGGACCAATTAGAGGTGCATAGGTGGAACTAGAAGGAAATCCCATTGGGAACGTAATCCCAGATGTTTGAACCTCAACAATTTCAATCACAACATATTGATTTTTTATTAGGGAAATAAAGTGAGGGGCTAAAATTCAAGCTCCAGGACTTGGTTTCTTGAGCACGAGGTGACCGATGGTACAAAGGTTTGTACATGCTGGTTAAGATCTCAATGTTATAATGTAAAGGGGCCCAACCAATGGTTATAGACATGGTCTTGTGTGATGGACCTACGGCCTTGTGAATAAAAAAAGTGCAGTGTAAGTGAAGTGAATATTGACTTATAGAACTAATGTGGAGCCACGATGGCATGATGACGTCAACATGTTATCATTGGGAAACATGGCACAAATGAGGATGTGACATGTTGATTTGGAATTTTTTGGTGGCCAAGTGGGCCAAAAATGGATGAAACATCGACTAGTGACACATGGTAGAGGAATACAAGTGGCATTGTTATGGAAAACACATAATCCTAGAAGAAATGACCCCAAAATTTTATGAGGGTACACTGGAAGAAAATTCCAAGGAGATAGCTCCGGGACATGGTGTCACCTAGGTGGTAAAGACAGATCACCTCGACGATTTTTCTATTAGTCAATGTGGGTTGTGCGAGGTCCCACAAGGACATGTCATCTCAGTCCCTAGAAGGCGAGGCACCACAAAGATTTTTGAATTATTCATATGTATTTTCTTCGGTGTGACGTAGCTTCAGGACATGGTGTAAGACCAGGTGTCACACAACTAGAGAGATGGACCAATTAGAAGTGCATAGGTGGAATTGGAAGGCAACCCCATTGGGACAAAAAATTGAAGATGTTTGAACCTAAACGTTTTCAATTGCAACACATTGAGTTTTTGTTGGTGAAATAAAGCCAGGGGCTAAAAGTCAGGCTCCAAGGCTTGCTTTCATGAGTATGAGGTGACCAATGGCACAAAGGTTTGTATATGTCGGTTAATACCTCAATGTTATAATGTAAAGGGGCCAAGCCAATGGTTATATGAATGGTCTCATGTGACGGGACTACGATCTTGTGAAGAGAAAAATTGTAGTGTAAGTGAATAAGCTCTCATATCTATAGTCTTGATTTAGCATTCAGGGCTAAGTCTTTTGAAGCTTATAATAAGGGCTTAGCGCTTATGGTGATGAACAAGTCAGTGGCTATATTTGGCATTGTTGTACTAAATTGGTAGTGTGCCTAATATGGATAACATATGCATGAACGAGTTGGAAGCAAAGTAGAAGCATGAGAAAATTTGGTAGCATATTTGACAGTTTAGCCAAATTTGACAGATAGCCAGATTTAGAATAGTAGCGAAAGTTAAGCTAAACCATGATATTTTCCATAATTGTAATTTTGGAAATATTAGCTCAGTTTTTTGTACAGGGACTATTAGTCATCAGTATTTTTCACTTGTTGGTGATGACTAGTTGTAACAGCCAAGTTTTCTAGCAGCTGATCTAAAAAATTGTCAAATTTGCCAGCTGTAAAACACCCATAAACTTTTTTTTCCCTCTTACCTTTCAGCCTACCCATGACGAGATGAAACCTCATTATCAAGTCATATCTAGCCTCAGCCATACTAGTTTTCCCATCAGCTCCAAAGAAACAATCCAAATCTGTCCAAAAGGTCTCCCCTAAGTTAGGTAGTGGCGCTTTAGGCATTTCTCCCCTGCAAAACTATCCTAAAGCCAAAGAACCTCTATCTATTACAGACCAGTCATAACAGACCTCCCATTCTGCAAGTAAAGTTGGTTACAACCCTAGGTCGCACCACTAATAAACCCTCAAGTTTCAGCTATACATGTACCATAGGGCAAACTGATTTTAGGTGGTTTTATAGTGTTTTCATGAATCTTTCAAGAACAGAAGTAGGCCAGCATTCCCAAGAGACACTTTTTTTAGGTTCCACATGAGAAGGTAGCTACTTCAAAATGTGATTTTGAGCTTGGGATGCAGCTACAAAGAAGAGAGTTCTTCATTAAGCTCTTGCGATCACAGTCAAAGCAAGAAAGGACAATGAAAGGAAAAATAACACTGTCAAAAAGCTGATGATATGACATGAATGAAAAACCTCCTTCATCTATAAGCAGAGGGTTTGAAGACTGAAGAACCTCCTTCATTTCATAAATATAGGGTTTAAGACTAAGAGCGCCTCCTTCATCTATAAGCAGAGGGCCAAAGGTAAAGTCTGTTTTGAATTTTTTCACTAACTGTAAAGACAAACTTTGGTTACAGTGAGACAAAAACTAAAGGTTTCTAAAGTAAAATGATGATTAAAGGCAGAGGCAAAGCAGTGGGCTTTAAAAATGATTTTCACGAGTTCACTTTTGTTTGAGTTACAATGTAAAGCTATTAGGTTCATCATCATTGAAGAAAGATTGTTAAACAGATGGCCAAAAGAGTCAAATAGTCTTGGGCTCAAACTAACTTATGTCATCAGGTATAAGAGAAGCCACTATCAGTATGATTTATCAAAAATTCTGCATTTGGCTGAGACAGAGCTTGAAAGGAAACCAGACATTTTCAAAATAGGCCTCCTTCATCTATAAGCAGAGGGCTAGTGTAGCGATCGATTCTAGGGTTTTCACTGACTGAGAGACAAATGGTAAGAGCAGCAGAAGATAGTTTAAAGCTTCTAAACAGGGCAATCATGTCAAAAAACAAAGGAAAAGCATCAGTGCTATAAAATATCAATGAAGCTGACTCATATCCTATTATAGATTCTCTTTTCAAAGACAGTCTGAAACCAAGAAATGAAAAAACCTGGCTGAGGGGTATAAATTCCTTAAAATTTACAAAAACTCATCTCCTTGATGAACAGGCTTAACATTGGGTCTCTGTTCCTTTAAGCAAAACAAAGTTGATAAGTGGTTGAGAGATGGGTCATGACACAGGCCTAAGAGTGATGATTACTTTTCAAAGGGTACTGTCCTTACTATCCATAAAGATTTTTCTTTCAAAATTACTCATCATAGTGGACAGAAGGAAATTTGAGTTTAGTTTTCCCAGAAATGCTTTACAACTAAACACACAAGCTCACAAATATGTAAAAGGATTATGGCATGAGTTTCAAGATCCTGGAACAACATTCAAAGCCAATAATGCATGACACTGTTACAAATGAAGGCATTCTCCTTATGAAAATAGGTCAAAGGTACCTTGCTGTTGCAGTTTGAATAGAGAAGAAGTTTTCTGAAGAAGTGCCCTCTTAATGGACAAATGACCGTGAAGCCCAGGTTTCTTACAGACCTCCTTCACAGAAAAACAAAGGGGCAGCTTCCCTTGTTCACTTTCCAACTCTAGTGCATCATCCCCTTTTTTATTTTTACCCACAGTCAAAAAGAAACTCCAACAGCACCTGCCATCTCATGTAGTTTTCACAATGAGCATGACCATATCCAAAGCGTCAAGAGAAGACATGGTCAATGTAGGTTTCAAAAGGGTGAAGCTATCCCCCTCATAGTGTCAATGAAAATCTCACATAACACAGTTTGTTTTCCTACATGTGTCCTTTTTCAATGAGGAGACATTAACTAATGTTGTTATTCCAAATGTGTTGTTCTGTATATTCATAAAGACCTTTTTTAGGAAGCTTGTCAAAAGTGACAGCAAATGAGCAACACAAAGACAAGAGGAGGAAAAAGAATATGGAAATTGCAGCTAATTTTTTCCCCAGTAAAAGGTGGTCACCCTCAAAAGGTACATCTACAATCCTTCATATGGCTCAGAGAAGATTTTTCTTCCATAGTGTAGGTATCAGAACAGGAAAACCAGTTTTCATTCCTTAATGAGAAGCAGTAAAAGTTTTGATTCTTAAAAAGGTTGTTTTATTTCAAAAAGGGGTCGGGCTTATAAAACAAATGGTCATTATCACTATGAAATTTTTCCGAATAAAAAGGTATCAGGTTGTGTTTTAAAGAAAAAAGGATTCAAGTTTTGTTTAAAAAGGCATTTTCAAACCTCTCTTAAAAAACCCTCACCAATCAAATGTGAAAGGGACTTTGGCTTGTTCACTTTCAAAAGGGGTTGAGGACCATTGCAAGGCCTTTTTTAATTTGTCAAAACACAAAACAACATTCCTTTTGTTGTTCATGAGACCAGAGAAGAGGCATTTTAAGCTAAACACAAAGTTTTTGGGCTTTTTAGGCTGCGCAGCGTGCCTGTAGATTTGCGCGGCACATTCAGGAGGAGTTTTACATAGGGGTTCAAATGTTGCACGGCACGCCTATAAGCGCCGGTCACATCGGCTCGACAGTGACCCGACAGTTGTTATTTGCGTGACGCCTTCTCTATTAAACGTGCCGCGCATGTTTCAAACCATCAAAACGTTTCCAAAAGCCTTGAAAGCTGCTCGAAATTGTCAAAAAAGGGCTACCCTTGACCTCCAAGGTATTTTGTTTTTCCCCCTTGCTAAATTCAAATTGCTAGATGGTGTTTTGAAACAGTAAAAAACTTTGGTATAAATCAAGGTAATTTGAGTAAATATTTTGGAAGAAAATTACAGTTGGTTGATAGTGAAGTGATAATTCTAGCTTCAAAGAGCTAAACACTGCCCTCAGAATAGTGCATTGACATAAACCTGCAATTCCAAATGTATACAGTAGTGAAGGTCTCGTAAAAAGTGTGAAGGTAACCTTACTATGAGAAAACAAAGCTAACCTCTGTCAGCATTTATAATGGAGAAAATAGTGCTTAGGAGGGTTGATAGTTTTTTTTAAAAATAGAGATTTGTTGTGGTTTATGTTTGCTCAAGGTGAACATAGTGAGAATGGTGGGTTCTTATTGATGCTTAAAAGCCCAATAAATGCCCTCAAAACAATGATAAAAGGTGGAGGCACTGTTTAAAGGCAGAAACACAGTATTTGAACAAATGAAATAGTGGGCCTATTTTCAACAATGGTAATCATACATATATTACCTTGTCACTGTCAAAGGTCATCTCTGTGTGGTGAAGAGCAAAATCAATGCTGCCTTTTTTTCCATGAAACAGACTTTAGTAAGGGGAGCTGCCATTTCAATTCAAAGGTGTTTTTGGCAAAACTGTGTGTGAGAAATAGTAAACACAAGGAGGGTGTTTTTGATTGAGTGGAGTTTTTGCCTTTGTCTAAATGCAATGTTGTCTTATCAAAACACCAAGAACTCTGTGACCTTATCCAAGCACAGAAAATCACTTGACTGTGTATGCATTTTAATTGACTGTGTGCTTATTATTAAAATTAGTTGTTGAGTGGCATACAAAGAGAAAGGGCAGTGTTTTGAAAGGAGCAGAGACCTGATATCATAGAAGCATCTCACACAACATCTGAAACAAATTTTCCTTGATCAAAAAAGTGATTTACAATGAAGACAGAGTTGTGTTTGAGAAGACATTTCAAAAAACCTTTGAGGCACTTTTGTTTTGCAGAGAGCATCCAGAACAAGAAGCCTCCCAGGAAGGACAGTAGGAGTGGTTTTCATAAGCGATTTGAGCCTACTTCCACTGAAGAAGTGAATTCGCACCCATCAGTCTTATTCAATTTCCATGAGGTGGGATATTTAGATTTTTGTCAAAGGGTGCAAGAGGTGAAGAGTTTTTCTCCTTTGACACACCTTTGTGCTTTGAGGTTTCAAGATAAGCATTTCTAGTTGGTAGGCCTTCACTTCAAATTCTCCCCAAGATCCATCTCCAAGGCCACTAAAATTCCCTATATTGGTGAGAAATGGTTTAAACAAAGCCATTTACACTCTGATGATTACAAGCCCTTTCTAAAGCCTGAGCACAGAGATTCATGTCCTTCTATTTTCCCTTTCTCATATATTTTAGCCAGCTACGCCCCTCTCATGAAGTACTTCACTTGTGAGGGAAGATTCTCCCGAATTTATGCATATCACATTCGACTGCTCATGCATTTCACTAGGGCCAGATTGCTAAATCTTCCTTTCTTCTTACACAAGAGCATTGAGAAAATGGCCTCCACTGTCCAGAAGAAGCCTCCTTCACAGAAAATAGCTTGTCTCTTCCATCACTCTCTCATCAAAATCATCATTCTTCATCAGCTTGAAAAGAGAGAGGTCTCTTGGGATGTTTTCATCACTCATCTGGATTTCTCCACTGTCCTTCCAGTCCATACATCCCCTACACCTCCTACTCATCATCCCTCACCTTCTTCTAGCAGACCTATTCCTAACAAGCTCAAGTTTACTACAGAACAAACAAAGCAACATGAAGAAGGAGAAGAGAGTGACCAGCAAGAGGAAGAAGGACATGAGTAGAAAGAAGAAAGTGCTAAACAACAGCATGACAGTAATGATGAATAGCAGCAAGGGGAGGAGGAAGAAAGTACTGAACAATAGCATGACAGTGATGATGAACATCAGCAAGGGGATGAAGAAAAGCAACACATTGAGGGTGAGACAGAACAGCAACATGAAGATGATGAAGGGAAGCAGCATGAAGAACAACAGATTCATGATGAGGGTGAGCAGACCTTTGATGATACACATCATACTTATGATGAGGGTGAGACAAAGCAGCAAGGGCAGCATGAAAGTGATGAGCAAGGACAGTCAAAAGAGGACACACAGCAGCTACATCATGATGAACAGGAGCATCCAAGAGAGACTGAACATGGGCAGCATGATAGTGATGAGCAAGGGCAGCCAAAAGATGATACACAACAGCCGTTTCAAGAGGAACAACCTCAAGAAGAGAAAGGGCAAGGTGACAAAGGTAAAGGGGCCATGCCCTCTTCTCCTAAAAAGGAAAAGCCCCGAACAAAAAAGAAGAGAGTGCCTAGGTTTGTCACTCCAAATGTGACAAGGGCCCTCCGGAGTAAAGGAAAATTTCCAAAGAAGCCCATGATTGTTTTTCCTAGAAGGAAGAGCACTAGAATAGCCACCCAAAGCAAAGGGAAGGGTAAGGAAGAAGGCAGTCATGAACAAGAGAGTGCATTCGACACCATCCCAATCCAAAGCGATGATAGTGATAATGAGGCCTGGATTCTAGAAAACCTCTTAATCCATAGAGAAGGCCAAATTTATGCTTTGAAGGATGATCTTCATAGAGCTAGAAATTTGAATCAATTTTTGCAAATCCAAAATAAGCAAATGAGTGTCCATATGGCTATTTATGAGACACGGGCGACCAAGCACAAGAAGGAGGCCTCCAAATTCCAAGCAAGGTTGGAAGAACTCATGGGTGATTTCGATGAAAGTGAAGGCGAAGATCAGCCTAGGTGAAAGAGGCCAAGAACCATGGGGCTTAAAAATGCCCTTGAGAAGCAAAAAGAAGAGGAAAATGCCCTTCTCCAATCTACCCCTCTCAGTGCATTGTTCGAACAAGAGATAGAGAAAAATAGGGAGGCATGGCTTGAGAGAGTCAATGACCACATGGAGAAGAAATTGGAGAAGGAAAAAAAGGATTTATACCTTCAAAGGAGAATGACGGGGCATTATAAAAAGTTAAATCAGTTTTCCCGGCACAAGTTGAAGGCTGCTCAAGAAAAGCTCAAGGAGGCTAAAGGGAAGCGCCCGGCACAGAAAGTGAGGAAAGACACATCAGGACTTCATATTTTGGCTTCTTCTTCAAAACATGTTGCTGAGAACCCTTGAGGATCATACTCACTAATTTTGGGCAAATTTCGACATATTTTGGTTTTATGGCATTTTTGGGTTTTTGGCCAAAACTCATGGGCTTCGCCATTTCAGTTTGGAGGATCATCAAAGGAGGAGAATGGTATCATTGGATGCCACAATTTCAGGAGCACACACTCAGCAATTTTCAGGACATTTTAAAATCATTTTCTCCCCCGAAATGGCGAAAAATGCCCGCTTTTTCTACACTCTGCCCGGTCTATCAGCAAAGCTTATTTTCTGGTATTTTACACGCAGGCCTATTTTTGGAGGACTTCTAGGAATCAGATTGGGAAAATTAAAGTTTTTCCAGAAAGTAGACACTCATAGCTTTCCAACGAGCTATCATGAGCCTTGTTTCGACATCGGAAAGGCTGCCAAAAGTTGCCGGCAAGTCAGGGGACCTTTTGCTGATGTATTTTTTTGAGTATTTTTGTAAAAATTGAACCTTTTAAAACTTCTTTTTCCTCATGTGCATTTAGCTATTTTTGCACATGAGAAGTTATGAAAAGTCAATTTATTTCCCTCTTTTAGCATTTTTTAGATATTTTATGAGATATTTTGTGCCTTGGGCTTTGCAAAGCCTCAAGGACAAGATTAGATATTTTGAATAGGCCAATGAGAGTGCAAATTGAACTAAGAGGTTTTCCTCACTTGAGCCTATATATTCGAAAGGCTTTCATTGTAAACAAGGTTGAAATTGATGATAGAAGCAATATATGGTCATATAAGCTTTGGAAGAAATACTTGTCTCATGCTTTTGGATAGTCTCTTGGATGTTCTTGGATGATGAAAGAGGATTGTTGTTGGATTCCATGAATTGGTAGAATGGTATAGTGTCTCTCTCTTTGTTTTGTTTCCTAGTTTTCATTCATAAATCCATGTTTCTTGCTTTCTATAGAACAGTAGAGAACAAATTTGATACATGCCCTTGGAGGCACCTCAAATTTCCTGTTTCTTCATAGTTTCCATGTTTTCTTCATTCTTAGTCACATTAAAGAATTCTTGATTGCTCTTTAATAACTT
Source organism: Pinus albicaulis (assembly GCA_034641835.2). NCBI lineage: Eukaryota > Viridiplantae > Streptophyta > Pinopsida > Pinales > Pinaceae > Pinus > Pinus albicaulis. Next base: position 1,304,007,248 of record CM076584.1, on the reverse strand, counting down.
AAGGATATTGTTGCTTGTTTCATTCATGGTTTTATGCATGCTAATTATGATTTACGGTATGCCCTACTTACTCATGGCTAGCCATAGCTCCATCCATGAAATTTCTCTTTGACTGATTAGATTGTCATTTGTTGAACCAAGGAGGTCTTGTTTTGATCTTGCCCTTTGTCTAAGACTATGCAATCTTGTTTTCAAAGTGCCCAATAACTTGAAGTATTGTGTTTAGGCGTTCCGGCATAGTGATTTGAGTTGTTTGTCTGTCTTAAGTGTATTTCCCCAAAGTCTGATAGTCATTTCCCAAAGTTAGAGAGTTATATATCTCTATGCATGGCTTGAATGTTTATTTCTATGTATTGATTAGCTTATAGTTACATTTCTCATGATTAATGGTTTGCCCTACCATGTTTATGTCAGCTATTAAACTAGTTATGCTTGAAATCCTTTCTTATTCCCAAACTTGATGTCCATTTTACTCCATTTTGCCCAAAGATCCTTTCTACCTCGAATCAAATCGGCCCTTCAACAACCTTGTATCACCATCTGATAGCTTTCTTGACCTTTTCGACCCCATAGCCCAGTTGATCTGACATATTTTTACCTATCTTATATCTTTGATCAGTTTCATTCCTCACAACCTAAAAACCAAAACCAAAAAACCTACTTCATAACTAGCCTAAAATCAGAACATAATAATAAAACACACAGATATCCCTTACACATATAGGGAGAGCCCTCTCTGAGTCCAGGAAGGCTAGGTCCTTGGGCTCCAAAGATTGGCTTGATGTTACACTGTCATTTGGCTTGCCAATCAGCCAAATCACGGGACCCTAACATAATGGCAATCACGATGGGACTATGAGTTAGTGACAATCTAAGTACACCTTAGGACTTCAGAAATCCCTTATCTTCAAACATACCTGCCATTTAGCCACCTCATCGCCACACTAACATAATGGCGATCACGGTGGGACTAAATGAGTACATAAGAGTCTAGCAAACTCTTGTAGATTCATTAGTATTCAAAACTTAAACAGGCAAGCATTCCATAAAACCATTTAGAGTAAACTCTTTTTTTTCTCACCACCCTTGCAAAGTGATGAAATAGGTTTAGAATACTTTAATAAACCATAGGATGCACATAAAAACTCAGAAAAACCCCAAAACATTCCCAGATTGGCTTTTCCCTAGTTACTGGTGGTGGACCATAGCTACATCTTTACAAAAAAAACCAAGCTCCACCTAGCGACTCCACTAGCCTCCAGTAGGACTAAAAACTCCATAAAAGACCAAAAAATTCATAAACCATACCTTTCTGCTAACTCATCCTTCCAAAAACTTAAACTTAGGGTGGAAACTCTGTAATCAGTGACAAACTAAGTATAACTTAGCGATTTAGAAAACCTCACCTGAACATAGGAGATAAGCAGAAGCCTTCTTGCCAAGAGAACCATTAGCTTGTCCATACAACCTAGAAAACTATTGAAACCAAGTGAATCACTCTTCTTTGCAAGTTTCCATCTCAAAGTTGCTATAAAACGTTTTCCCAAGCATCTTTGATAGTATTGGTGGTGGACCATAGTTCTCATAAGAAATCCACCTGGCGACTCCACTAGTTCATCCTTTTATTTTTGACCATCCTTCACATTAGTAAAACCTTAGAGAGGCCATCCATCCAAAAAATTCACAATACCATCCTCTCTAAGCTCTAGACCCAAAATCTGGCTTCACGAAGAATCAACACCAGAGCTCATCCAGACCCAAATCCCCCTATCATAGTAGATGACCCAGAGAAGATTCTGTGGCAAGCTTCCGAAACTGGAAATTTAGCTACTGATAGGTCCATCCGTAAAGCAAAATCAGTACCTGAACATCTCACTGCCTTGCAGGATTCCCCCTTTGACTTAAAATCAGCAAAAACCCTTTTTAGAATAAAGTCACAAAGTAAGATAGACTTTGACAATCTTGAGCCCCTAGATCTGCCACAGAGTCCTAGTAGAGAAGCCTCGCCTACCACCCCTCCCGACTTTCAGCTTCTCCATCACTTTGGCTCCTACTATCCCAGATCTACTCAAAATCAGATCACTAGCCCAAGTACATCTGCCACACCTATCCAAACCACTATTGTT